>JAMPIV010013887.1:0-365869 GCA_024509875.1 Oreohelix idahoensis
TTCTTGGCGCGCATTTCATCGTGGAAACTGACCAGAAAGCTCTTACGGCTATTCAGAGTAAAAATCTGAAGAGCGCGAGATCAACGCAATACGCGATTGCTCTGCAGCCATTTCATTTTCGGTGCGAGCTATCCGTGGGTCAGAAAATGTGATGGCAGATATTTTGTCTAGATGCCCACATGATTCATAACTGTTATACAACTTTGATACAGTTGTTTCTATTTTGAAATGTGTACACATATGTAATATATCATATATTGATTGTAACACTACTTAGCGGTTCATTGATATTTATTCACCGCTGATCTTTCAATGTTTTTCGTCTTTGATGATCATGATGTTAAGATATCTTAGATGAAATTTATGTATAAACTAATGTAGAAATTGTGTCATTGCTAATATTGTAGTATGCGTTGGTGACACCTCTCTGGAAATATTTATTCTTAGAGAAGTACTTTCTCTAAGGTCATAAAACTTATGCTTATCATCTGCGCATTGTTATTGGTGCGTTGTGAGCCTATTGTATGTTGCTCGTAGATGTATTTCAAAAAAAAAAAAGTACCATTTTTTTCCCGAGGGGTGTGGTAATCTGTTGCGTGCATATTTTGACGCACATATTACAAAAATCGATATGGCTATTTAATATGGAAAAGATATAGACATTCATTCATTTGTGTATGAAAATGCTGTCTATGGTAAAGCTAGATAATTCATGATTGATTTACACTTTTGATTATAGGAGTAATCGTTCTTGATATTGATTCGGCGCATGGATATGACACTCATGTCCGTACTTATTTGTTCGGGCCAGAAAATAGATTAATTTGCTTATTTTGTTTATGGCCTGAATTCATATGTATTACATATTATTAGTACAAGTAGAATCAGTCCTATATTGTATATTTTGGATGGGTAGGCAGGACTATATTCTTGTTATGCCGCTCTAGCGGAAGTATGAGTTGTCTTGACAAGTCGTGATGAGTTCCGATGTACCGTTTACAATGGCGGGTTACGCATTTTCAAGGGCTGGTACATTCTTAAGTAAAAATGATTTATGAAGTGGTTTTTTCTTCTGTAGGAGATTGTGTCTCTACTAGAGTTTGTGTTAGAGACTCTCCTAATGTACGGTATCATGTATGATTCGGACTCCAGGTAATGCCAGACCCTATTTTTGATGATCTCATGTCGGTTAGACCTAGCTGGAATATTGTGCTTCGCAACGCTAGGGTCATGTTTGTATCGACGAAGATGACGGGCTTCCATACAGCAGTTATGTCTACGTGAAGTAACTGGATTACTGTAGAACTGTATGGAGAAACTTTAGGAAATTATTCATATGCATTTCAAATTAACTTTGGCTTATATATATCCTCCTGTGAGTGAGTGAGCGACAACTCAGGAAGGCGGCCATGTTACATTCCTGTCATCATATTTTTGAATCACTGTCCAGAGAACGGGGCATGTATCTTACTATTCGGACAGTGGCAAGGAGATCTCAATTTTGATAGAAACCCCTTATCGTGGTTTCATAATATGATATAAACTGTGAACATAAAGCAACTTTAGTTACTTACCGATCCGCCTTCACTGACGCGTTTAGTCAGATAGGGGATGCGGCCATAATGTATGATAACATTGGAAGCTATTGATGTACTATCCATGATATATGAATGTGTCATGACATGGGATCTACTATGTATGCCTGCAGATTGATGTGTCAACATATACCCATGATTTACTCGTTATGTCCCAGTGTGTGCGTCTAAATAAACTGTGTAAAAAAGATTCCAGCAGTCTGCATTGGTGCCTTGTAGACACAAGTGAATGAGTGCTTAGATTGGTCAGAACACGAACAGTCCACCATTCGCGTTAATCACACTCTACACTTCCACTCCATATATACACCATCCTGCTTCGGTTGAATTGACCAAGTTTAGGGCCTGCTCCCCCTGGAGCCTTAGAGGGAAACTACTGCTTACAGCTGCCTTTGCCTTCCCTAACTCAGGACTAGGGTGAGTTACCCATTTACAGCTGGGTAGACTGGAGCATGCCTGATCTCAACAACTCGGTACACTACAATGGACATATACCGTAGTGGCACCACAAACAACATGCTACAGTGATTGATAGTGGAGCTTTACCGAAGAAAGAGAACACACTTTACACCACACTTTACAGTGACACTTTACACCGATGAAATGGTTGACATTGAGAATTTTGTAGAAGCATGTGGCATATTACATGAGGGAACACCCACAAGTGGGAAAATTGATAAGGACCTAGACACGCCACGGGGCAAACTTAGGCCTGGAAAGAAAAATAATTATAATAAAGAGGACAGAGGGGAATAGGAACCCCCTTTTCACAGACAGTCTTCACTCGAATGTTTTACAATGGCCACTATGCGACGAGTACAAAGAGATGTTTTACCCAGAATAAGACGACAATCCCTCGGTCGGAATTATGTGAACTGGGTGAAGATAAAAGAGAGAGATCTCTCACAAGGAATTTAAAGTGGGAAGAAAACCCCAAGAAAAAAATTGGTAGTGGTCGATTTGTGAGTGTTCATTCTAGGAAGAAAAGTCCTCACTATAAGGCTTCTAATGGAAGAGACCATACCGGTGCCTGGAAAAATAGGTCAACAATATTAAAGGTCCATATGTAGCCTTGTTAAGGACATGGACCGATGAAAAGGCAGAAGAAAATATTACCTCATCATATCAATATGTGAACGAGCTGACCACTCGTCTTAAAACTGGCTGGAAACTTGCCAATGAAAATTTGAGACAAGCCAGGAAGAAACATGCTGCATATTATAACAAGAAAGCGAAGGACAGAGAATTGGCTGTGGGAGAGAAGGTGCTTCTTCTACTGCCCGGCAGCCAGAATAAATTGCAAATTGGATGGCAAGGTCCATATACAGTTCTAGGGAAGGTGTCTAGAACAAATTATAAGATAGATAAGAAGGGGAAAGAAAATCTATCATGTGAATCTCCTGAAAAAATATCTGGATAGAGAAAACCAGGAGGAGACACACCTACTGACCTTGTCTGTTGCAATGGAAATGAAAAAGGAACCACTCACCTATCATGAATATCCTTTACATCCCTGTGAGACCGCTGCACAGGTAAAAATCAGTACGCACTTAACGAAAAATCAGAGGGAGAGAGTTCAACAGGTTCTGGATGATCATACAGATGTGTTAACGGACCGACCGGGGCATACAAATTTATTAGAGTATGATATGAAACTCATAGACCCAACACCAATCTGTATGAGAGCCTATTCGATTCCGTTCGCTAAGGAAAAAGCTTTGAAGGAGGAGATAGATTATCTGTTGAGAGAAGGAATTATCTCGCACAGTGAATCTCCTTACAGCTCCAGTGTGGTCCTGTTGAGAAAACCCTCTGGAGAACACAGACTGTGTATAGATTACAGGAAACTGAATGCTGTCACAGAAGGTCAAGTGGATCCATTACCTGATACAAATCAGCTGTTTGCCAGGCTGAATAAAGCTAAATATTTCTCTAAAGTGGATCTGAGCAAAGGCTACTATCAGATTCCAGTAAAGCCGGAGGTTAGACCTTATTTAGCCTTTAGCACCTCGGAAGGACATTATGAATTTAACATGTTGCCATTCGGGCTGAAAAATGCACCGAGTGTGTTTTCGAGGATGATGAGAAAGTTACTGGATCCCCTGAATAATCCATGCATCACCAACTTCATGGATGATATTCTCATAGCGACTGAAACATTTGAGGAAAACACATTAACTCTCTGGATATGTTTGTTTAATCGACTTAGAGAGACAAATTTGAACAGCTAGACCGACGAAATGCTGTGTTGGATGTAAAGAAGTTGGAATTCTTGGGACACACAGTACATCAGGGAAACATGACCCCTGACCACAAGAACCTGGAGAAGCTTTGAAAAGAGCACCAAGACCACAGACAAAGAAAGATGTGCGATCTTTTGTCTCATTATGTGGTTTCTACCAAAAGTATATTTAAAAACTTTAACTCCATATGTGCTCCATTGACTGATTTAACGCGCAAAGGAAATCCTGATAGAATTACTTGGTCAGCGCAGTGTGAATTAGCCTACCAAGAATTGAAGGAAAAGCTCACAAGCAGGCCTATTTTGAAATTACCTGACTTGAGTCAAGAATTCATTGTGAGAACGGATGCTAGTAATATAGGATTGGGTAGGCAGCTCTATTACAAAGGTCAACTTCACTTGATGGGGAATTAACCCCAGTAGCTTATGCTAGCCGTAAGTTGAACTCAGCAGAACAAAAATATTCAACAAGTGAAAAAGAATGTTTAGCTGTCATATGGGCTATAAAAAAGTTCCAGATTTATCTCTATGGTAAATCATTTAAGATCCAAACAGATCATAAACCACTCGTGTGTCTGTCACAAGCAAGGCATGAAAATGCTAGATTATTCCGTTGGTCGTTGCTCCTACAGCCATACCAGTTTACCATAGAATATATTCCAGGCAAAACCAATGTAGGTGCAGATTTTTTAAGCAGACATCCGTACGACGAACATCAGAGTAGTTACCAGGCATAGGTAGTAAATTTATCTATGTGTATTTAGAAGTAGGAACTGACATATGATAGTCTGTTCTAAATGGGGAGATATATGGTGAACTTCTAAATACAATATCTAAATTAGAATAAAACAGTATAGTGCATAAATTCAAAGATAGGATAGTACTACAAATTTTCGGCGAGAATTGTAGTCGTCGCCTACGCCTTCAGCGTATTATTTGAAAACGCTTTGGCCGAACCAAAAAGGGTACCCTATTTTTCAAATTCGTCCTTGAGACAAACGTACCACTTTTCCTAGTTCAATGAAGTATTTGCCTAGAATACACTGTAGAAGGGAGGGGGACGGATAGATAACCCAACGCAAATCACGTCTCACATTGTTTCTAAAAATAAAACCAACTTGCTAGCCTGCCCTTAGGCGGTTTTCAAATTACGATGTAAACGTTAGAAAATGTGGACACTACGGTCATGAAAACACGCTTAGCTCTTGTTGCGAATGACGTAATTCTCGTGTATTACGAGAGACTCTCGTATTTAGCTTGAAAGTACATGGAAAAAGAATTGAACAGGAGGTAGTTTAAAAATAAACAACTAACATAGAAAAAAAGATAGAATTTTGAACCAAGCCACTTAGCCCCATAAAAATCATATATTCGTGTACCTGAAGACTTGTTGACCAAGAATATGTTGTTAGCTATCTAAATAGTCCATTAAATAATCAAATATTGGTAATAATACATAGAGAATCGGAGATACTGTCAGGTCAAGTCATGTCTGCTTAGATTGGATAGCATATTTTTTTTTGGGGGGGGGGAATTAGGTGAAAGAAAGGCTAAGATAGTACGATGAAGTGGATTGGATGAAATTTGAAGGAAGCCGAAATATTATTGGCTAACCTAAATATACAAATCTAGTTGGTAATAGTAACGCATAGAGGTTTGAGATATTTAAAAAAAAATAAAAATTCATTCAATGAAAGAGATGCTTGGTCTCATTGGCCAAAGCCTTTTACTTTAACGAAATAGTAGGCTGCTCGCTGCCATTTTTTTTTTGGAAATATTCTGAGGAACAAGCAGCGATGAGCAGACTTGTGCTTTGTTTTAAACTAAATAACAACAGAAAGCAGTCTGAACAGAGGCAGTGATGAAAGTGTGCCATATTCTATTGCCTAATTCATCGTTACTTGTTTATATTTCCTTGATATGTGGGGTTCCTGCTGGCACTTGTCTGGTGCTGGTACTCGATGATAGAGAAATTCAGCACGATTTCTAAGAGTCTCTGGTACCTGCTGGTATTAGAGAAGTTCAAGACCAGAGGAGACTGAAGTGTCTGGCCAAACTAACTACAACTGCTGTGATTCCAGGATCCAGATAAGTGCAATATCTGGCCTGGGACAACTTATCACGACTAAAGAAAAATCTCCTGTATAGACAAAAACGATCCTCCAAAAGACTAACATAAACAATTCTAGTGAAACAAAAGAACATTGGGATGATGATAATCCCCAACCTGCCTTCTAGTACCAGTAGTTAAATAAAGTAATTAATATCAACTTGAAAATTTGTAACAATGTACTATGGACATATTGTCTATTGTATGTAAATATCTTTATATATATTTGTAAATATATCTATCCATCTAAATTGATTGTCATTGAACTGTAGTCCTGACCAAAACAACTTTAGGCTCAGGACCAATAAAGTTTAACAAAAGAATTTTTAAATATAAAATTTAACAGCTGGAGTTAGTTGAGTTTATCATAGTAATTAGTATGTGTTGGTATATGTTTTTGTATTGAGATTCTTTAACAACACTCTTACAATACCCTAGACACTTTATGTAGCTTTCAGTCACGTTCGTCAATAAAGAATATAACTTAGAGTGAGATCGTAGGGTGGTAACAAGAAAGGTACTCTGTAACACAGTTGTCCATTGTTTACCTCAGAGACCTTCACAGTTGATCTCACTCAATTACAACTATACGCACACCATTCTTCTTAACATCAAAACCCACCACATCCATCTTGTGTCCCTTCGGAGGTCTCTGAGTAGAACCAAGAAAGAATGTGATTACTGCTCCCTCAGAATGGGCCCGTGATTGGATGGTGCGATCTGTACATCCGCACCGGGTGCCCTCTTGAGGGGCTGGGAGACGAAATGCATTAAAATTGTTTTAAAACAAACTATAATTTTAAAATGACTTTTTAAATTGGACTGCTTCGGAGTTTAAAGTACGAATTATTTTTATGGTTACATTTATTTATTGCAAAAATATACTCTACAAAATTTATTCAATGTCTATATATACTTTTTTTTAAAACTATTCATTGTTTGTATGTATTTTTGTTTCAAAAAATGTTTGTTCACTTAGCGCCTACC
Organism: Oreohelix idahoensis; assembly: GCA_024509875.1. Classification (NCBI taxonomy): domain Eukaryota; kingdom Metazoa; phylum Mollusca; class Gastropoda; order Stylommatophora; family Oreohelicidae; genus Oreohelix; species Oreohelix idahoensis. Next base: position 6,935 of record JAMPIV010013887.1, read on the forward strand.
TGTAATGTAATGAGTTTTTTTTTTTAAATTACCCACACTGAGATAGTAAAAACACAAGTGTATTATGTGTTTGTGAAAGGCTACAGTGAAAACTTTGTAAATTACAGAGTGGTCCAGATCAATAGCCACAAACTGAGTCTCAAAAGAGTACAATACAGTACGATATCGGGCCAATATGAGACCTCGCACCATCCTGAAAAACATTTAGGGCCGACTCTGCCGTCAAACCTATCGTACAAGTCGACTAATGTGAGATTGTCAATTGGGATGGCAACCTCATAAAGGAAAAGAAATTGCTATAGAGACCACCGCGGCAAGTGTTTGTGCTTTGGTGTAGAGGGTCCATCTGCAGTGGTTGCTTCGTGCTCTATTTGACGAGTCATATATTCAGTCGTTATATTTTGCTGTGATCATCCTTGCACTGTGCCATTCTTTTTCTTCCTTCCGCTCATCTTACTCTTCGCCTGCATCTAGCGATATTCTCTTATTCCCGGTTGACCTCGTCACACCCCACGCGGTTAGGCTTGACTGCACATGACATGCTATCCTTTGTTCGCGTGATCATACATCGCTAGCCAGACGTGTTTGATTAATCCCCTGCAATAGGCGCGTATTAAGCTGTCTATCCCCATTAAATTGTATAACTACTTCCGACCAGATGGTAAATGTGTCTGATAGCGTTAAAATACACTGTCATTAAAGAGATAACGTGGAAACGACGTACAAAAACACAGCCAGTCATTAAGATATCCTGACTTAACAATCTGGACGACAGATATACCATGTAACGATTTCCAGCAGATGGTTGGTTGTAGTAAACAACCAGGGGATTATAACAAACTTTGAAGAGATTTATCAATCGTAATAATCAAGGACATAATGATATAATGATTTTGATATATGACACGTAGATGGGCAATACCTTAAATGGTCAGGTAATAATGTTCAAATGTGGGGTGTTTACAAGACGTTTACAAAAAAAATCAATATCTGGACACTTTAATTCTTTATCCACCTTCAATTAAGATGCTCATGTGAAGATAAATTTAACTGTTTTGTTATGACAAAATCAGTTGTCATTCTTTTAACCCTGTTGATAAAATAATCGACAATAAATCTTTATTGTTATTGACGTAAATATAAATCTAAGGTTGAGTTTATCATTTTGAGTGAATTTATTGTCTGCACCCATATGATTTATGTGTTAAAAAAATACAAGATACAGAGCTAAACATACAACTGATTTTTTGCCGATTACCTACAGCGGGGGCTCATAAAATACGAGTGGCCAAGAGGTATGGCCTCGAATTCCAGAGGTACTGGCTTCGATTCCCAGTTGAGGGAATATAATTTATGGAATTTTTGCTTCTTCAAAACCAATGTTCCTAATGATGTCACTGGTCCCTGGTCTCCTGGGTAGTGAGGTCGAATGCCTAGCCTTCTCGGATAAGGGCAAACAAATAGGAAGTCCCGTGTGCAAGTTGCGCACGTTAAAAGTCTCACGGCTGTTGGAAATCGTAAAGAGTAGGCCTATCTTGAAGGCCGCTGCCTTGGCAAAATTTAAAAATTAGAAACCTACCCACCACAAAAATATGTGTAGAATGTGTGATTCCTATATACACACGTTGGGATTCTTGCCGGTGCTACGGAGTTCATGCACTGTGCTGAGATCCTCCTTGTGTGATCTAAGGGAGGAGATCGGAGCACGGACGGAGTTGTCCGTGTGCAATGAAGACAGTCCTTAAAAACCAAACCAAATCAAAATACGAGTCAAAACTGATATTTCTCACACGAAGTGAGTGGAGAATACAGAGTTTATAACAAACTTAGATGACTCAGTTGTTATACACGCCATTCTAAAATCCCATTGAGACTCCCTAAAATAGAAGCACCGTTCTTCTAATTATATCTCTGCCAAGAGTAATCTTGAGCGAAGATTGCTATCTTAGTTTTAAAAAGTTTTTTTACGTGAATTTTGACCATTGTTGGACCACTGCTGCAGAGCAGGGGAGACAACCCGCCACACTCCATAAGGAGCGAAAAGGGAGAGGATGAATTTTTTTTAACGCTTGAAAGATAAAATGTTGGTTTACTTGTGTATTTTTTCGTATTTTTATTTTTTACCTTTGGCTGATTTTAATTACGGTTGAGTAAACGAAAATGGGTAATAAATGCCTTGCTATAACAAAGTACACAGACATTTATAAATGGGTGCTTGCATAGAATAGAAGGATTGAAGTGGTATGACAAAGTCACCAATGTGGAACTGATGACAAGAACCAGACAAGTGCCAGTGGAGCAAGAGATGACAAGAACCAGACAAGTGCCAGTGGAGCAAGAGATGACAAGAACCAGACAAGTGCCAGTGCAGCAAGAGATGACAAGAACTAGACAAGTGCCAGTGGAACAAGAGATGACAAGAACCAGACAAGTGCCAGTGGAACAAGAGATGACAAGAACCAGACACGTGCCAGTGGAGCAAGAGATGACAAGAACCAGACAAGTGCCAGTGGAGCAAGAGATGACAAGAAGACGCAGGAGATGGATAAGACACACAGTGAGAAACATCTGTTGATAGTATTACCAGGTAGTTCTTGCTCTGAAATCCCCAGGGAAAGAGATGCAGAGGTAGACCAAAACACAAACAGAGAAGAGAACTGGAGACAGAAGTGAAAATGATAAGGAAGACGTAGGCAGAACATGAGCTGGTGGCTTATGACAGGAAGACTTGGCATGCGTTTGTTGCAGGCCTATGCTCATTGGGGAGCTAAAGGGCATTGACTTATATAACAAATTACAAATACATGACCTACTTTACGACCTCAAGATCTTCGTCGGGGAGAAAGTAACAAAACCAGATAAGGAAAGATTGTGAGAACTCATCTACATGCATACAAAACTGATGCGAATTTCTTGATTTGGATGCCTTATTCATTATTTCCTCATAGCTTTTACGACTAAGATTCTACAATGGGGGTAGCCGGCTTCATGCTCAGCCTTTCTTAATATTCTTTTACGACATGCCCTAAGTCGCAGTGAACCTGTTTTATGTTCTCTTTTGAGAAACCACGTGGTCATGCAATTGTATGATAGAAAATGCCGGCGAAAAGAACGAAATTTTGAAATGATACGACTGGGATAGCACACAGAACAGAGTACTTACTTACTTACTTAGTCGTTCCTCTTCTACCGTGAGGTGTAGAGTTTGAAGAGAGAGCGCCAGACTATCCTATCGGCTGTCTTCCTCCTGGCCTGGTAGCCTACCATTCTAGACCTCGGTCCTTCAAAGATTGTCTAATGTTGTCCTCCCAGCGGACTCTGGGTCGTCCTGGGGGTCTGGATCCCTGGCTCTTTGTTTCTCATGCTTGTCGTGGTAGCCGATCTTCTCCCATTCTGCAGACATGGCCAAACCATCTTAGTTGGGACTGTTCTACTTGGGTCTGCAGGGGGTGGGATTTTAGGCCTTGACGTATCGTCTGGTTGCGGACCATGTCTCTTCTTTTTACTTCAACCACCTTCCTCAGATCCCTCATTTCTGGGGTTTGGATCTGGCTTTTGTGGGTTGTAGTCATTGCCCATGACTCGTATCCATATGTCAAGACTGGGACATAGGTGGAGCGGTATTCAGCCATCTTCGTTTTCTTACCAACCTCTCTCTCTTGCTGAGGAATCCTCGATTTATGGCCTGAAAAAGTCTCCCAGCTGCTGCTTTTCGAGTGGCCAACTCTTCTTTGATGCCTCCCTTTCGGTCTATAATAGCTCCCAGGTATTTAAAGTGGTCGACCTGCTCCAGGACCTGTTCTCCCAGCTTAATCTGATGTCTTCTTTCTTCTCGTGATATCACCATGGATTTTGATTTAGAGCAGCTCATGACCATCCCTCTCTGCTCCAGCTCTTCCTTCCAGACTTGCAGGTTGGATTGGAGATGTGGCTCTGATTTAGCAATCAGGGCAACATCATCAGCAAATGCCAGCTCGGAATCCGCACTGGACCTCATCCAATTGTGGCTCAGCTAGGCGTCGGAGTCTCTGCTCTAGGATTCTAGAGTAGATTTTACCAGGAACACTGAGAAGGGATATGCCTCTATGGTTTCCACATAGTCAATTGTCACCCTTTTTGAAAATTGGTGTTATGATGGCAATCTCCCAATCCTTTGGTATGGTCTTGTTGCACCACGCTGCCTGTAGGACCCTTAAGAGTAATAGGTCGCCTGATGCTCTCATGAACTTAACCATTTCTGGCGTTATACCATCATGCCCTGCTGCTTTGCCCATCTTGATTTTATCCAGTGCTGCCTTCAGTTCTTCCATCTTTATGTCATCTTCATCACCATTGGTTTCCTCTTCTGTGCTAGTGGTTATCATTTCTGATGCTTGACCTTGCTCACCATCAAAGAGTTCTGAGAATTATTCTTTCCATCTTTCCATTACTTCCTTCGGGGCAGTAAGCAATTTGCCTTGCTTGTCCTTTATAAATTTGAGAGAGCATTGTTTTTCCTTCCTCACGTTCTTTAGGGTCTTCTTCTTTGATCCTTAGCCGCCGACCGTCAAAGCAGTCAGTGACCATCACGCCTAGTGGCGTCTTGTAGGGCAACAACAAATTGATTCCACTTTGCTCGGTCGGTGGCCATCCTTCGTACAGTGCCCCAACTCTGGTTCATTCCCTGCATCTCAGCCTCCACAGTCCTCCGCCAGGTTGTTTTTGGTCGGCCTCTCTTTCGTTTTCCTTCAGGGGTCCAAAGCATAGCTGTTCTTGTGATGGCATCGGGGTCAAATTCTTTAGGGTCTTATAGAACAATTTCTGGTTTTCTTGCACATCTTTTTCTAGCTTTTCTCCAAATTCTTCCCAGGACTTCTGTTTTGCTGCTAGCACCTTGTTCTTTGCTTCTGTTCTAAGTATCACATATTCTCTACATTTCTCTATTTGTCCTGCTTTGTTTTTAGCTCCTAAGTATTGTTTACATGCCATTTTCTTCTCTCTTATTTTCTCTTTGACTTCCTCTGTCCACCAAGGTGTTGTCCTCTTTCTCTTGTTACCAAGTCGGACTTTACCACACAATGCTGCAGCAGCTGTCTTTATGATGTCCTTGAATTTATTTAAGCCATAGGGTTTCCAAGTCATCAGGTTGTTCGTCTGTGTTTCTCACCGCTGTAGCAATAAGCCCCTGATATCTGATCTTAATTTCTGGCTCTCTCAGCTTGTAGGTCTTAATGCTCATTTCTCATGTTCTTTTACTTGGTTTCTTGCGTGATGTTGGGCAGTTCCTAGGCTGAGCAACTCTTTCAGTTGTTCTTTTGATTGTAAGCAGGTAGTGATCACTTCCAATCTCTGGCCCCCTCCAGACTCTAGCATCCCGGACATATTTGAATGAGCTTCTCCTATCAATGGCATAGTCGATCACTGACTTCTCATTATTTGTTGGTTCACATCTAATCTTTGTGTTTGTAATGATCAGATTATGTCACTGCAGAATCTAAGGAGTTGCTTTCCATTGTCATTGAGAGTATCTTCTCGACATCTTCCGATAACTCCACCCCATCTAGCATTGTCATTTCCAACTCTGGCTTTGAAATCTACGAGCATGATAATTTCATCTAGGCAGTCATCCACTGTCCTTTGAAGCAACTCGAAGAATTCCTCCTTGACCTCTGCTCTCTCATCCTCATTTGCCCATACACTATGACCAGGTTGACTATGGTTTCTCCTTCTTTTAGTTTTACAACCATAATGCGCTCCGAGACAAAGTTCCATCCCTTGATACTATCTTTTTGGTTTTTGGCCACTATGCAACCCACGCCCCCTTTAGCTCTTTCAGATGTGGGGACACCACTGTAGATCAGCGTGTTGCCATAGAGATCCATGACTCCTTGTCCCTTTTTCTTTGTTTCCGTTATAGCCAGGATTTCTAGTTTTGCTTTCCTCATCTCTTCCACCAGCTCCTCTTCTTTCCCATTTATACTTCTTGTGTTCAAAGTTCCATAAGTCGTAGTCCGTTCCAGTTCTTCGCCTTTAGAATCAGTCCGGTTTTCTCTCTTGTAGTTCGCGTAATCATGATTTAAAGCAAACAGGTGATTGGCCTGTTGTGCCTTTGCATGATGGAGGGGCTACCTCCTTACGGCTTCCATGCAGGCCACCCTCCTCCTTTTTCAGCCGGAACTTGGGACCTACCTAGGCGGAGTTACAGAACAGAGTAATGGGGAAGAATGTTGCTCAAAGGCTAAGGAGGTTTTAAAACGAAATGATGGAGATATAACTGCTACAAGCGCGCATAAATGCATTGACGCAGGTTACCCTTAGTGGGGGATTCGTCTTTCATACGGAGAACTAATGATTTAAAGATGTGATAATTTAAAACAAAAACAAAAAACAACGATAAGCATAATACAGAACCGCGTAACCTGAAATAATTTAGTCGACACCATGAAGTGCTTCGCCGGACAGGAAAATTAGATGAGTCGACATTCTGAGGTCAATTTATGTGTGTATTTGTTAGTCTGCATTCAGAGAACAGTTTTGGCCAACAAATAAATGCCTTACCACCCATGTTGTATACGGCAACTAAGGAAGATTGTGCTTGTAGATAGTAACCTCATATTGCTAAAGATTGTTACAGAAACCACACCTGCAAGAAATGATTAGGCGTAGGTTTTTTCCGCAAGGAGACCAACCGTACCAGGTGTGTCCCTTCCCTGTTTCGTAAAGAAAAAGAGAAAGCAAGCTGATTAATCTGAACACTTACTACATACTGAATAGTCTGAACTTACTACAGTCTGAGTAGTCTGAACACGTACTACATACTGATTAGTCTGAACTTACTACATACTGATTAGTCTGAACTTACTACATACTGATTAGTCTGAACTTACTACATACTGATTAGTCTGAACTTACTACATACTGATTAGTCTGAACACTTACTACATACTGATTAGTCTGAACTTACTACATACTGATTAGTCTGAACTTACTACATACTGATTAGTCTGAACACTTACTACATACTGATTAGTCTGAACTTACTACATACTGATTAGTCTGAACACTTACTACATACTGATTAGTCTGAACACTTACTACATACTGATTAGTCTGAACACTTACTACATACTGATTAGTCTGAACTTACTACATACTGATTAGTCTGAACTTACTACATACTGATTAGTCTGAACTTACTACATACTGATTAGTCTGAACACTTATTCCATATTGATTAGTCTGAACACTTACTACATACTGATTAGTCTGAACACTTACTACATACAGAATAGTCTGAACTTACTACATACTGATTAGTCTGAACACTTACTACATACTGATTAGTCTGAACTTACTACATACTGATTAATCTGAGCTTCTTACTACAGATTGATCATTCTGGTCTTGCTACATGCTGGTTTGTCTCAGTTTACTACAAACTGCTTTGTCTGAACGTACTACAGACTGATTTGGCTTAAATTATAAATGCAGATTTGTTAGTCTAAACATTTAACTACAGACTGATTTTTCTGAGCGTCTTACTACAGACTGGTTTTGTCTCAACTTCTTTCTACTGTGTGATTATTCTGCAGTTAATAAGACTGATTTACTTTCATTCAAGAAATTCACATTTAGAAAATTGTCAACACTTACTACCGACTTAACTTTCAGACAAATTTCCCAATTAGCTAACTGCCTGCACACATTCCTTCAAACACTATATTTTAATTGTGAACTGAACTTAGGTCTCTTAAATTTTTTAAACAAGGCAGCGTTTGAACCAATTAACTGGCACAAGTGTTAAGTCGTCTGTTTTCTTGTTCAGTTGGCTGATACCAACCTAAAGAATGTAGATGGGCTAATTGGGTTTTGGCTCGTTTCTTTTCTTTTTGAGAAGTTCTTGTTAGATACCATTGTACATCATTCCTGTAAGAAGCGTTATAAGAAGTTGTTGTAAGAAGTCGTTATAAGAAGTTGTTGTATGACGTCGTTATAAGAAGTCGTTATAAGAAGTTGTTGTAAGAAGTCGTTATAAGAAGTTGTTGTAAAAAGTCATTATAAGAAGTTGTTGTATGACGTCGTTATAAGAAGTCGTTATAAGAAGTTGTTGTAAAAAGTCGTTATAAGAAGTTGTTGTAAGATAACGTTATAAGAAGTTTTTGTAAGATGTCGTTATAAGAAGTTGTTGTAAGAAGTCGTTGTAAGAAGTTGTTGTATGAAGTCGTTATAAGAAGTTGTTGTAAGAAGTCGTTGTAAGAAGTCGTTGTAAGAAGTCGTTGTAAGAAGTCGTTGTAAGAAGTCGTTGTAAGAAGTCGTTGTAAGAAGTCGTTGTAAGAAGTCGCTGTAAGAAGTCGCTGTAATAAGTCGCTGTAAGAAGTCGTTGTAAGAAGTCGTTATAAAAAGTCGTTATAAAAAGTCGTTGTAAGAAGTCGTTGTAAGAAGTCGTTGTAAGAAGTTGTTGTAAGAAGTTGTTGTAAGAAGTCGTTGTTGTAATATATATCTGTAAGACCTCTGTAAGACAATCTCAAGAAGCAGTAAATAATTTGTGTCATCTTTCGGTTAAAATAGGTTTCCAAATAAATGCATCTAAAACTAAAGTTATGAGCTTTTCTAACGAGACCTTTAATATCATCCTGAACGGGGAAAAACTACAGAAAGTTGAAAGTTTCAATTATTTAGGCAGTAAAATGACTCAGGATGGTGACACAACAAGAGAAATTCACACTAGAATTGCTTTGGCAGCTAGCGCCTTCAATAGATTATCTAACATTTGGAAATTACGATCATTGAATATACATAACAAGCTTAGTCTGTTTAATTCAAATGTTATCTCAGTGTTAACATACGGCTGTGAGAGTTGGAAAATAACAAAATCATTGGAGAACAAGCTGAATACATTCGAGAACAAATGTCTTAGAAAACTCATGAACATCAGTTGGAAAGAATTCAAGACTAATCGACAAATAAGAGAAGACTCTAGGCAGAAATATGTCTCCAACTATATAAGGAAAAGACGATGGTCATATATCGGTCATGTCCTACGAATGCAAAACAACAGAATACCATTGCAGGCACTCACTTTGGTTCCTGCGGGTAAGAGGAAAAAAGGAAGACCAAAAGAAACACTCAGAAGAACAATAATAAGAGAAGGAAGAACGTTGGGATTAAACAATGTGCAAGAGCTAAGAGGAGTGGCGTCACAACGTACAACCTGGAGAGCACTGGTTTCTGCCTTATGCGCCGTGTTTGGTGCTTAAAGAATTTATTATTATTATTTAAGACCTCGTTATAAGGAGCTGTTGTAAGAACCATGTAAGACGTCCCTGTAAGAAGCACTTTCATCCGTGTGTGTAAGCAGGTCAGCATTCTTGATGAGTCGTTGTAAGAAGTCGTTATAAGACGTTGTTGTAAGAAGTTTTTGTAAGAAGTCGTTGTAAGAAGTCGTTGTAAGAAGTTGTTGTAAGAAGTTGTTATAAGAAGTCGTTATAAGGTGTAATATATCTCTGTAAGACCTCGTTATAAGGAGCTGTTGTAAGAACCACGTAAGACGTCCCTGTAAGAAGCACTTTCATCCGTTTTTGTAAGCAGGTCAGCATTCTTGATGAGTTGTCTTCCACTCATCTTCCAGGTGGCTCATAAATATTTTAAATCGAAATCTGGAAGATTAAAGGTGGTTAGAAAACGGGGGTCAGAAAGATTATTGCCGTGTTTGCGCTGTAAAACTAAAAATAGGAAGGTCTCTTTCAAATTCTAAAGGACCCATATATTTGCTTAATGGGTGAACAAAAGCGGTTAACAGAGTTCAGAGTGAAGAAATCATAAAAATAAGTAATATGTGAATAGATGACAAAGTTATGGGAATAAAAAGAAGCGGGCTGAAAACAGGAGGCAAAAATTAAAAGTGAAAAAAGAAATTGTTAAGAGTACATAAATGGGAATTGCGAGCAGTAGTGCATCGCCTCTACCAGACCATTTAAATTTATCCAGCGAAACAGTTATTAATAAGTAATCTAGAAGATCTGCAATAAAAAGTGAAACAATGCATGATCAACAAAATGTAATGTGTCAGATAACACACATATATATAATTTGACACGGAATATGTTCGTCTTTTTGTCTAGTCTTCTTTCCTTTGGCAGTATTATCTACCACTCTTTTGTGGCCGCCTGTATGCCCAGGTTCTTTGCTTCAGTAGATAGCGATGACATCATGATGGATGTGTACAACACACACAGTGAGCGACGACATAACACTAAGCAGATCTTCTATACAAATAGGGAACGCCACAGTCATCTGGAAATAGTTTATTTACAATGTGGACTACTGCTGTTACCCGGACCTCCAACAATCTTGGTCCGTCACACTTTCCTCTTTAACACTCGCTCACCATTATGAAATAGATTCAATATTGTAATGTCCTTTGTCTACTATTGTTCAGATGTTACTAGTATCTACATCCTTTCCTCCGTCTGAGCAAAACCTTGTCTATTTGATACTATCAATTTAGGTTCAGGTTATTGAAGTGATACTGGACTCCTCCGGGGTTGTTCCTTTCCCTGGTTCTATATGGCCACTATCTTAGACGAGTAACAGGACTACGGTATGGACGTAACTAATTCACTCTACGTACCCTTTTCTGAGTGGAGCCTAACTCGCTCCTTCGTTCTTCAGTCCTGTCAAGAATTTATAATCTCAATATGTTGGGTTATGCTACCCAATCGTGTCTCCGTGCATTTAAGAAATTACACACACACATTGTCTACTTGACTATCGCCTTCAACATGGCTACACTTGTGTATCTCTCGGGTATGTGCGACCTGTACTGCCTCACTCACGCTTCAGACTCTTGCTGAAAAGCATGCCTAACCGGGTTTGTTAACCTCTTTTTCGGATTCTCCGTCTCATGCACATTCTTTTTTGCGCATCCCCTTTTTCTACTCTTTCTAGACTCTCCTATATCTGATTCTCACTATTCGTTCCCTTTATCTGCCACACTTTCTACATGCTAATTTTTCACTCCCTAATTTTACCTTGATCGATTGACCTGTATTGACACAACAACAGCTTTGTTTGTGCAGAGCGAAGTTGTCACATTGACTTTTCGCTTATCGCCATATCCAGACAGAGTAAGAGTCTACAGTGAGCGAAATTGCAATTGTTAATCCAGACTTCTTGTCTCGGAAGATACAGTAAGCCATGTTGTTCTGTGTTCGAATATGGGTAGACAGACGTTATTTGGAGATAAGGCGTTAGTTCGCAAACATGCCGTGCCCAAAAACACGGTCGATGATAATCTTGGTGAAGATTAAGCCACGGACAGTAAGATAACAAATGTGATGTTGGAGCACGGAAATCTACGTAATCGTTTCCGCACAGACCTTGTTGTAATAACTAAAAAAGAAAGCGAAAGTACATATTGGAAGATGTTATCAGTCACAGACCTATAATGTAGTGAGTTGTCAACATGATAAATACCCATGAAAGTAGCAAGACCTTATAAGGTAATGAAATTTGAAAATATCTTATGTCATGTAGAATATTCTACATGAGAAATGAGGGTGAGAGATGAACCCCGACCAATATCAGACGTCTTGACGATGGATGGTCAGGCATAAAAATGCTAAGTTAAACTGCTCCTGATTGGACTTGTCATCAAAGAAGCAATATAGGTGTATAAGTGAAAATATTCGTTATAACCTAGCGCCTTATAAGCCTACTTCACTTACTTCAAATTTCGTCAAACCGTAGACATCCAGGAACACAGAATATTAGGACCCACATATAGGACTGGCCAGAGGACTGGACGTAAATTCTATGATTAGAAGAGATTACCCCTAGAGAAATCATTGAGCACCTTAAGTTTTAGGATCCTAAGTGCACTAAGTTAGATACCTAACCTCCCCGAAGAGACGGAATCTTAAATCATTTGCCCGACAATATTCGGACGTTTTCTGTGCAAAAAGGCCTTGATGCGTGATGCCATATGATGATGGATGGTATCCGCATGTCTGGTTTTGTGTAGTGTGTAGATGTGTTCAGTCAAAACAATGTTCATGCAACAATAACAGGGCAATCCACATAGGACGTCAGTAAACTCACGACGTATAAAGTCAATGAGTCTTGAAACAGCCGTTGACGTTTTTCTTCATTATTTATTGTGGACGCCACAGTGACAAAATGGTTACGCAAATGTGTAGGCACATCAAACAGTCATTATCACAGCAACATTCAATACAGCAATAAACGGTAGACAGCATTACAATGATGAGTCAGATGCATGTTATATTTCAAAGTGCTGTAAATGTAGTCAGGTGAACAACTCCATCCTTTTCTATAACAGCCAGGAGATAACCAGATGTATGAGATCAGTTCACTCTCCTTAGTTTGACTTCAGCAAGACAGACACGTCTGCCGAAGTATAAATAATGTCCTCAAAAATATCCTCTAGATAATAAAGGTTTTCCAAACCTAGTTCATTTAACAAAGTAGCAAGTAATGGTCCTTGGTACCTGCATCAACCGATGCAGTACAATGCAGCGACATGTGAGCTGGGAAAAAACATCTCGTGACGACGACTTTCGCAGACAGGCTATGAATCGAAATCGCTCACGACCCAAAATCAATAGAGTTAATGAAAAAGTCAATTTACCTTGCTTTCATGAAATACACAGAAATATCACGCCTCCCGACATGTGGGAAACACTAGAGGTATTATCTCGAATAAACGAAATATCCATTAAGAGGACTACACATCCCTGAAAGAACAAAAATAGCGGAGATCCCCTCTTCAACGAGGCATCTCTTTCGCCATTCCAAATCGCTCACTCCCACTAGTGGTGGGCGGAAACCGATCGACAAAGAAGCAAGACAAGTCATGCGCAGTCCAGCGCAAAACGACCACAGCTCAAACTTAACTGCATTCGATACCAAAGCGAGAAGACAAATGCTTACCGAGAAAAGTGACTATAAATTCCAAGCAGTTGTTGCCCTTGCGTTATAAAACAGATATTGAAATAAAACGATGTTGCGAGAATTTATCACGCAACATATCACCACCTCCCCCCGATAAAAAAAAATGTGGAACATATTTTTTTTTTCAATATCAAAGAGCAAGCGATAAGCGGCTCAAAACGCACGAATTATGCGCTGATAATTAACTAAATTGCCAAACAATAGGCTAATTATAGAGTGTCTGGTGAGGATATACCTCAACAGAAAAATAAATATGTCTCAAAAAATATTCACATCGGGGAGGTGTCACCAACACACATCACGTTAGCATGTAAACACAATATACGTATGCAAGTTACTATAATCATCATTAAACAGCATACTCTAATATTGTCTTTAAAAATGGATGTACAAATCTGATAGGAAAATTTAGATAGTACATTCTTTGACATGTAATGACATAAGTACATAGTAAAGTTAAACTACATGACGATCCAGGACATATGCTCTGGTATTCCGAGGGTAAGTACACAATCTAGAACTCGTAAGGTAAGTCCTCAGCTCAACAATGACATTCTGAGAAAGTACAAGCAATATAATGCTAATTAATAACTAATATGCTTCATAAGGTACAATACATTATTAATAATTGTGGCTGTTTAGTAAACTAACGGCCCTTATATTAACTACTCAGTCCTCCTCTATCATCTTAAAAAACGAACAGAAGAAGATGACAACAAAGCACGATAGTGTGTACATATAAAGTAAGTACAGATGTGCTAATCTATTGTAGAAATATAGGTGTGTTATGACTCTGTAATATATGGAAATATAGGACAGAAGTATTAGTTGGAGTCATGTGGGCATCTAGACAAAATGTCAGCCATCACATTATCCGCACCACGGATAGCTCGTACCGTGAAGTGAAAAGGTTGAAGAGCTATAGCATATCGAGTGGATCTCGAACTCTTCAAATTCTTAGTCTGAATAGCTGTAAGAGCTTTCTGATCAGTCTCTAGAATGAAATGTGCGCCCAGGAGGAATCTTTGTAGCTTTAGAATTGACCAAACCATCGCTAACAACTCACGGTCTAAAACCGAGTAGTTCCTCTCTGCCGCATTTAGTTTTCTAGAAATGTACATAACAGGATGCAGAGTATTTGCATATTCTTGCATCAGTGCTGCTCCAATCCCAGTGGATGAAGCATCACTCCGAAGAACAAAAGTCCTATCAAGAGTAGGTAATCTTAAGATGGGAGGAGAAGAAAAATATATTCTTGATTTGGTCTAGTGAAGATTGGCATTCTTCAGACCAACGGACCAGATTAGGCGAACCTTTCTTCAACAATGTTGATAGAGGTGCCATGATCGAAGATAAATTTGGAATAAATCTCCCATAAAATTGAATTAAACCTAAGAGACTCCTAACTTGTTTCTTCGTTTTAGGAACAGAGATGTTCAGTATTTTGGAAGTATTGTGGTCTTCTGTCTTCAAGAGACCATGACCAACACGATGACCCAGGAAAGAGATTTCACCAAAACCAACAAAAGCTTTAGAAGGTTTTGCTGTCAAATTATTCTCACGTAGAGTGGACAGTAAGTCATATAACCCTAAATAGTGATCTTCCCAGGTATCACCGAAGAGACAGATGTCATCTAAGTATGCGATGACATCCGAACGATGTGACAGAATTCGACGCATCATGCGAACGAAAGTGGCAGGGCGTTCATGAGACCAAAAGGCATAACATTCCATTGAAATAGACCCCTAGGTGTAGAAAAAGCAGTAAGAGGTTTGGCATGCTCTGCTAAAGGCACTTGCCAATAACCTTTAGACAAGTCAAGTTTAGTGAAGAATCTAGAATTAGAAAGTCTAATCAGTAGATCTTCTAACAAAGGCATCGGTTCAGCGTCGAACTTTGTGACCTGATTCAATTTGCGATAATCAACGCAAATTCGTATGTTCTTATCCTTCTTCCGGACAATAACCATGGAAGAAGAATATGGTGAAGTCGATGGTTCAATTATATTTAATTGAATCATTTCATCCAATTCCTTTTCCACTTGCGACTGAAAGTGTATAGGAATAGGATACGGCCTAACCCTAATTGGATTATTGTCGGTAAGAATTATGTCATGTTCTATGACATCTGTGTGTCCAGGAATGTCAGTGAGAACATCCTGAAATGTTTGTAACATCGACAAGTCTCGTCGATGTTCGTCACCAGAAAGATTAGGAGAAACAGAAACGTTTTTCCAAGATTCCGTGGAATGTAATGGAACCACTGGAAGGGGAAGGTTGACATCAGAGAAGGTAGCTTCCTCATCCTGAATGACAGACAGGGATGAATAATAACCGTGAGGTGCAGGAGCATCATCCGTTGCCTGGAAAATAGGCAGCAAATAGTCCGGACGTTCGTGAAATTCCGAAAGCATGTTTATGTGGAAAGTTTTATGCTTTCCATCAATATCGACCACATAGTCAACATCGGAAATCCGAGAGACTATTGCATACGGACCTTTCCATGCAATAAGAAGTCTATTTTCCCTACTGGGGAGTAGGACGAATGCTTTGTCACCTGGACAAAGTTGTCGTAGACATCTATTCTTGTTAGCAAACTGCCTTGCCTTCTCTTTAGCAATTTCTGATGAAGCAGTTGCTAGCTTACATGCCTCAATGATCTTTTGTCTAAGAGCAATGACATACTCATATGAGGATTGAGTTTCATCGCTAATATCATCGGCAGTGATGAGATCGTGTAATAAAGACATAGGGCCGCGTGGACGCGCGCCAAAGACAAGTTCGAAGGGAGAAAATCCTGTGTGTGTGTGTTCATTAGGGACTTCTCTATAGGCAAAGAGAGCCGCGGGTAAAACCCTGTCCCAATCTTGAGGATGATCTTCAGTTATCTTACCAAGCAAAGTCTTGAGCGTTCTATTCAGACGCTCAACTAACCCATTAGACATAGGATGGTAGATACTACTGAGAGATCGTATTTCAATATGTAAGGTAGACATTACCTGTGACATAGTGTCAGATATGAGTTGGGTGCCATGGTCTGAAAATATTTCTCTGGGGAACCCCAAGCGAGAAAATATCAACCAAAGAGCATCTGCGATATCTGTAGTAGATATGCTCTTAAGAGGAATAGCCTCTGGCCAACGTGTGCACATATCGACACATGTAAGGATAAACTGATGTCCTATGGCCGACTTGACCTTAAAAGGGCCAATAATATCTATGGCCATTTTCTGAAACGGCCGAATAGGAATGTCAGCAGCCTGGATAGGCGCAGCATGTCGTGGTCCTCTAGATTTGACCTCCTGACATACCTTGCATGATCGGCAGTAAATACGAATGTCCTTATTGACAAAAGGCCAAAAGAAAGCCGCAAGGACTCTCGACTTCGTACGGGCAAAACCCATATGTCCAGCACATTGCGAGTCATGAGCATGTTGCAATATTTGGACTCTCATGCTCTTGGGAACAAGAATTTGCGAATGTGCCGACGTAGCCGAATCTTGTACCATACGTACAAGTACGCCGTTTCTCATTGCAATCCAAGATTTTCTATTTGTATCCTGATTCGGATCACCTTTCTTCGCAAGAACGAAGAATTTTTTTAAAGAAGAATCTTCTTCTTGCAATTTTATGAAAGAGTCACGAGTGATTACTAAGTGACTATCTTGGCTATCAACTTCATTATCACTATTCAGTGAAGTTTCGGGTGTTTGTAGAGCTTGTGCTCTTGTAACTACTGCATTTGTAGCTTGCATGTTATTATCTTCCCAAGCAGCAATCTGCTGTGGGGTACACTCCCTAACTCCGTGAATACGACCAATAATAAGGTCCGCAATAGGATTAGGTAAGAGACAAGCATGCACATCTCCAGTAAAGAAAGGAGTGGCAATGCGAATTACAGCAGTAGGATATTTTTCTAGAGTGCCGCCAAATGTGACACATTTAATAACCCTTCCTGTAGCACAAGATGGATCTACAAGCGATTGTCTAACACCAATAGTGGTGCATCCGGAATCGAAAAGTAGTGAGACCGGAGTATTATTAACAAGACCCTTATGTAGAATTAAAGAACCCCTCCCGTCATGCGCAACAGCAGCAGGAAGAGCGGGAAGTGGGTGACCACAACTCAAAGTAGTTATGGTACCCGGTTCGAATAAAGTACTGCATTGGGGGCATTTGTTTGCTCTCTCAAAGTCAAAAGCAGAACTAGTGACAGCGTCAAAGTTTTTACTATCAACAACATGATTACAGGCTCCCTCAGTTTCCTGTTGTACAGCATTAGCCTGCTGATATCTCTTTTTTTTGTGTTGAGATCTACCCCGACTATTATTACCTCTGAAGTTATCAGAGTTATTATTATCTCTGCAGTTATTATTGTCTCTATTGTAATTGTTATACTGGTTCGAATTCCAGTTTCCACGATTACTATCATGTTCACATTGATGCGAACATCTATTTGTTTGGTTTTGAGGTCTTCGGCAGGAATAACCTCTATTACCATATCCTCTTTTGAAATGCTTATAATTATTAGGGTGATAGTAACGAGTACTATCAGGTTGTCTCCAATTCTTCGAAGAAGAATCACCATGAAATTGATTTCCATGATTTTGACAGAAATTACCGCTACTCTTTCTATCAAAATTTTGTTGGAATCTACGAGCAAAGTTTTGACCACACGGAGCTGCCGAAGCAACTGGTAAACCTTCTTTCACCTTAGAGTTACCCATGGTTATGTGTGGGTGCGCAGTTACGTATTGGCAACAGAAATCTTCCATTTCTTTTATTGTTTTAGGTTTACGTTCATGAAGGAAAGCAAGGAAAGACTCATTGACAGACGACATGACTTTGTCTCTAAGTATTAAGTCCATAAGTCCTTCATAAATTTTTTCCGTCTTAGATAGTTCAACCCATCGTGAGAAAGTAATGCGTATTCTTGCAATAAACTCGGAGAATTCAACTCCATTTTCAGGTAACATGTTTTTAAATTGTAGACGATAGCCGTCTTCGTTAAGCTGATATTTCTTTAACAAAGCGGCCCTGACAACCTCATAATTGTTCTTGTCAGGTTCATCCACCATATTTAATATACTTAGAGCTTTACCTGTCAGTATCCCTGATAACTGATAAACATATTTTGCTTTGTCTATGTTATGAGCTGTACATGCTTGTTCAAATCTGTCCAGATAGAACATTATGTCATCGCTGGAAGGACTAAATGTTGGTAACTTAATCTTAAAAGTATCATTATTAGCCTTACCAGAAGATGAACCCTTGTTTGAATCATTACCATTACTCATGCTTGTCAATTTCAATTTTTCCAACTCTAAAGCTAAGACCTTTTCTTCATGTTCCATTTTTGCTTTCTCTTTCCTCTCATCAGACTCTCTCTGTAATCTTCTTTCCTCAGCCTGAGCCTCTTTTTGAAGTCTTTCATTTTCAGCTTCTTTTTCAAGTCTTTTATTTTCAGCCTCTTTTTCAAGTCTTTTATTCTCAGCCTCTTTTTCAAGTCTTTTATTCTCAGCCTCTTTTTGAAGTCTTTCAGCTTCTAGCTGTAGCTGGAGTTTTCTCTCCTCAGCTTCTGATTCCCTTTTTTGTTTTTCCATTTCCATTTGGAATCTTTTTTCATCCACCTGCATCTGCAGTTTCTTTTGTTCAGCTTCCATTGCTTTATCATATCGAGCAGTTGCAAATTCTTCTAACTTATCACCAGTCTTCCCAAGCAATTTACCCTGCTCAATAAAGTGCTCAAATGTAGACATGTTGTCTAACATATGAGTCCAAAACCTGAAATAATTAACTAATTTATTTCAAACCTAAGTGTAACAAGTCTTAATTAAGCACTTGTATATTCACATCACATTATATTATCCCAGTCTCTGTGGGAAACAAGTCTCCAATCAAAGAACTTGTATATGAAATATCAGCACTCAATTCTTGATCATAAGTGCACTTCTCATTCAATAGTGCACGACACTATTCATCATTCATTTATCATCAGTATAGTAGTAACAGTGCATTAGCATAGCCCATTAACTAATTACTATAACTGTAAACAATGACTATGTAAACACATGCAGAATGTAAACATTGAAAATGTAAACAATACAAACAATGTAAACAATAACAATGTAAACAATAACAAAGATCAGCAACAATACAAAAACTTTCGCAGAAATCAACTAAAAATAAAGCAGAAATTAATGAAATATCACAAAAAATGTGACGATATCTGCGATAGAATTAAACAAAATACATGACACCACAGTGTATAAACAAAAATGTTGTATGAAACTAAATTATAGACAAGAGTAGGCTAACAAACACAAACAAATCAAAACAAAACTAAAGAATGCGAAATAATAACGAAAACAATATTAAAACATGTCATCACAGCTAACATAAATAGCAACAGAAGTCGCTTAGCAAATTCCAGTATTGGAAATTTGCAAACCTTACAGAAAACGCTCACAATAGACGACCTCTATGACGTGGCATAATCTAACGGAGACACCACCCAACCGAGAACCCGCTGAAATATAAACATATAAATATACAAATAACATATAAACATATAACATATAGAATGAGATGATACACAGAAGACTCAGCAGAAGTATAAGGGCACAGTTTACATACAAACAGGCCACTTAACTTATAGGCTTCCAATCGTAGAACAGCAGAAAAACGGATGTCAATCAACGTCCTAAAGAGCGAAGCTCCAACGATGATGGCACATCTGAACTGCTTCCACTGCTAACACGATGGTACAAGAGCTTCTGACATACTGTGTGTTGAGTTGTTTCGGCACTTGACCTTCTAATCCAAAAGTAAGTTGATGGAAATCGGTACTTGGCCTTCTTCAGAAAACAACCCGTTTTCAACCGGCACTTGACCTTCTCAAAAAACGACAGCACTGGAACCTTGACAGCAGCAACTTGCTTGACTTGCGTAAAAGATAACAGCAGTCCGAGTTATCCGGCAACATGTAACAACGCCGGGTACTGTCAAATTCTTGTTTCCGTCAAAAAATTGGAATTTGACTTTTACCGGGCAACGCCGAGTACTTTGAAAATTTTGAAGATGTTGACTGTATTGAAGAATGTTAATTTCTTGAAGGATGCTGATGAATTCTTGTTGAAAATGAAGTGGGTAAGGGACCCCGTGTTTGCTGGTACCAGAATCAAACCAGCTTATGGCCACCAAATGATGCGTGATGCCATATGATGATGGATGGTATCCGCATGTCTGGTTTTGTGTAGTGTGTAGATGTGTTCAGTCAAAACAATGTTCATGCAACAATAACAGGGCAATCCACATAGGACGTCAGTAAACTCACGACGTATAAAGTCAATGAGTCTTGAAACAGCCGTTGACGTTTTTCTTCATTATTTATTGTGGACGCCACAGTGACAAAATGGTTACGCAAATGTGTAGGCACATCAAACAGTCATTATCACAGCAACATTCAATACAGCAATAAACGGTAGACAGCATTACAATGATGAGTCAGATGCATGTTATATTTCAAAGTGCTGTAAATGTAGTCAGGTGAACAACTCCATCCTTTTCTATAACAGCCAGGAGATAACCAGATGTATGAGATCAGTTCACTCTCCTTAGTTTGACTTCAGCAAGACAGACACGTCTGCCGAAGTAGAAATAATGTCCTCAAAAATATCCTCTAGATAATAAAGGTTTTCCAAACCTAGTTCATTTAACAAAGTAGCAAGTAATGGTCCTTGGTACCTGCATCAACCGATGCAGTACAATGCAGCGACATGTGAGCTGGGAAAAAACATCTCGTGACGACGACTTTCGCAGACAGGCTATGAATCGAAATCGCTCACGACCCAAAATCAATAGAGTTAATGAAAAAGTCAATTTACCTTGCTTTCATGAAATACACAGAAATATCACGCCTCCCGACATGTGGGAAACACTAGAGGTATTATCTCGAATAAACGAAATATCCATTAAGAGGACTACACATCCCTGAAAGAACAAAAATAGCGGAGATCCCCTCTTCAACGAGGCATCTCTTTCGCCATTCCAAATCGCTCACTCCCACTAGTGGTGGGCGGAAACCGATCGACAAAGAAGCAAGACAAGTCATGCGCAGTCCAGCGCAAAACGACCACAGCTCAAACTTAACTGCATTCGATACCAACGCGAGAAGACAAATGCTTACCGAGAAAAGTGACTATAAATTCCAAGCAGTTGTTGCCCTTGCGTTATAAAACAGATATTGAAATAAAACGATGTTGCGAGAATTTATCACGCAACAGGCCTGTGTTTAATTTGCCAGAAAAACTCGGGTTTGTGGTTCAAGTTGCCAGCAGTCAACGCTAGATAGCAATATTGGCATGACAAGATTTATGTTTTTTACATTATCCATTGTCAGAGACTCAGATCCCAACATCACTACTAACAGGATACCATATCATACTCTGTTACAAAAACTGCAACCTTTCTTTCTTCTTACCAAACAGCCATTTAAGTCTACGTCGTAATTATATAAAATTGTGTTTGAAACACATCTGTCTGAAATTAATATCCACTATTCACAGAAACGTCACCTGGACTCTACCACACGTTGATCACCAGGTCAGGATGTGTTATCTTCTCTCGCCATGGTAAGTGCCCTCGTACGTTTAGTGTTGTCACAACTTCCTGGCATCATCCCTGTCAGCGATAGAGGTGCTGAAGTTCAAATCCTATCAAGTGCAGTTTCCCCTAGATGGCTGCAATGGTTCTGTGAAATTTCTGTCTTTGACCTTAATGAAATATAGTTTCACGGACTATTTTCTGTCTTTGACCTTAATGAAATATAGTTTCACTGACTATTTTCTGTCTTTGACCTTAATGAAATATAGTTTCACGGACTATTTTCTGTCTTTGACCTTAATGAAATATAGTTTCACGGACTATTTTCTGTCAGCCCAATGATATTATTTTCCAACTTTTGTGCTGACTACTTATTCTTTTGTCTTCAGACTTTCTTAGTTTACAACTGAATGTTGTTTCTTTATATTCTTTCATTTCAGTACTCTCCGTTTCTCTGAAGATCATTGGCCTTCACAACATCAAGTCTGCCTGTCCCATGCCATCCCTTCAGTTTCTTTCCATTTACTCCAGAGATGCCTGTCTCCAGATCCCTCTCCACGTGTGTGAATGTGGGCTTATTGCAAAAAGGGGTGGGGGAGGCGTAGAGGGCTACGTCATCCTCTCTTACCCTGGAGATTCCAGAACAAGGACTACCTTGCAATGCTATCAGCAGGTTTCCTCTGTGTGGACCTTATCCAACGCCAGTGTCTTCTTTTTATCGCTGTAAATAATTCCAAGATATGTTGTATCTCTTCGTTGATATCATTCATTATTTCTCTTATCGTTTCTTGTCTTGCCAGAACCTCTTTATTTATTTGTATATTTATTATCGTTTCCTATTGACAGCTAAGATAGGTCATGACGAATGTTTGACGAGACCTGGTGAACCCACACTCACTCACACACACACGCATATATATATACATATATATAACAATTGTAAAGAGAAGACACACAAAAAACCGTTATTGGATATGTGATGAAAAGAGGAGCACTCGAAAACATCGCGACCTTCGAAAGAAAAGAGGGAAAGAAAAGTGGAGGAAGAGAGAAAGACTGAAAAAATATAATGGATAGTTTATCATTAAGGTACGAGAAGTGATTAACAACAGCACCTATGAGGAGCATAACAAACTGGAGATCTGATCGCCTACGCCTCTAGACACAGAACCTGACTCTTGACGTCTTTTTTAGTCCATCACAGGCACTCCATTCTTGTGTGTATTCGTATTTCAAGAGTCTTGAGTTCTTTGTTCTGTTCTAACTGCTCGTTAAGTGTTCATGATTATGCCTCAGGCGATAACGAAGGCTGTTACATACAGCACTTAATGCCTGTCATTTTTAATGGCAGATTCTTTACTGGCAACCCAACATTTCTCTACTTATCTTGACCAGCTTTTTTAAAAACTGCCTTTCAGTAGTTTCGTTTACATTAATTTCAACAAGGTTAATCCATCTTATTAGTGCACGCCCCCGACTTTTTTTCGTGTTAAACAGTAAAGTCTTTGTTATCTGGATTTTACTGTCTGGCAAAACTCTATTACCGGGCATTAATTGCGGCAGTCACAAAAATGTCCGTAGTTGGAGCGAAGAAAGGGGCTGAATTAACATGTCTGCATTTGGTATATTAGTATGTCTTCCATACCCCAACACCACTCCCAGACAGATTCTCAAACCAGACAGATTCTCAAACCAGACAGATTCTCGTGTTGTGTTCGCCATCATCAATCTTCAGCTTCTCAAGGAGCATAGCCCTTCAATGAACGTCAAGTCTTCATGTCACGTGACATCAGCTCAAGGTCTCCTCATCCCCTTCATGACCCGTTACCAGTTCTATTCTCCATAAGTTATTCGGTCTATCTCCTCTTCTCTTACTAGAACTGTGTTTCCCGTCACAATATTATATGGTAAAATATTGTTTTTTTTATTTTTATTTAACTTAGTTCTTGTTTTCATTCTCCTCTAATTTGATTAGTTTGTCCCTGATGAAGACACTGTGACCGAAACGCTGGCAATTCTCTTTTTTAGTTGTCCCATTAAAAAGCATTACTTATTTTCGTTTGCCCGTTGTTTTATATTATTGCCGGGGTCAGCAATACGTTTCGCCTATCTACGAAATGCAACAGAAGCGTGATTAATTGGATTATTAGACCTAGCACGATGCGCAATGAAAATCTCACATATAAAATTATTGGAAGAAAAACGTTTGCACTGAAAATAAGTATACTGATATTTTTGGCCAGATCATGTGATTCAAGAAATGAGATGAAGACTCTGGAGATTGATAGGACACACATTGAGAAAACTTGTTGATAGCATTACAAGACAGTCTTGTTCTTGAATTCTCTGGGTAAGACAGATATAGGAAGCCCATAGAACACACGGTAAAGACGACTGCAGACAGTGGATGAAGAAGCCACGGACAGACATTGACTCGATGGCACAGTACATGAAGACTTGGCATTAGTTTGTTGAAGGCCTAAACTCTGTTCTGAATTGAAAAGAAGATGCGATTCAAAGTGCCAGGTAAAGTTAGATTTTCAGCCTAATGTCGAGGAGTTGGTCAGACAGAAGAAAGATGGCAAAGTTTCACATCAATTTTTGTTATCGGTAAGCTTTCTTGATTTGTGTTTGTAAGGAAGAATAATGTTTTAATGATGTCATCTGAAGGATTTTCGCAAGGCTATCCTGTAATCAAAGTAGTTAAAAACCTGTTTTATTTGACGTGTCGAATAAATCATTAAATTCGCCACACCTGTGGCTGGACTCAGAATCCTATTATCCGCCGATGGTGTAGACGGACATGATCTGCTGTGTACAGCCTTGGTGATGGGCAGGAGCTGTAACATTATTCACACGTGCATAGATAAATGAATAATAAACTAAGATATGTTTCAGGCACTCGTGAGTTGGCAGAGAAGGTAGTAACGATTCACTTTCGTAGCTAGGCGGAAGGTCCTGGGTTCGATTTGCGGTAAGCTTATCACGTCTGTTGTTTTTCTGTTGTCTAGTCTTCTACTTCTTTATTTCTCACGACTGCCTAAAACATACCTTTATGTATTATTTATTTATTTACTGTTTACAGGACTCATGTATCCCCTCCTTGTTTGTGTTCGCATAGGCGCACGTATTATTGCAACCATAAGTTCATCAGTGTTTGTCAACGTCACCGACATTGGCGATTACTTAAAGCGGACTGCGGGGTGACCATCAGTCAAGATGCTGCAGTAGTGGACAACAAGACAGATGGCGATGTAATATTTATTATCAATATTGTCAAGAGAGTTGCGACACAGAAAGTAGATTCTAAGCAAGACCACGATTTCTTAAACTCAAAGCCTGTAGGACAGCGGCAGACAATATAGGAGCTGTTGAAGACACAGTTCTCCTCCCTGTGTTTTCTGTCGCCCCCATATCTCTTGCCCTGGGGATCTCAGAACAGGGACTGCCTTGTAGTGCCATCAACAGATTTAAAAAAAAATGTGTTTCGCATCCAACGTCTGCGACTTTTCCACACCCCTTGCTCCACTGGCGTTGATCTACAGTAGTTTTTTTTTTTTCATCAAGAATATCTTCTTCTTTGATCCTTAGCCGCCGACCGTCAACGCAGTCAGTGGCCATCACGCCTGGTGGCGTCTTGTAGGGCAACAACAAATTGATTCCACTTTGCTTGGTCGGTGGCCATCCTTCGTACAGTGCCCCAACTCTGGTTCATTCTTTGCATCTCAGCCTCCACAGTCCTCCGCCAAATGGTTTTTGGTCGGCCTCTCTTTCGTTTTCCTTCAGGGGTCCATAGCATAGCTGTTCTTGTGATGGCATCGGGGTCTCTTCTGAGGACATGGCCAACCCAGCTCCAGCGTCTGCCAGCTATGATGGTGTGCATGTCCTCTTGCTTGCTCCGAGTAAGCAGATCTTTGTTGGTGATGGTATTCGGCCAAAAGATTCGGTGAATTTTTCTTAGGCATGTTGTGTGAAAAGAGGACAATTTCGACATTTCCTTCTCTGTAACTCTCCAGCATTCCGCGCCATAGAGAAGCACAGAAAGCACACAGCTCCGTTATAATCTTAATTTTGTGCTTGTGCTGTAACGAGAGGACTTCCAGATGTTGTTTAGACTAAAAAAGGCTGTTCTTGCTTTGTTCATTCTGTTGTTGATGTCTTTGCTTGCTCCGCCGTCTGGTGTTACTATGCATCCTAGGTATGTGAAGGTGTCTGTCTGTTCCAGTTGCTGATTCCTTACTGATATGGGCTCAGGGTTGCTAACATTGAGCGTCATGACCTCTGACTTCTTTAGATTGATGTTCAAGCCCTCCTACTGGCTATACTTATTAAGTCTATCCGTTTTTTCCTGGATGTGTTGATGCGAATGTGCTAGTAGTGCACAAAGCACAGTATCAAGAATATACAAGGCTTCATTTGACATTTACATACATACAACAACAAGGATGTTATTTAGAACTGGCATGCGCTTTAGAAGACGTTTTGGGCGTCACTTGTCCGTGTGACATGAAAATTAAAAAGCTCTGATATCCTTTTATGTCATTGAATTCTACAGCACAAACAACATTTCTTGTGAAGCTTTTCTATACTGCTAGTATCTGCTATGGAACTAAATTTATCTTTTATCTAACGCAGCTGCTCCCTCGTGCATGTCGTAGAAGGCGATTACTATGAGATTATGCATGAGGCTGGCATGCTCGTCATTTAAAACTAATTGTTACAGTAACCATCACGGTAAGGTCATGTTAATGCTTGATGCAGGCTTCCTGTCACATGACCAGCTTCTGTGGTGACACTATGATACATAGGGGATGTAAAGGAAAATTGTTGTACTCTCACACGTCTGCTTTGTGTACTCTCATACGTCTGCTTGAATCTTTCAAAGAAAGCAGGGGTCAGCCTCAGACTATTTATATCTCCACAGAGTCTTTCCGAAAATGGTACTTGTAACGGCCATATGTGCTTTCTATGTTCCTCATATGTTGGGTAACCTTTGACATACGAGTAGATGTTCAGCTGTTCAGAAAATGAAAATGATGTTGATTTAAAGCCGATGAAAGAACGCGAAGAAGCCACCATCAAGTATGATTTATACTGCACAAGACGTAGGCTGCAACTTGTCGCTTCAAACTGAAAATGTTTTCTTGCAGAAATTCTTTAGTTTAAACAAGTTTTTTTTTTTTTTTTTTTTTAAAGAGAGGGGGGGGAGTGTATGAATTCCCTTTTATTACCTTTAACAAAATGCACTAAAAAAACAGAAACTAAATATTTCATACATAATATTCTAAATAATAAAAGCGAACGGCCAATTATTATTAATCAGTAACCCCATTAATTCAACTGGCACGTCACCATTCGCCATCCGACGCCCGTTTTTTTAGATACAAAATGCAGTCTATATTCATTATTTCTTATACTTTTTAAAATCCTTACTTTAAAAGAGTTATTTCTACCCTATTTAACATAGTTCTTGTTATTATACAACATTGGCTGAGTTCTTGTTATTATACAACATTGGCTGAGTCAGTGCCGGTCAAAAGTTGAGAAATTAAAATGTACCAAAAAAGGGAGTTGTATGCAAAGTTTCAGATCTCTACGATGAGTGGAAGATTTAAAGCGGCAAAGATTTGAAACGCAACAAATATACACACCTTTTTTTTTATACCTTTAATAAAAGTAGTTACAAAAAAAAAAAAAAAAGGTGCGTTATCTTCTCCTGGTCTGATCGTCTGAGGAGTTCCATGATGACCTGTGCAGGATGACTTGAATAAATCTGACACGAGGCGGTGGTTTTATAAATTTAAAACGTAAGGTGTAGCAGGGGATTAGCTTTGCCGGCAGTTAGTTTGTTGCTGTCTTATTCAGCTCTTATTATATTCAGTACTGTGTTTAATAATAGTGATGTTTTAATATTAAATACGGTATGTTATGATGTAAAATGCTGGGAGTATTCGATTCATGGATAAAGTGGTTTTTGTTCTACACTGTTTAATATAATGCTGGTGTATTCGATTTTATTTCTGGGATACTATGTGTTGGCTTGGATCAAAGCTTTATTTCTTGTGATACTGAATATTGTAGTTTGTGATTATGTAAGCCACCAACTTTGGTACATATTAATAGACGTTAGTTGTCTGTGTAGGATACACTCAGGGATTAATTAACTCTTGAATGTCTAATCCGTCACGAACTTTATTAAGCCGTGTTATCTTTGTTAAATTTATAGTGAACACACTTATCTATGCTAAATGTATAACGATACACACGTTACTTGTTCACCTGTGACAAACCTTCAGTTATTAATTTATTCACTACTCTTCATCTCCTCAAGTTGTACAGATCTTCAACAAACGTAGCCAAGACTCCCTGTCCTGTGCCAAGACTCCCTGTCCTGTGCCAAGACTCCCTGTCCTGTGCCAAGACTCCCTGTCCTGTGCCAAGACTCCCTGTCCTGTGCCAAGACTGCCTGTCCTGTGCCAAGACTCCCTGTCCTGTGCCATCAGCCCAAGGTGTTTCCATGTCTTTTTCGCCCCTTTCTTATCTGTCTTCATTTCTCTTCTCCTTATATTTGTTTAGTCTCCCTCTATCTCTTTTACTCAGGAGATTCCAGAACACATACTTGCTATCACCAGGTTTACACACTTTTATTTTATTTTATCCATCTACGGTGAACGCACCGTGTAAGCACGATGACTATCTTAGCCATTTACGGTGAACGCACTGTGTAAGCACGATGATTATATTATCCATTTACGGTGAACGCACCGTGTAAGCACGATGATTATATTATCCATTTACGGTGAACGCACCGTGTAAGCACGATGATTATCTTATCCATTTACGGTGAATGCACCGTGTAAGCACGATGATTATCTTATCCATTTACGGTGAACGCACCGTGTAAGCACGATGATTAGATTATCCATCTACGGTGAATGCACTGTGTAGGCACGTTAATTATTATTATATTTTTTTTTAAATATTACGCACATAAATGTATGTTTCAGGCACTCGTAAGAAATAATGAAATAAAAAAGTAGAAATCTTTATTTGTTTAATTATTTTATCCATGATTGATGAACTCAGGGCGGGAGTACGGCGGGGATGCCCCTTGTCGACCACTCTATTTTTGGCGGTCGTGGACTGGGTGATGCGCCGGGCAACAGAGGGCGGTCCAAGAGGAATGGGATGGACGGCATTTTCTACATTGGATGATCTGGGGTGTGCGGGTGGCGTTGCACTGCTGGCGCATTCGCGTCGGCGCATCCAGGGGAAGACGGATGGACTTGATGGGTTTGGCCAGCGGGTGGGCTTGAACATCAGTTTAGGGAAGTCTGAGGTCATGGCGCTCGGTGTGAGCAACCCTGGGCCCATGTCGGTGGGGAGTCGGCGGCTGGTGCAGACAGATGCCTTCACATGCCTGGGAAGCGTGGTGACACCGGACGGTGGGGCGGGCGGGGACATCGGCGTCAGAGTGAATAGGGCAAGAGCAGCCTTCTTTGGCCTGAATAGCATCTGGGGGTCCTCCCAATACAGCACAAGCACAAAATTAAGATTATACCAGAGTTGTGTGCTTTCTGTGCTTCTCTATGGTGCGGGGTGCTGGGGAGTCGCAGAGAGGGAAATGTCAAAATTGTCCTCTTTTCACACAACATGCCTAGGAAAAATTCACCGCATCTTTTGGCCGAGTGCCATCGCCGGCCGAGATCTGCTTGCTCGTAGCAAGCAAGAGGACATGCACACCATCGTGGCTGGCAGACGCTGGAGCTGGGTTGGTCATGTCCTCAGGGGGGACCCCGATGCCATCACAGGAGCAGCTATGCTTTGGACCCCTGAAGGAAAGCGAAAGAGAGGCCGACCAAAAACAACTTGGCGGGGGACTGTGGGGGCTGGGATGCGGGGAGTGAGCCAGAGTTGGGGCACTGTACGAAGGATGGCCACCGACCGTGCAAAGTGGAATCAATTTGTTGTTGCCCTACAAGACGCCACTAGGCGTGATGGCCACTGACTGCTTTGACGGTCGGTGGTTAAGGACCGAAGAAGAAGAAGAAGATGAACTCACTGTGTACGCACGTTAATTTTCTTATCAATCTATGGTTAACGCACTATGTAGGCACGTAATTATCTTATCAATCTGTGGTGAACTCACTAATACGGTTCGTAATTACCTTATCCAGCCAGTGTTAACGCTCTGTGACATACACACTGTCAATCTTAGACTTATGATGATACAAAAGTTAACCATCAACCGCAAATTTATAGCGCTGATTGTCATTCACAAACTTACAGTGATGTATACGTTAATTACAATACTGCCTACTGCCTACGTGTTCCGTACATATTTAATTAGGAACGACCGAGTCTTGATATCTTCCAACTCCTGAAGCTGATTGTCTAGAAGCTGATTGTCTAGAAGCTGATTGTCTAGAAGCTGATTGTCTAGAAGCTGATTGTCTAGAAGAGATAGAAGTTGGACATAGACTGCGCTGATTACAGATTTTAAAACTGATTAAGATGAGGGGATGAGGAGATATTCCTTATGTGTTTAAGATGAGGGGATGAGATGTTCCTTGTGTGTTTAAGATGAGGGGATGAGGAGATGTTCCTTATGTGTTTAAGATGAGGGAATGAGGAGATGTTCCTTATACGTTTAAGATGAGGGGATGAGGAGATGTTCCTTATGTGTTTAAGATGAGGGGATGAGAAGATGTTCCTTATGTGTTTAAGATGAGGGGGACTGCAGTAGAGTGGGTGGATATGAGAAAAAAGAAAGTCGACCAAAGGAGATTCATCTTACTAGGACAAAAGACAAAGAGAATAGCCAACCTTGCGGCCACAAAACCTTCGTCAGGGAAAGGATAGAGTCAAAGGCCTTGTGGCCGTAACGTTGGCTATTTTCTTTGCCCTTTGTCCGAGTAAACCGAATCACATTTAATCGATTTTTGTCAACAACTGAATGTTGGTTAACAAAATAGAGTGGACTGCTCGAGGTCAGCAGAATAGAGCAGACTACACGGAGTTAACAAACTATCGTGGACTCTGCGAGGTAAGCAAAATAGAGTGGACTACACGGAGTTAACAAACTAGCGTGGAATCCGCGGGATAAGCAAAATAGAGGGATTGCACGGAGTTAACAAAACAGTGTGGATTAAACGGGGTTAATAAAATAGTGTGGGCTACTTGGAGCTATACGAGGTCAATAAAATGTAAAACGACTTAAGGACATGGGCAAACATGACAGAAAAAAAGGGCTAGAAAATGTTAATGTCTATCCCGAGAAACTGCAGGACGGAAAACAACAGACGAGAGTATATAAATGACTGAATGAATACATAGTCTTTAGTTGCACGATGTGTTGACACAGTCTACATTTCACTGTTCTGAGAAAGAGCTGCAGAGTGCCACAATGGTCTGAAGGAGTTAAAGGTAACTGAGCTAGACTGCTTGAATGGGGCGTCCTCTAGGGTTTGAATAATTACTGCAAATCTCGTACCACGTTTCGACTTCAGTGCTCCAGAATTTTCTCACAGCCTAACTTGTTTAATGTCACTCAATAAACTCAAGTTCAGGGGTTCCCAATTCGAGTCACGTGTACCCCTAAAAAGAAAAGGGAAAAAGGAGGGGGGGGGGGGGGGGGGGGTGAGAGCAGTTATGAGAAGATTTTCAAGATAGCACGTAGAACATTGAAATAACCATATTATCTATCATACAAGAGCTAATCTCTGTGATTGTGAATTGTGAGTCCTGTTCTCAATCATGTATAAAGCAAGAAACAAACTGAAGGCTGCACTGCGCCCTAATATAGTCTAGGTTGAACGGGACGCGCCTCGCCAAAATGAGGCAACATTTTTTTTTTTTAAGGCTGCACTGTTATGTGGGTACCTCATTTAAAAACTGTATCAAGAACAACACTGTTGATAACAAGAAACAAAATTAAGGACCTCACTGATTGGTTTGCTTGTGTTCTGATAAATATTTTAACAGCTTTATATAAACTGAATAAATTTTGTTAATGGAAAAGTTTATTAATGTGTTTATTAATTTTTGTGTGTGCATATTCATGGTAAACTCTAGAATTTATGTCCTGTTATATTGGATAGTGGGTACAGGAAGGTTTACTAAAAACAAAGGCGGTACAGGAAGGTTTACTAAAACCGAAGAAGATGCAGGAAGGTTTACTAAAAACGAAGAGGTTACGGGAAGGTTTACTAAAAACGAAGAGGTTACGGGAAGGTTTACTAAAAACGAAGAGGTTACGGGAAGGTTTACTAAAAACGAAGAGGTTATGGGAAGGTTTACTAAAAACGAAGAGGTTACGGGAAGGTTTACTAAAAACGAAGAGGTGACGGGTAGGTTTACTAAAAACGAAGAGGTTACGGGAAGGTTTACTAAAAACGAAGAGGTTACGGGAAGGTTTACTAAAAACGAAGAGGTTAGGGAAGTTTTACTAAAATGAGCAGCTGAGGGCTGTCACCTCAGGGGCGCATTCCCATGGTCAGTTATGACTGAAGGGGCTATTACTATTACTATTACTAAAAACGAAGAGGTTACGGGAAGGTTTACTATAAACGAAGAGGTTACGGGAAGGTTTACTATAAACGAAGGGGGTATGAGAAGGTTTACTATACACGATGGGGGTGCGGGAAGGTTTACTACAAACGATGGAGTTACTGGAAGGTTTACTATAAACGATGGGGGTAGGGGAAGGTTTACTATAAACGATGAGGGTACGGAAAGGTTTATTATAAACGATGGGGGTACGGAAAGGTTTACTATAAACGATGGGGGGTACGGGAAGGTTTATTATAAACGATGGGGGTACGGGAAAGTGTACTATAAACGATGGGGGTACGGGAAGGTTTACTATAAACGATGGGGGACGGGAAAGTGTACTATAAACGATGGGGGTACGGGAAGGTTTACTATAAACGATGAGGGTACGGGAAGGTTTACTATAAACGATGGGGGTACGGGAAAGTGTACTATAAACGATGGGGGCACGGGAAGGTTTACTATAAACGATGGGGGTACGGGCAAGTGTACTATAAACGATGGGGGTACGGGAAGGTTTACTATAAACGATGGGGGTACGGGCAAGTGTACTATAAACGATGGGGGTACGGGAAGGTTTACTATAAACAATGGGGGTACGGAAAGGTTTACTAAAGCCGAAAGGTACGGGGACCGAAATGGCTGAGAATCTTTGCCCTAGTACGTCTGAACTACCAAGGTCAGAGTTCATAGTTCAGTTTAAAACCTCGGCATTCATGTAACAATTCTTGCTTGACGAGCCGTCCGTGTGTGCTGCCATGGTCTGCTTCTTGGCACATTATTCACGCTTAACTTACTTCACGGGCGCTTGTATGAGATTTAAGGGAAGACGGCCAGCCTGCATCAAAATAGTCTAAATCTTAACGGTTTGACCTGGTTAATTTGTTTTCCTTAATAAATTTTTAATGAAAAAATGGGTGTGGGGGAGTGGATGGTGGAAGAGAGCTGTAAAGTAGATCTCCGCTAACATAGAGCGGTTGGGGGAGTGGATGGTGGAAGCAGTGGCGGATCTACTATGAAACTAATGAAGCTTAAGCTTCAGGGCCCCTAATCCCGGAGGGGCCCCAAAGGCGACTTTAGTTCACATTGCTTAAAAATGCTGGGTCTACTGTATAAGAAGGGGTATTTTTAAAAAAATTATTATATTAATAATATAGTGTAATTCAATACAAAATAATAGTTAAAATAAAAATTAAAATGTTATTAAAGTATCATGTATGCTAGCCGTAAACGAAAAAAAGCTTTCTCAGAAAGTAGATCTAAAATTTTGTCTTTTCAAAACATGCGACAATAGTCGCACGACTCAAATTGATTAATTTGTTGTTGTATATATTTCAACAATCCCAAAGTTTGAGAGTCAGTAGCACAGATGTTGTAAAGGTGGAGTTTCGCGGTAAGTTGGCTGTTCTGCTGTGGCTAATGTAGTGTTTTCCCCTTTTTAACAGAGGTCAAGACCCTAGTGGAAAAACAATGAGTTCACGAAAGTACTTAAGTGGATACCAAAAACGCAAACTCAAGGAAAAGCGATCTGAAGAAATCTCTAAATGTCAAATACTAACAAACTATTTGGCAATGTCAAGTTTATCAACACCTACAGTTGAAACAAGCCAAGCAAACACCGTTGAAGCCACTGATAGTGAACAAACTGTGGGAGCTCTTTCTAGCAATATTCAACCCACTGTTGACGCTTTTAATACAGATGACGATCACAATGGTCAACATGAATGTACCGCGGAACAAGCAGAGACTGAGCAGAAACATAAAACAGGAAGCGAATTCAGTGATTTCAAAGAATACAGTGACCTCGAACATTGGCCCATAACAGTTGATAATGATTTCATAGAGAATTGCAAGACATAGGATTTTTTCAAAATAAAAAACCAGATGATGTTTATACCGAATCAAGCAGGGTTTAGAAGGAGCAAAACAGAAGTTTCTCAAACAAATATTTTGAAGAAAAAAATGGCCAGACTGTGATGAGATCCTGGTTAGTTTACTCAAAGAGCAAAGGCTGTATATACTGTTTTGTTTGCAAACTCTTTTCTAAATGCCAAACATCACTTACAACAGGTGGGTTTTCTGACTGGACGAATGTACTCAGAACTCTGGAGAATCATGAAGACAGCATGGAACATAAGAGGGCGATGTTGTGTTGGATAACAAGAAAGTCAAATAAAAATACTGTGGATCAGCAACTTGAAGAACAGATGACAAAAACCATACAGTACTATTTTGAAGTACTGAAATGAGTTGTTGCTGTTATAAAGTTTTTAAATGAAAGAGGTGTGGCATTTAGAGGTCATGAGGAGAAGTAGGGCTCACCAAATAAAGCAAACTTCATGGGGGCCATTGAACTTATTGCAGAATTCGACCCATTTTTACATGAACATCTCGAGAAATGTGAAAATGAAAAAGTAAATGCTACTTACCAATCCAAAACCGTGTATGAGAAAATGATATAAATTATGGAAAAACGTGCAAGATAAAACTGTGAATCAAATCAACAACCTAGACACCAGATACTACTAAAGCTGTGAATCCAATCAACAACCTAGACACCTAATACTACTCTATTATTGTTGACTCTACGCCTGACCTGACACATGTTGACTAGCTGGTAATTGTGGTTCGATACTGCTATAATGGAAAACCCTGTGAGAGATTTTTAACATTTTTACCGACAGAAAACCATTCATCAACGACTTTGTTCAACAAAATACAACAAGTCCTGGGTGAACATAAGCTTTCACTTGAAAATATCCGTGCTCAGTCCTACGATAATGCATCTAACATGAAGGGCTCGAAGAAAGGGCTGCAAGCACTCTTTAAAAACATTATAGTCCGTTCGGAAATTCGGGCCCACAGAAAGCGTCAATTTTCTCCAAAACTGTTTGTTGTATGGACATGAATTTTTGCATGCAGTCTTAGATTTTCCATGCAGTTAAGATTTTGCGATCATTACATCCACAGCTGTCGCGAAATTTGCAAAACGGCGATTTTCTTTGATCTTCTTGGAACATTTGCCTAAATCTGCCCGTAACATTAATTCTTACAGTAAATCACAACATTTGTGAGACAAGACGGTTCGAAGGCGTGTCCTAAATGTGTGATTGGTTGTTCACGTGATTTTGATACGAGGAATGATGTTCTGATAATGAACCATGATAGCAGTAAATCATCAGGAAGCTATGACGAATCGTAACTGTTTATGTGTTATTATAGATTGGCATATGAAATTAGTTTATTCTTCTTCTTCTTCCTCGTTCGTCCTGAAAAGGACGTTGGTTGCGTTGTGTCTGTTTACGCCGGAGCTGTGATATCTGCACCTTTCGGTCGACACATCCGACTTCAGCTCGGCAGTTTTTGGGACCGGGTTTGCCTTCCCTCTGCGATCCCTACTCGCTCAGCCAGACTGCAGTGATGCAGACTGTTTCCAGGACCACCACGTGGAGGTGGAGTAGGGTCTTAGTCAGCTCTGGTTCGCTGACTCTGATGCAAGCAGTCAAGCTATGGGTCGCTGACTGCATTCTCTATTGCTGCATCTTTGGGTCCCAAATTAGTTTATCACAAACGAAGGAATGCGATCGACGTGCCTCATTCCGAATCGGACGACTCCAATAAGTTCACAACAGTTATTGGTTGAATAAACTGCAAGCCATCTCGCTGCCAGTAATCTTCTTCTTCCTGTAGCACGTGTTCTTCACATTTAGCCCAGTACTCTTTTAAATCTATTCGTGAAAGGGCCTCACGAGTCATGTCTTTAACATCGCACATTTTAAAAGTGGTGTTCTGGGCGGCCACTTGCCCTTTAACTCTAGCCAAAATCAGCTCTATTGGGTTAAGGTGAGAATGGTAAGGTGGGAGTCGAAGAGAAACATGACCCTGCTCTTGGATGATTTTATCAATCAGATACACTGTTGTCTTATTCCTCTGTCTCACAAGCTGCAACAACTCTGGTTTTAAATAGCTGTTGTCAGCGAAGATATTTTCATTCACAAGCCACCTCCTGATTTCGTCTTTCGTGCTTGCCGAAGTGGGAGCTTTATCCGCCTGCGCTAGAACATTATGATAGGACGCATTATCCATCACCAGGCAAGACGGCCTATCTAGAGTCGGGAGGAGTGTATTTACTATCCAATCTCGAAAAATTTGCCCGTTCATTTCACTGTGGTAGTCCCTACCATCTACAGACTTTGATAGAAAAATAAGCTCTGCATCACGGACAAGCCCATTCTGTCTGCTGCCAGCATGTGCTAATATAATGCGTTGACCTTTGCTGCTGGGAATTTTCCTTCTATGGTCTCCGTCAACAGATTGCCATTCTTTCTCGTTCGTATGATGAGCATTAACCCAAGATTCGTCCAAATACACTATATCATAGCCGCCTTGCCTTCTCTCACAAATCTGCTGAAGGTATTTGCTTCGAGCTGCAACCAGATGTGGTTTTTCACATAAAAAATTCCTTCCACCAGACGTTTTTCTAAAAGTGATGCCAACACTTCTGACAAGTTGCCAAAGAGTTGTTTTTGAGACGTTAATATCGCATTCTGCTTGCAGCCGACTTTTCAGCATGCGGAGAGTAACAAGTTGATTGGCATTAAACATCTTCAAAACCAAACGTCTAATGACATCCTTGTCAAAATCATCAATTTTTTTTCTTCCTTCCTTGCTTAACCGCAGCCTCTGTACAATCACCGTCCTGTTGTATCCAACGTCGAAAAGATCTTCTATCCACACCCAGGGCCTTTTGTGTTCTCCTACCTGGTTCTTGGATGTCGTGGTATAAACAACCCATCTTAGCCTCTCTGCGAAAATGCCTGTACAATATAACAGTTACCTTCTGCAAAGTGATAAATTTGCATTTCAGATTCATTGCGCTTTTCATAATTATGCAGTTTAGTTTATTAATATATTATACGCTGGTGTCGTTTTGTTTCGTTGCAGCCAACTCATTGCAATTAGCATACGCCGCTGAAATAATTACTCGCGACTGTGTGCAATAGGTGCGCACTGGTGCGGACATGTAGTCACTACACTAATTCAAACCAAAAAAATATTGAATAGCACATTTCATCGCTTGTGCTGTGTTGCAACAAAAATTAAGTGCGCATTTTTTGAACGGATCTTGTAACTTTCCCGTAGAACTAATAAAAATTAACCCAGACAACGGTAAGAGTATTTTTTATAAAACTTAAAGAAGAAAATTCGAACATGACATGAGTTTTGTAAGGGCAAAAAATATATTAATAACTGCATTGATATCAGTAGGGCACGTAGCAAATTTCAATAACTTCCGTCAAGGGATTGCAAAGTTACAACGTTCAATGTGTGGGCACGAATTTCCGAACGGACAATAACAGGTACGCAGACTATGTTCCATGTGCAGCCTGTGATGAAGTACTGAGATTCTGTCTTTCAAATGGCCCATGTCTTTTTCTATTAGCATTATTTACACTATTTTTAGGAGGGATTACAAGTAATCCACCCCATGTTTCTTCTCCTTCTATTATTTACGTTTTTTTTTTCAGAGTGAGACTACGATGGAATTTTATCTTATCTGCACTATGTTTCTTCTCTATGAATAGTAGGTGGTGTTTAGTGTTGTTGTGTAGGGAATTGTTGCAGTTTTATTCTAGAGGAATGACTGTAGAGCCTAGATCAGATTTGCACCAGTTTTAATCTTTCTAAAGCTATTGCTTGCAATAGACGTATTTTTCGGGAGTTAAATTATTTTCGGCCATTTTTTCGCTTCATTTAGCAGTAGAGGGCTGAGCTTAATTCCCGATCCTTTGTTTCAATGGGGGGTAGTGACCTTTAGCACACGCTAGCAGTAACAGGGTGAGTCAGAGTTGTTTACAGTTTTGATTGGCTGAGATCAAACTGCATTGAAAGGCAGCCCGATCATTTGGGCTTAGAACAAAGCCGCACAAATGACGTCAGAGGTCAGCGCGGGGGTCTATGATTATATATAGGCTCGTATTTTTTAGCCCGTTCTCTCAAATGTAATTGCCAGCCGTGTACCAGAGCAAAATTGTCGATTTGCCTTTAAGTGGGAAAATTCGAGTTTGCTAAGCATGATTTATTAGCGTGGTACTTTATTGATTGTAATTGAGTATTAGCCTGATCAGTAAGTGTTCTTGGGAAGTTATTTTTAATTTAATTCTTAACGCCAGAGCCATCAATACTATCTTAGTGATAAACTGGGAAAACGTAGGTGGTCCATTTAATTCCTTCTTGAAGGAATAACAGTATTTATGACGGGTTGTGAGTTGAGATGTTACGGGCGTGCTTTGTATTATTTCAAAGACGGTCTGTAGAGAAACCCGCATCTGTGATTTATGGTAATGTACAGAATGGCGGGAGCGCGTGTAATGTATCTCATTGAGAGTTTATTCTGAGTTAACAGTTACACATATATATTTAGACGGGAGTGGAGTTGTGAAATTGTAAGCACGTGGGTGCTGCTCTTTAATGATTATTGGAGCTGTGGAATTGTAAGCACGTGAGGGCTATTAATTAATGAATATTAATGCGGGACCACGTGGTTGTAACTACTGGGGTTTTAATTGATAACCTGGGGTTGTGTTTAACTTATGGGCAGCATGCAGTTGCTAGCGTAACTGTTTATACGTTATTGTTTGTGCATTTGTTGTTCTGTGTATTCAGAAGAGTGAGATGTCATTTTAAAGGAAATTATTTTGTATTACATTTTGAATGGGATTTATATTACTGTACGGGAATTTAAAGATTCCTGGCGAGATCTATTTTAATTTTGTTGATCACTGAATGAATTTAGTGTCAGTGTAGATATGGGCCAAAGTATTTTTGCACAGATAGAGCTCAGTGAAAAACTGTTGTGTTTCAGGGGTAGTCATGCAGAACAAAGACGATCTAAGTCAGCCGGGCTGCAGCTGATTACCAAATAGGGGAATGTTTATTTTGGAATCGGGTAGAGAGAAGAGAAGGGAGTTGAGTGGTGGGAGAGCTGATTTTGGGCAAGTTTAATTGGTATGGTGGTGCATAACGGGAATAGTCAGAGAGTTTTTTTGTTATATAGGAATATGTTATTGATGTGTTGTTCAGCTGTACATTTTCTATTGGTCTACAGAGGGTAGCGGCACAGTGGGATAGAACGAAATTTGGCACCACAAATTTCCCCACGGCAAAGTTTGGCCTCTCAGACAAATCAGAGTTTTGAGATATTGCCAGAGGCGGAAAAAGAAGAGAAATACGTTTTCCAAAGGCAGAGGAAGACATTTCTCCAGTGGAATAGGATTGTTGGATAAATCCTGAGCTCTGATGCTCGATCTTGTTACACACGCAAATGGGCATGCTGCCAGCGTTGTAGTAATTATTTCGCTTCGTCCCGGCCATAATAAAGCCGAAGGCCCACAGCCCAGAGAGGGGTAAACGGGCAGGTGAATCCAGATGTGTTAGTAGTAACCAGCTACAGTTTCCAGTCCAGAATCCAGTGGGTTCTTTTTATACCTTAGTCGTCAATCTCAGAATTGTGGAGAGCAACAGGGTTAAAATCCTCTCTACAGGTGGTAGGCCAGAAAGACAGAACTGAGACATAGTTTGGTATAGATCATAGCAGAAGTCAGCTGCTGAAGTTTAGAGGTGCAGTTAGCTGTGTAGCAGTGTTCAGGAGAGATTTCAGGATAGGCTGTGTAGTAACGAAGTCTGTGCAGAGATTGTGTAGACAATTCGTAGTAGTTCCAGCTGACTGTGTAATTAGCAGTAACATTAGAATTTAGAGATCAGTCACTTTATTTACGTACAGTAGCTATCTGTTGTCTGTATCGTGGTGTATGTGAATCTTAAGTTAACCTTATCCCCTTAGGGTAGTTAGAGGTAGTGGAAACTATAGCGATCTAATACGTCCAGAGTGGCGAGGAAGAGTCAACTTTGGTTCTTAACCTCGGAGCCAATTGTTTCAACTGTTCACATTTTCACTATCATTTTCATCTAATCTATCTTTTTCAGTCGGGAGCGCGCTGGTGTAATGGCTACAACGTTGTACTGGCGACCAGGTGTTCATGGTTCAAACCCGGGCGTCGGCGTTTGAAGAAATGTTTACGACCGGAAATTTGACTGAATAATCTGAACGGCTCCTGCACATAAATCCCGTGTGGATGGAAAGGAGCGAAGCTCCTGACCGGGTTGGAAGGAAAGTCCACTGATCCCCCAGCCTCGCAATGACATGTCATTGGGCCAAAAGGGCTAGAAAGCTCGAGTGCCGCTGGTTATAGAAAAAAAAAAAAAAAAAAAAATCTTTTTCAGTCTTTCTTCTCACTAGTGTCTTGTCATTATACGTAGACAGCCTCTAGTCTTAAATCCACTTCGTGACACAGCCCATTCACTTAACCTTGTTGGAGAAAAGGCAGTGTCTACTGTACCTGAAGTTGAAGACTATTTTGGCATTTTGCAGGAGCTGTATGTTTTCTTTTCTGGATCTCCACGAAGATGGGGGATTTTAAACACAGGGCAATCTACATTTTTCTCTAAAGAGCTTAAGTGTAACTAGATGGTCCGCACACTATGATGCAGTCCGGGCAATCAAAAATGGATATATGTATATTTTACAAACTCTCAAACATATTTTTGAAGACTCAGAAGAGAAGCCTGAATGTAAACGAGGTCCAAAGAATTTATACAAGAAGTTGGTACAGCTGGAATATGCTATTTTAACAGTCGTTTGGGAAGAAGTGATGAAGCGTTTCAACAAAACAAGTAAGAAGCTCCAAACCCCTGGTTTTGATGTATTTGAAGGTTATCTTCTGCTTTCATCTTTACTTTCGTTTGTTAAAGAACTCATAGAAAATTCAGCCGATAGAATTGCACATTATGAATCAGAAGCAAAAGGTTTGTGTGAAGATATCACTTCAAGTTATTCTGATGCTTCCATTTGCATTGTTACAAGGAAATTTTCAGATGGAACAAGTGGTATTGCTTCTTTGAGAAGAGCTGACAAATTTAGGATAGAAGTTCTATATCAACTGTATGACTGCTTGATAATCTAGTTACGCAAGAGGATTAACCCATATGAGCAGATTGCAAAAATGTTCAAGTTCCTCTCAGAATTGGTGAACAATTCTGAAATTGATGAGGACAGTATTGAACTTACAATATCGTATTACAAAGATGGTATTGACCACAAATTAGTAAACGAGTGTTATCAGTTCAAAGAATGTTTGCACCTTAGGAAATCCCATAACGCAGAAGAAAACACGCCATCTAAAATGCAATGCGCAGAAGTTCTTCAGCTTATTTGTGAGCAACACCTAATTGAAGTGTTCCTCAATATTATTACTGCGCTTAAGCTGTACTTGACAATGCCCATCACGAGCTGTGAAGCAGAAAGGAATTTTTCAAAGCTATCCTTTATTTAAAAAAAACAAATTTCGGTCTACCATGACTGAAAAGCGCTTAAATTCTTTATGCATATTGTCTCTAGAAAATGACATTGCAAGGAAGCTCTCATACGGCAAAACTGTGCGTGAATATGTTGCTAGAAAAAAACAGAAATAAGAGTATTTTGTAAAATGTGCTTCATGTAGTATGTTCTGGTAAGTTTAACTTTTCCTTCTGAGCACAAATCTCTTATGGATACACCCATTTTATATTTTCCTCATTGCTAATTTTCTTAACTTATAATTTTCTTGGTATGTCTTCAACGAACTAATTCTAAATGATGGAGGCAATCATTAAAATAGTCAAGATTTAAAGTCACATATACCAAGGTGGATAGTGGTTTAGTGATCAGAACATATGCCTTCCAAGCAAATGTTCTGCATTCAACCCCCAGCAGAGTTGTTTCTTTTTTGAAAATTCATTCATTTGTCTTCAGTTTTTATATGTGTGTTGTTGTGGATCTACTATAAAGCTTGAACTTCAGGTCCTCCAAGTCCATTTATTTCTATAATACATTTCTTTCCCTTCCTCACAATTTGTTTTTAAATAAAAGGGGCCCCTACAAGAGTTCAAGCTTCAGGGCCCCCAAAATGTAGATCCGCCACTGAGTGGAAGAGAGATGTAAAGTACAGTGTAGATCTCCGCTAACATAGAGCGTGGGGAGTGGATGGTGGAAGAGAGATGTAAAGTAGATCTCCGCTAACATAGAGCGTGGGGGGAGTGGATGGTGGAAGAGAGATGTAAAGTAGATCTCCGCTAACATAGAGCGGGGGGGGGGGGGGGGGGGGGGGGGGGGAAGTGGATGGGGGGAAGAGAGATGTAAAGTAGATCTCCGCTAACATAGAGCGTGGGGGGGGGGGAGTGGATGGTGGAAGAGAGATGTTAAGTAGATCTCCGCTAACATAGAGCGGGGAGAGTGGATGTAAAGTAGATCTCCGCTAACATAGAGCGGGGAGTGGATGTAAAGTAGATCTCCGCTAACATAGAGCGGGGAGTGGATGTAAAGTAGATCTCCGCTAACATAGAGCGGGGAGTGGATGTAAAGTAGATCTCCGCTAACATAGAGCGGGGAGTGGATGTAAAGTTGATCTCCGCTAACATAGAGCGGAGAGTGGATGTAAAGTAGATCTCCGCTAACATAGAGCGGAGAGTGGATGTAAAGTAGATCTCCGCTAACTATAGAGCGGGGAGAGTGGATGTAAAGTAGATCTCCGCTAACATAGAGCGGGGAGAGTGGATGTAAAGTAGATCTCCGCTAACTATAGAGCGTATGTGAAAATAGAACAGACAATCCCATAGCAGATACTGCCGTAGAGAAGTAAAGTGTTAGAGACATCACTATATTAGGTCCAGCAACAAGAGCTGGGCGTGACCAGTTCCCTTCAGCGCTGCCGTTTCACTTCATAACTCAAGAGCAAAGT
Source organism: Oreohelix idahoensis (assembly GCA_024509875.1). Taxonomy (NCBI): domain Eukaryota; kingdom Metazoa; phylum Mollusca; class Gastropoda; order Stylommatophora; family Oreohelicidae; genus Oreohelix; species Oreohelix idahoensis. Next base: position 49,876 of record JAMPIV010013887.1, read on the forward strand.
CAGATACCTATTTACAGCTAGATAGACTAGAGCGCGTCGATACCATGAATCCAACCTGGCACCTTTTCCGTGTGAGGCCTGCGCTTTAACCACTCTGTCAATCGGACACTCAGAACTCAGAACGTATGTAGTTATGTAAACAACAGGACATTTGGTGGAGCGCCAAAAAACATAGAAACCAGGTCCATCGGTTATATCGGAGCGTTTTTTTCCCAAATATAAATAACCATGTTACTTGTCGTTTGCTGGTTTATTTTTCAGTTCCAGTATTTCTTGTGAAATCGTACAGAATACGTCCCTGTTTTAGAGCTATGCATGTCTTATCTGTTTTGTATATTGTATATTTGGTCAAATATTTCGACATAAATTTGTTCATTCATTCATGTCACTTTACAATCCTTACGGAGCACAGAGCAACAACTACATCTGGTCCACGGAGTACAGAGCAACAACTACATCTGGTCCACGGAGCACAGAGCAACAACTACATCTGGTCCACGGAGCACAGAGCAACAACTACATCTGGTCCACGGAGCACAGAGCAACAACTACATCTGGTCCACGGAGCACAGAGCAACAACTACATCTGGTCCACGGAGCACAGAGCAACAACTACATCTGGTCCACGGAGTACAGAGCAACAACTACATCTGGTCCACGGAGCACAGAGCAACAACTAAATCTGGTCCACGGAGTACAGAGCAACAACTACATCTGGTCCACGGAGCACAGAGCAACAACTACATCTGGTCCACGGAGTACAGAGCAACAACTACATCTGGTCCACGGAGCACAGAGCAACAACTACATCTGGTCCACGGAGCACAGAGCAACCACTACATCTGGTCCACGGAACACAGCGCAGCCACTACATCTGGTCCACGGAACACAGAGCAACCACTACATCTGGTCCACGGAACATAGAGCAACCACTACATCTGGTCCACGGAACATAGAGCAACCACTACATCTGGTCCACGGAACACAGCGCAGCCACTACATCTGGTCCACGGAACACAGAGCAACCACTACATCTGGTCCACGGAACATAGAGCAACCACTACATCTGGTCCACGGAACACAGAGCAATCAATACATCTGGTCCACGGAACATAGAACCACCACTACATCTGGTCCACGGAGCACAGAGCAACCACTACATCTGGTCCACGGAACATAGAGCAACCACTACATCTGGTCCACGGAACACAGAGCAATCAATACATCTGGTCCACGGAACATAGAACCACCACTACATCTGGTCCACGGAACATAGAGCAACCACTACATCTGGTCCACGGAACACAGAGCAATCACTACATCTGGTCCACGGAACATAGAACCACCACTACATCTGGTCCACGGAACATAGAACCACCACTACATCTGGTCCACGGAACACAGAGCAATCACTACATCTGGTCCACGGAACATAGAACCACCACTACATCTGGTCCACGGAACATAGAACCACCACTACATCTGGTCCACGGAACACAGAGCAATCACTACATCTGGTCCACGGAACATAGAACCACCACTACATCTGGTCGACGGAACATAGAGCAACCACTACATCTGGTCCACGGAACACAGAGCAATCACTACATCTGGTCCACGGAACATAGAACCACCACTACATCTGGTCCACGGAACATAGAACCACCACTACATCTGGTCCACGGAACATAGAACCACCACTACATCTGGTCCACGGAACATAGAACCACCACTACATCTGGTCCACGGAACATAGAACCACCACTACATCTGGTCCACGGAACACAGAGGAATCACTACATCTGGTCCACGGAACATAGAACCACCACTACATCTGGTCCACGGAACATAGAACCACCACTACATCTGGTCCACGGAACATAGAACCACCACTACATCTGGTCCACGGAACACAGAGGAATCACTACATCTGGTCCACGGAACATAGAACCACCACTACATCTGGTCCACGGAACATAGAACCACCACTACATCTGGTCCACGGAACATAGAACCACCACTACATCTGGTCCACGGAACATAGAACCACCACTACATCTGGTCCACGGAACATAGAACCACCACTACATCTGGTCCACGGAACATAGAACCACCACTACATCTGGTCCACGGAACATAGAACCACCACTACATCTGGTCCACGGAACATAGAACCACCACTACATCTGGTCCACGGAACATAGAACCACCACTACATCTGGTCGTCTTACAGGAAGACCTGAACCAAGCGCTTGTATGCTCTTGATGCAGTGGTTTATATAGCAAATGGTTTGACATGATGAGATTGTCAGTCTCCCATTCACAACCTCATATTAGTCGTCTTACACGACATGCGTGAGGGTGCATTTGTTCTATTATTTCTTTGTCTATTCAGAGACCTCTCGGAACTACACGGGCCCAACTAGCTCACACATGTCCATATATACTTATGTGGACTGACCTATACTGTATAATAGGGGAACAACAGAAGTGATTGCGTCATTAATAGGCTGGACTGCCCATGGTAAATTTCCGGCGTTATGTCTTGCGGTTCGCACTAATGACCCGTCATCGAAGCATCATTTTTTGGTGATGCCTAGATGGCAGGAAGGATAGTGTGATTCGCTTGCATAGCTAGGCGGGGTTGTCGCACGGAAGGTCCTGGGTTCGAGTTCTGGGTAAGCCACTCACGTCTGTTGTTGTTCTGTTGTCTAGTGTTCTACTTCTTTATTTCTTACGAGTGCCTGAAAACATACCTTTATGTTTGTCTAATATTTATTTACTGTTTACAGGCCTCGGGTTTCCCTTCCTTATGTGTTATAAATGTTTATATAAAAGACCGTGTTACTTGTTTCGTGCTGCTTTTCCATTCTAGTATTTAGTGTAACTTCATAGATTAAGCTTTCCTATTCTGGGCGCATGCGTACCTTGCATGATTTGTCTATTGTTTATTTTGATAAATAGGTCGACGCAACGTTGTACGTGCGTTAATGAAGTCAATATATAAGAGTAAATGTCAGATTGGTGCTGGTGTCGCATAGAGATTTATGATCAATAAATTGTCTATATTCTTTTCTTTTCTACCCGTGTCCTCTACTTCATTATCGCTCTTTTATCCTTTTCCTGTTTTTCGCATTCGTTCGTTTGCGACAAAATATTACTTTCCCATTCTGACTTCTGCCGCTTCTTTTCTCATACTAGTAACGCATTTTATTGCGTAATATGTCAGTCCCTGGATGTGAACGAAATAGTGTGAGAATTCGTCTAGTCAGACATAGAGAGCAGACATTTGTCTACATTTTCATCTGACACGAGTTTTTCTTCGGCTAGTTTCTCGGCGTGAGATGTGGAAGGCGCCAATCTGCATAGCTCAGAAATGAGACATGTCGCAGTAGGTGTGAAGACGCACTTGTGGCAGTTATGGCCAGCGTCTAAAGTAATGTGAAGTGTTAAGAGAGAGAGAGAGAGAGAGAGAGAGAGAGGGGGGAGAGAGAGAGACCGGCGCTATTTCGGGTTTTCGTAATAGCGTGGGATCCTTTGTCCGTTTTCATATATCTACCCGAGTAGCTTAGACTATTCATTCAGTTCTCCAAATTTTGCAGTAGACAGGCTGCTAGTGCTAAGGAAATAAGCTTGCATAGCGAAGTTCTTAGTTTGACTCGACATTTTGCCGAGCTTCTAGACTAACTATATGAGTGAATAAATTCTAAGTTTAAGCGATCGCCTGTAGTTCTGTCTGGAGGTAAATATTTATATATCTAGTAGTGTTGAGTGATTCAGTGATAATCGCTTATTTCATTTCACTAGCTAGATTTCTGGGCAGAAGAAATTAAATTTATAAGTCTGTTATACTCGCTAGTTGACGTGTTTCAGTGGATAGCAAAATAAACTATAATTTCTAGCTTAAACTCATGCAGATATAAATAAATTTAATTAAATTGCTAGTAATTAGTCGAGAATATTTTAAACTAACTTATAACTGCACTGATTCATCATTGAGTATTGACGAATAACGTATGTATTTCTAATTCATGATGACTGAGTTTGGAAATATAACTTATTTCACGGTAGATTTAAACGATAAGACAAGCTCTACGCTTGCAGTTTATAATATAAGTTATAACCGAGTAAATAGTATGTATAAGTATTTTATATGTTGTTTTCTCTTTATTCGGTGAAACTGGGGTAGCCCAACTCTACCAGCGTTTTAGTACTGAGAAATATCTGTGAAGAATTAAAACATTTTTTCTTAAAGACTTGGGTGTATAAAGTAAAACCTGTCTGGCATCCAGAACGACAGAGTACCCATTACATGAACTTTAAGATTAAATGAAGTAACGGGCCCATCGAGCCAGATTTAATTCTTCCTGAGAAAAACCTCAAGTACATTTCAGCCCTTGTGGCAAGTAAAATATTACTATCAGAAACATTCCGACGGAGTTCTGACTAGTGGTGGTGTGACCAAATAAAGTCCTATACTGAGAGAAGGCACAGACCTGACAGACTATTTGTATATGCTTGATGTAATTTTTATGTGTTGTGATGGAATTTTCTGATGATAATTAAAATTCACTTAATTAAACTTAATCAGTGTGTCGGTCAGCTCGTTCCAAAAATATCTATATAATCATTGTTATAGTTTTTCCACGTCTGTGCGTCTAACTGTCATCACTTGTGGGTGTGTGCACGTGAGTGGTATATATATATATATATATATATATATATATATATATATATATATATATATATATATATATATATATATATATATATATATACTGAAGCACATTAAAAACGCACCACCTGTATAATCCAGGAACAGAGTGTGAAATGTAAATATAAGTGTGTACAAGTTTACATATTTGGAATCTTTATTCATTTTCCTATGAATCCATGCTGGTCATTAATTTGTACATTTGATTGTTATGAAATTCATTGCATTCTGTACAAGCAAGGGAGAAAACCAAAAATACAAAAAAATGCACGTGCGTTATCCTGCTGGAGAAGCTGCAAGTCTGGATAAATTGTGAACGCAGGAGCAAGCAGTGCATCCAGAACCTCATCTCGATATGTCACAGCATTAACATTTCCATGGAAGACGCGAAGAGGCAAGCGATGGTGAAAACTGAATCCTACCCAAATGTGAATACTGCCACCTCGAAATCGGTTGACACAGCAATCTGCAAAGCGCTCTTCACACCGTCGCTAAATCCGCATACGTCCATCTGCAAAGGATATGTTGAATCTGTTTTCGTCTGTGAATAGGACAGCATTCCACTGCAGTCTAGTCCATCTGATATGTTGCTCTGTCCATTGCAGGCGCTGCTAACGATGTCTATGAGTCAAGTTTGGCCCAACATAAGGTCATCTTGCAGTAAGGCCTGTATCTCTGAGTCGTCGTATGACTGTCATTCGAGAGACTTGCCCATGTCTACCCCCTATTGCTCTTGCTGTTTGACTTGCCGGGAGAGAACGATTCCTTAGGTGACTCAGCACAATATGACGATCTTGCGCAGGGGTAGTAACTCTTGGTTGGCCACTCCGAAGTCTATCCCGGGCACTGCCAATGGTTCCGTAACGTTCATTGAGACGTACAATAGTGCTGTGGTGGCAATTCATCCTTCTGGCAATGGTCCGCGAGCTCATTCCGGTCTCCAACATACCAATGGCTCGTTGGCGGTCGTTTTCAGATAGTCGTGGCATTTCAAGCACATGTACTGGGTGTTTTGTCTCAACGGCCTTTTTATACCGAGTATACTGCCACAACGCGTACACATTTTCAGGGTCATAGCTGTTGGGAATCGTGTTGCACGTGTAACTTTCATCGTTTTCATGTAGTCTGTACACACACCCGTGGGTTGAATCTTGCACTTTCCATTCCAGCAGCCATTCGCTCTCTACCTCATGGCAAACACGGGGAAAATCCATTCCCACACTTTTTTTTGCCAGCTTCTCGGCATCAGTATTTATAATAGTGGTGCGTTTTTAATGTGCTTCAGTATATATATATTATATATATATATATATATATATATATATAATATATATATAAATATATATATATATATATATATATATATATATTTAAATATATATATATATATATAACAATATATATTTTATAGACTGTCTGACTCCTCTAGATCTGTTGTAGAAGATAGGCTGAAAGAGAGAAGATTCTCGATTTCAGGGACAGCCTCTATTAATTTCTACCATCTGTGGTGAAGTGGGATGTTATAAATATTTATATGGGACTTAGTGTACTGACTGAGATCAGCTGTGAAGGTATCTATATCTATTAAGAGTAGTGTATTATAGATAACCTTACTTGCTACCACATATCTATATATCTCAGTCAGAATTATTCTGGAATAGTGTGATGACTACGTTTATGTGTCTAGGGTATGTGTATGATGAAGTGTAAGTCACAACAACAGACAGATAAACAATTTAATTTAATCCACTACTCTTGACAACACTGTGACACTCACATACATATAACACTCTATGAGAATATCTTAAGGAGTCACTGATAACTTTTCAAATAACAATATGTATTCATTGTTATCATAAAGGTATATGTGTCCTGATTCAAATACAAAGGAACCAGGAATCACAATCAATTTTAATTACAAGTATATGTACAGACTTTATCAATATGAATATTGTAGTGACATATATTATTAAAAATATCCTATGTGTGTCAGTTGTGTAGTGGTAATATGAGGTAATACTGGTTTTGTTTTGTTCAAGCTCTGTTGGTATTTGTCATCATGACTTCATTTGGAGATGTTCTCAGTTCCTGATATTAAGACAATTAAATTCCCCTCTGAATGTTATTTTTACAAAGTCATTTCAAGATGAGGGGCATAATGTTGAGCTCAGCTGGCCAAATCAGCTTATCTTGCGTGATGGCGGCAGGAAAGGACTCCTCTGCTCGAATTCTCCCCTGGGCTCTGGAGACACCTCACTGATAGCTAAAAAGACCAAGGAGTATGCTGTCCGACTCTGGATTCAGCAAAGCTCTGACCAGGTGCTGCTCAGTACCATCAAGACCACGGTCCCTGAAAACAAGAAGGATGTACCTTCTACTTCATAACTAATTTATACTTTCTTTTTACACTGAGCACAATACATCACAAACATTGAGTTCAGAGCGTTAGGCCAACTGTCAGCTTCATCTGAAATACTTTATACCAGTATTTACCTCCTTAATGGTTACCACGCCTCTGCACTTCCAGCATTATTTCTTTCTAGTCAATCATCCAGGTGTCAGTGTACTATTTGGCCATTCCATGCCGTTTTACTTCCCTCCGACACCCTCTGTTCAGGCTGGAGCATTATAGGCTTTATCTCCTGTTTGCCACTGAACTACACATATATATACAGGCATAAATTAACAATTTACATTCAATTTTCATTAAAAGATACTGAATGGTTCAAGCTTACCACAATTCATAGAATAAACACAGATACGTTGATTAGCAATGAATTCTGGCACATTTACTGGCACAAATTCCCATCTGCTTATGTTCCAGGCTTTTATTTAACACAAATATGAGCTGGCTTCAACGCACTGTTGCTTTATCAAGATTATTTGCACTAGTGGTCTCGAACTAACGCTCCTAAGTGAGTATATCAGCGAGTCTAGCCAATGAGGCCACGTTTCGACAAGTGTTTGAAAAAATGTTACCTTTCCACGTCTCCCCTAACAACGAAAGATAGTATTTATAGCCCGACCAATCGTGGTTAGTCTTTTATTTGTTGCGCTCCAATCAATTTGGAGTTTACATGGTAGGCTATTTCTGTAACGTAAGGTTTTTTCAAACACGTTATAAAAAAATTTTATGAGCAGAAATGATTTTATGTTGTCAGGCATCCCCACTATTTTATTTTGGTTATAATTTATTAATTCCTGGACTATTTGCGTAACGTTTTACATATTCTTTGTCAGCAAGCCCTAAGGAACCCAAATATCCAAATTTAAAAGAGCTACGTGGCTGCGTTCAAAATATGCAATTCCTTCTACCTCCTGTTTCGAAGATGTGCTGTCTGGGTACTGTAATGTTTTCAAACGTAAACCCATCTATTGTTATCTTTCCTAATAAGCGTTTTTTTATGATTTTAAAACCTAACTCTGGGAAGGGTAGTGAATTTATCACTGTCCGTCCGAAAAAGTTAGTGCTTGTAGCCTAACACGCGTGATAGTAGTAATTGTGTATCGCGCGACGCGGGTTGGGGGTGGCATTAATAGCGAGACGCGTGTTTAGTGTTCGGCTTTCTGCCTCTCCCTTCTCGCTATCCTTTAGTCCATCTGTCTTTTGTTTTTGGTAACATAGTGTAGAAAAAGACATGAATGGAATTTAAAATTTAGGTCAACTTGCATATTTCAAGGTTTTTCTTAGAAAGGCAGCACATTTTATTGTGTGTTTGGAAACGCGTGTATGTTGCAGAAGGCCTTTAATATCAACGTGAAAGCGTTACAATTTGCCGACGAAGTAGAAAACAAGGGGGATTTCGAGTACCTTCTTTGTGACAGCACTGTTATTTACCATTGCTCTTTTCTTTATTAATTTTATTTGTTAGGCTTCATATTTACCTAATAATTTATATATGTGGATTAGAATATTCCACGACACCATCTCACTCGTGGAAATCTATTTCTATTATTATCTCTCACTGTGGCTATCACTTATTCTAATCTATTCAGAAGGGACCAACCCAAGTCTTAATTCCCCTATCAAAAATCTACGACAGCTGGCAGTACCGAAAATGTTAGACACATCGATAAATATACCTTCTGTGACGAGATGGATTTGGGGCGACGCCTTCTCGATCTCTTTCACTCCGTCAGTACTCATTTTAAATTGTTGTACTGACTATTTACGTGCTTTTCCCTGGTAAGCACTTTTTTCTTTCTCTGTTATGTAGCAGATATTTGATATTGTCAAAGCATTTGATACTCCTTGTTGGTGATAATGCATCACATTTGCTAGGCGCGGCACAGCTTTGCTGAGATTAGCGCAGGTAAACCCATATTGGTCTGCTTAGTTTTCGCGTAGTCTTGTGTGCTCAGGCGACAGATAACAAGATTACTCGTCTGTGAGACACCTTATGGACAGACGTAAATGACATAATCGTTTCCTGTCCGACTCTCACGAAGACATTACTTTATATTAGAGTAATAGGTTGTTACATCTGAAACACATTGTCGTATGAGTTTACAGATATGTTGGTGAGTTTGTACACCAGGCATTGGATGTTTTATTGCCATATTTGGGAGACGTGACCTTTGCATCACGCGTAAAATTATTCCATGTCAGAATATTTTGAAATTACCCCACCCAACAAGCATTTTAGAAATGATTGGAGCCCTGAGTAGCTTCATAACAAACAGATGCAGGGGTAGAACAGGCGATTTAACCGGACCTTTTCGCATTTTTAATTCACTGTGAGAAATCGCTTGCCAAAGACGACACAACCAGACCTTGCCAGAAGTTAGAATTCAGAATTTCCATTTATCAGACTGGACTTTGTGGACCATTCTTGAAGAACTAAGAGCCCAGGAAAACCATTTTAATAAAGAACGGAATCTGAGGACACTGAAACACGGAGTCATAGTAGTAATTAATCTGGTAAAAGTAACGACCCCAAGAACACGTGAAAATTAAGGCATCTGCCAGTAGCTTTTTTTCATTTGAGCAAAAAGTATGTGAGCCAGGATGGCATAAGATGTCATTTTACATTTTCCATTACTAACATGTGAACTAATATGTATATATTACCATGTGAATATTAATGTGTGAAAATCGTTAGTGGATGTCCACGTCATTTGAGACTGGCAACCTCTGCGTATAGAATGATGATTTTTATGAACCACCACTGCAAGGGCTGGTGACTGCTTTATCGCTAGTTTCTTAAAGAGAACTAAAAGCATAAATAGTCCCAAGTTCCATATGAAGCAGGGAGGGAAAGATGAAAGAAATGATGTACATTCTAAGTGTAATATTTACATTTTCAAACCACTGTAAATGTCTATGTAAACATATTCACTTTAAAATAATGAAAGTTTTCAACTTTTCAACAAGTGTAGATATAAGTGAAAACATATTCAATTTATATGGTGAACTCTTCTCAGTCAGTGGAGACGTAAATGTAAACATATTCTATCTGTACTATTAACATTTTCATTTAAATGTAAAATAAAGAAAAAGTTATTCAATTTAAATGTAAAGAAAGTTTTCTCTCGACGGATTAAGTTTAATTCTCATCGAGGGTAAAGTCTGAGTAGATGGGATGGTGAAATAGGAGAAAGGGGACACATAAGTATGTGTCAGTATAGCGGAAGGTTTTTTTTAAGTGTGTTGATGATAGTTCTAGAAATGAATAAGGATTCTTTCCAGAATGTGTGAGGTTCCAGTGACAGAGAAGTACACTGGTATCACTCGAAGGTGCTGTGAAAGTATCTGGAACTGAAAATATTCAAAGAACAGTCAGACCTTACTGCGCCACCTCCGCTATGTGACCGCCAGTGATATATATTTAACCAATTCAACAAAACTCAACTTCAACTGTATTGATTGAATAAAGCTGTTGAATACAATTTATATATCCTCTTTATTTACATGTATCTGTCTAATTGTGGTGATTGTGTGTGAATGTTGATAAGAAAAGTTATATCTACATAAAAACCAAATTGGTGAAATCAATTAAAGTTTCACAAGTTAAAACTAAAATATCCTTCTAGAATCTTCCAACTTGTTGGGTAATAGACTTTTTTACTGTCTTATTCACTTTATAGCTTTCACTAGTTTATCATGCAAATTGTCATAATAAAACTTTGCTTGACAGTTATCACTTCATGGGTGCACGATTGTCACAGAAATCACTCAACTTCTATGATAATCAGTGTGCATATGAGATGTACAGCTTCAGTAGGTCGTGCTTCTACCAATCCAGACACTGCTGGGGCGAATAGCATTGATCATCGAGCAATTCTTGATCATGGACCTCTGGGTGACAAGTATGAACCTGCAGATAAGTGTAGGATATGTGGCTATCTTTGATAACAAATACCACACCCTAATGTAGGTGAGATGAATTTGTTTTCAAATGTCTGCGTGGAAATGCATGATACATGAATCAGACATGATAAGCTATAGTGAGACATGACAGGTGTCTTTCGTGAGAAACCTCGTCTCCAATTGGCTGTCCTCGAAAATATTAGTAGCATTGTGCGTAAAACACACTTCCTGATATTATCAGGCCAGTATACCTCCGAAAAATAAACAAAGCATCGCAGCTGCAATACACATGTCCTAATTCCAGGAATATTAGGCTCGTATACCTCCGTTCCACTTTTGCTGTCTTCATACATTTAACTAGTAATAACTAAACATGTGGATCCAACTTGCTTCAGTCGGGAAACGCAATACTCAGGAGAGCGTTTCGTTTCTATTCTTTTACCACAGTTGTTGGTGGTACCATTTGAGGGTACTATCTCTGGAACAAGAACGGAACAGTGGCCTGAGCTTTAAGACAAGGGACTAACTTTGTAGATACTCCCTGACACTTCTGGGAACGTGCTACGCCCTACATCCTTGACCAGCGACGAGCGTTATCAGTGATCAATCTACCGAGAACCAACCCATCAGCGGGAGCAGAACCTACCAGTGGCAGATAAGTGAAACCTATAAGCTGCCAGGTGAATTCCTTTATAAACTTGTATCCCATCACAACAGTGATGATACCTATCTGAAAAAAAAACATTATTCATTTTTTTAAACCCTTGTTAAAACTAAATGATTATTAAATATGTTATGCAAATTTAACTTTGATTTAATCATTTAAAAAATACCGTACTGGATGTTTGTCCCAAGTCAGTTTACTAAATACACTCTAAACAGAGCTATACCATAGTGATAAGAATTCCACTGAGTAAATCAGGGTGGGGGCTTGAGGGGCTAAAATTAATAATTGCTTAATCCTTCACAAAAGTTGTCGGCAGATCCTAGAGTTTACGTGCTCAGCCAATCCAGCATTGATATCGCTTTTCTGAATATCTTGTGAATACTCCCTTGAGATAGAAACATCTTTATTCCTCTATCTACAACTCTGCCAAGAGTAATCTTGTGCCAAGGCCCATATTAGATACTCTCGAGTTTTGGCCATTGTTGGACCACTACTGCAAAGCAGGGGAGGCAACCCGTGGCACCTTCGTTAGCGAATGATTTAACATACAGGAACTGGAGAAGACAGGGTAACTAATGGAAAATCACAATAACTTGATGAAATTAATGAAGTTTTAAACTTGTGAATTTACGGGAGAGCGTTTCGACAAGAAATCCCAAACGCTTGGTCACGTTAACAAGTCACGGACATCAATGTCTTCGTTTATAAAAACAAAAGAAAACAATTTGTAATCAGATAAATATTCTTAGAGTGTCCGAGTGGCAGAGTAATTAAAGCGATGGCTTGTCTAGGCAGAGTAACCTGGTTCGAAATCAGGTCACATCATGCTCCAGTTTGTTTTTAAAAAAAAATGGGTACACTTGGGTCAGTAAGTTCTCACAGGTTATGGAACATTATTGCTTTGCATTCATTTTGCTAGAAATATAATTTTAGCACTGCCTCCTCACCGCCCCCCTCCCCAAATCTTGCTTCCGTTATGGTCAAATATATTTTTTTATATTTCATTTGATCTCAAATCTCGTCTTCCTGTTTCTTTTGCAAACATTTTATTTCTTGTAATGTATGGGCGTCTTCACGAATTCTTACTGTCCCTGGTGTAAGTACGTTTTCAGTGGGTAGGTGGAGCCGTTGTGGTTGGGTGTAAGACACACAGCTTGACTTAAAGCAGTGCTTCTAAACGTTTGTGGAAGTACGGACGATTTACGATATCCCGCAAATTCAGGAGCCCCCTTTCTAAAAATGTATCATCAATAGAATGTTTCGCTTTTCCTTTCTCCATTCCGTTGGGAGCAATAGGCTACCTACTATAAGTGACCCTTTTGGAAGCCTTTGGGCAAGCACCTCATGCAACATACTCCATAATCGAATTTTTTTACAATATGCTTCTTTGTGCCAAGTGGATGTATTCTTTGCATTGCAGTGAAAGGTCCCGCTTTACACATCGTTAACTTGTATGAAAATGCTGGTAACTAACCATCGACCACTTGTTTAATTGCTGACGTATAGCGTACGGATAATCACAATCTTTAGATATATATTATATCATAGGAACAAATAATTACAGCTCTGCTGGCATTCCCACAGTCACAGATTGAGAACCGTCGCTTATGAAACTGCATAGAGCTTGTATGTAGCAGAAATCTCTCGGATTACCTAGAGTAGGTCACTGCACGAAGTCTAGGAAATAATTGTGCAAATGAATATGAGAGAGAGAGAGAGAGAGAGAGAGAGAGAGAGAGAGAGAAGGGAGAGAAAGGTTTAAGGAAATATCGGTTTATTTTGAATTCATCTTAAGAGATTGCGATAAAGAGATACGAGAGGTCTATTGTATAAAGAAAAGAGGAAGTCGGTAGCTATACGGCGTCTACGTTTTGCAATCACGGCGTTGCACATGTAATATATACATAGCGAGCAAACATGGAGAGAGAGAGATAGACTGAGTGACTGTGATGAATTTACCGTGATACAACGTTAAAATATCTCCAACTATAAAGATAAAATGTAAGGATAAAAATAATGCGTAAGATACTAGGAGACATGCTCGCCCATGCCCGCATTTCCTACCGCCATTCAAACTAACTAGTTAGACGTGCAGACGAAACGGTTTACCCTTTTGTAGACGGGAGGGAAACGGAGATCAAAAAAGGAAAAATATGACTGAACACGTGTTTGAATCTAGCAAGGCTAAACGACGCAATTGGTAGTAAAAGAAAAAAAATTCATCGTCACTAGTTGACACAATGTAAGGAAATGGACAAAAAAAGACCTTAGCTCTTATTCGCAACAGTCATTTCTTGGACGTTGTTACGATACTTGGTTGTTTTATTTGAATTCAGCGGCAAACGCCGTAGAGAAGGTTCTCGAACAAATTTCAAAAAACTAAACTTGAGAAAAAATATGTTTTTTCTTAATAATAGAGTTATGAATATAAAACCTAGCTAGTTTGATAGCCCATCTTAAGCAGAGAACTAATATACTTTAAATTATACAGACGGATAGATAACAAGGAAGATATTGACAAAAGACTGTATTGTTCATATCAGACTAGTGACTGTACTGTCCATATTTTCACTAAAGTTTCAAATTTTCGTCCTTGAGACACGCAAATGCAAAAATCAAGCTGTAATGAAAGAGAGGGGGAAGGTGGAGAATTGTGGCTAAAAATAACTTAGGAGGCAGATTTGTGCAGGGTATTGCATGTAGAACCAAGTGTGTTTTTATGAAAAAACAAGTAGAGACAGACGGACCAACAGACAATAATACATACTTGACTGAGATCTGACTGAAATTTGACTTTTGGTTGTAGATTTGAAAAGTTAGGGGGGTGTCATAAAATTAACCATGATACAACGTTAAAATATCTCCAATGATACAACGTAGGGATAAAAACTAATGCGTAAGCTACTAGAATACATGATCGCCCACGCCGCGGGTCACCACCCGCCATGGAAATTAAATTGTTAGACGTGAAGGCAAAACGTTTACCCTTGGAGCGGGATGAGAACGGAGATCAGAGGAAAAAATATGACTGAAACGTGCTTGGAACTAGCAAGGCTAAAAGGACGCAAATTGGTGGGGCAAGGAAAAATTCACGTCCCCAAGTTGACACAAGATAAAGAAATCGACAAAAGGGACCTTAGCTATTATACGCCACAGTCATTTCTTGGACGCTTTTGCGATAACTTAGTCCGTTTATTTGAATGCCGTGATGAACGCATTATAGAAGATTCTAGAAAATATTTGAAAAGTAACTTTTTCTTAATAATAATGTTAGGAATATAAAACCTAGCTGGCCGGATGGCCCATCTTGAGCAGTGAAATAATATGCTTTCATTTATACAGACGGATAGATAATAAGAAAGATATTGACAAAAGACTGTGTTGTTCATATCAGCGAGCGTCTGCATTGAAACAAAAATGTCCCTAATTTTCAAAAACTGCAGTCTTGAGACTCAAAGCGCTAAAATCTAGTTGGTATGAAAGAGAGGGGATGGGCTGGAGAATTGTGGCTAAAAATAACTTTAAAGGCAAAATTGTGTAGGGGAAGGCAGAGTTGGTTCAAAAAACAAGTGTGTTTTTTTGTGAAACGCAAGTAGAGACGGACGGACCAACAGACAATAAGGCATACTTGACTGAGGTATGACTGAAATGACTTTTTGGTAGTAGGTTTGAATTTGAAAGGAAAAAAGGCGGTGATTGGCCATAGATGAATATATTATCGGCGCTCAGACGCGCATTTTTTGCCATTCGTTATAAGTTGTCCTAGTAGACACAGTAAATAATATAGTGGTGTATTCCCAGAAGCAAATTGATATCTTTAGAGGGACGCCATACTAAAGCCAGCAGCTCAGCTGAGTTTTGCTAGCAATTAACTGTGTTCTATATTCATAATTCTGGTAAGACTGAAAGTATTTCTTTGTATATTTTAATATGTGTTTAATGTTTCGAGTGATTTGATACTGCCATATCAAAATCTATCCCTTACAACAAGTAAGGATTCGCTCTAGACCCCCCGCCCCAGTTCAGGGTCTAGGGACAAATAAAATACATAAACTCCAGTAAGGATTATGAAGGACAGATCAAGTGTTGAGATCAGTGAAACATATCACCTATCCTATTCTATGGCAGGAAGCTAATGAACATATTTCAGAATATGTAGTCTGGGAGAACCTATCCTATGTGAAACCAACTTGGTAAGATGTGTTGTTTGGTCAAAGAGATCTGACCCGTCTATGTGGTGTTGTTGTGTGTCGTGTTGTGTCCAGAAATGGGTTAGAGGATGGAATTCTGACACATGACCAATACTTTATTGCAGAGCTGTGAGTTTTTATTTGGCACCAATGTGGTGTCAAATGATGAGTTACTAATACAAGAGTGGACCCGTGCAGTTTATATTTTGGCAGAGCAACCTGATATTGCCCCCAAGCACGGAGAGGTGGGGCCACCAGATCTCAGCACCAGAGCTACACATTCAAGCTACGTGAGCGTCTGGTCTGCTGAGAATTCACCAACTCAACTTATTTTCTAACACACCCTTAAAATTTCCATCAAATAACTGGACAATGTGTAGTCGCCATAGACAGGGAGTGATGAGGCCACCCCAACAGCACATCCATTAAATGTTCTCCCAATTTGATTACAACTATAAACAGTAGTAATATTAACTAGTCTAGTAACATACATATGTACACACCTTGCATTTATTA
Source organism: Oreohelix idahoensis (assembly GCA_024509875.1). Lineage (NCBI taxonomy): Eukaryota > Metazoa > Mollusca > Gastropoda > Stylommatophora > Oreohelicidae > Oreohelix > Oreohelix idahoensis. The sequence continues at coordinate 66,273 of JAMPIV010013887.1, forward strand.
TGCCATATTCATGCATTTCTTTCATAATTGCAAAACCTTTCATATGTTCTGGCCAAAATAAAACCTTGGTTCAGAACAAATAAATTTAAAGAAAATTACTATCCAAATTTTACACATCTCGAGTTAGTTCAGTGTGTTATAACATTTTATTACTATTATTAGACTTGTTAAATATCTGTGTGTGTGTATGCAAACCACCACAACACATTACATATCAATACCCTAGAATTTTAACGTAGCCACATTCATTAGAAAAAAAAAGATAGGTGTGAGGTCGTAGTGGTAGCAAGAAGGGCCTTCTGAAAATTCACAGCTACACTTATCTCAGGAGCCTTCACAGCTGACCTCATGCATCACATTAAGTAATATCTCAATCAGACAATACCATCAAAACCACTACATATATTGGGTCTCTTGTTCCGGGATAATTAGCCTATCAAATATATTAGGATCTCCTGGGGGGAGAATTAGATTAGGGGAACACAGTATAAAAATTAAAAGTGTCCCTTAAAATTAAAAGTGTCCCTGAAAATAAAAGTTGGTGAATCTTCACAGCCAGTGGTAGTTAATTGATTAATTAATTAATTAGAATTATTTTAGACTAGAGTAATTAGAATTACTTTAGTGGTTGGAAATTTTACTTTGCTCATTGCTAGAAGTGTTTAAAAAGTATGGCGGAGCTAGCCAAATTCAGATCAGCTGCTGTGCTGACGGCAAAGGATATGGGAATGGATGGTCAGATTTTAATTCAATATGTAACGGCTGAATGTGATAAATATATTGAAAGAGAAGAAAGAAGATTAGAAAAAGAGGCTGAAAGAAAATTGGAATCTGAAAAGTTGGCTGAAGAGAAGAGGTTACAAATTGAGGCTGAGACTAAGAGGTTACAAATTGAGGCTGACAAGGAGGCTAAAGCATTAGAGGCAGAAGAAAAACGACAGCAAAGGGAAGCAGAAGAAAAAAGATTGACTGCCGAAAGGGAGGCAGAACAAAAAAGGTTGACTGCCGAAAGGGAGGCAGAAGATAGAAGGTTGCAAAGGGAGCACGAATTACGACTAAGGGAGCTGGAGCTACAAGGCCAGGCTCCTGAAAATGGTGCCAGCCCTTTTGCCTCAGATGCTACGCCCAGTCTGGGAGCCTCAACATCAGCTATGGGGTTTCATTTAGACCATTTTGTTGAAAAAGACGATGACATAGAGGGGTACCTAGGACGTTTTGAGTTATTAGCTACTACATATGGGTTAGAGAGAGAGAGAGGTGGAGTTTAAAGTTATCACAGGGACTGAGAGGGACTTCTTATGAAGTCTTCGCAAAAATGAACAGAGAAGACCAAGACAATTATGACATGTTAAAGCAGGCTTTGTTATTGAGGTACGAAAAAAAATGGTGAATTTTATCGTAAGAAATTTAGAAATGCCAAACTGTTGTCTGGGGAGACATACCACCAATTCTCTGCCAGACTGGAAACCTATTTGGAGAAATGGACTGCTCTGGGGAAGACCCAAGATCTTAAAGAAATGATCATGATTGAGCAATTGAGAGAGTCCATGGCTCCAGACATGAGAAAATTTCTCATGGAACAAGGTGCAGAGAAGTTGGGGGAGGTTTTAAATGTCGCTGAAAGGTATCAGGCAGCCCAGGCAGAGGTAAGTGGTGCTAAAAAGAAGCACATAGACAATTTTAAAGCTCCACAGCAATTTAATAAATTTGATAATAGAGAGCAGGGAAATAAAGGTAGGACAAACTTTGAACGGCCAAGAAATGACTACCGAGACAGAAACTCACAGTTCAATGACCAAAAATCCAATGAAAGAAAACCGTTTAACCAAGGAAAAAGATGGTGTAAATGGTGCAAGAAAGATAACCATAACACCGAATTTTGTAGAAGGAAACCTTCAAACATTGCTGCAATGAAGTCGGGGACTCAAAGATTAAAGGTTAATCCTAATGGACAGCAGGAACCTTATCACCCCCCAGTTTGTGAGGATGTTATTTGTAATGGGGTCACCATAAGGTGCCTTTATGATACAGGTTTGGATTATGATTCAGTTGTGAAGTCTAGCCTAGTGGACCCAAGTCAGTATACCACAGAAACAGTGGAAATACAAGGGGCAACTAAGGACATACCACTCATGACACTTCCCATCGCAAGGATAACGGTGAAAACTCGCTATGTGGAAGGAGAAATCAGAGCAGCAGTGATAGATGAACCAATCTACCCTCTGATATTGGGGTGTAGATACGTCTTCTTGGGGAATCCCGAGAGACCTGTGATCATGGCGACAGTGCAGACCAGGTCACAGAAGAAGGAGGAAGAAGGTGAACCTATAAATGCTCATCCAGAGGAGATGAGGAAGGCGCAGGCTGAGGATAGGACACTCAAGCCATGTTTTAAAAAATTGCCCAAATGCCACACACCTCCGAGCAAGGGGGAATATTTTATGAAGAACAGATTGCTATATAGGAAGACAGGAACTAGATCCACTGGTCACGGACAGTTGGTTCTTCCCAAGATATATAGGGCAAATTTAATAAGGAGCTTACATGTTGGAAAAGATGGGGACCATGAAAAAGTCGGTACCATCTGCCAAAAAGTTGCTCGCAAATACTATTGGCCCGACGTAAATGTCGATATTGAAAACTTTGTAGACGCATGTGGCATATTTCATGAGGGAACACCCACAAAGGGAAAATATGTGCAGGACCTAGAAACGCCACGGGGCAAAATTAGGCCTGGAAAGAAAAATTATGATACTCAAGGAGACAAAGTGCAATGGGAGCCCCCTTTTCACACCCAGTCTTCACTTGAATGGATTAACATGGCCACTATGCGACGAGTACAAAGAAGAAATTTTACCCAGGATAAGATGACAATCCCTCGGTCAGACTTATATAAACTGGAAGAACAGAAAAGAGAGCGAAGATCTCTCATAAGCAATCTAAAGTGGGGAGATAAACCCAAGAAAAAAATTGGTAGTGGTCGATTTGTGAGTGATGATTCTAGGAAGAAAAGTCCTCACTATAGGGCTTCTAATGGAAGGGACCCGACGGGTTCCATAAAAAATACGTATGATCGATTAAAGGTCCAGATGTACCCTATTAAGGACCTGGACAGATGAGAAGGCGGAAGAGACTGTTACCTCATCTTACCAATACGTGAACGAACTGACCACTCGTTTGAAAGCTGGATGGAAACTGGCAAATGATAATTTGAAACAAGCCAGGAAGAAACATGCAGCATATTTTAATAGGAAGGCAAAGGACAGAGAACTAGCTGTGGGAGAGAAGGTGCTGCTTCTACTACCCGGTAGCCAGAATAAATTACAAATTGGATGGCAAGGTCCATATACGGTTCTAGAGAAGGTGTCTAGAACAAACTATAAAATTGACAAAAAGGGGAAGGAGAAAGTTTATCATGTAAACCTGTTAAAGAAGTATCTGGACAGACCACTCCAGGAAGCACCCCCTTACTGACCTTAGCTATCGCAACTCAAATGCAAAAGGAACCACTCACCTCACATGAATATCCATTACATCCTTGTGAAACAGCAGCACAGGTAAAAGTCAGTAAGCACCTGACTAAAAACCAGAGGGAGAGAGTTCAACAGGTTCTGGAGGAACATACAGATGTATTAACAGATAAACCAGGCCATACAAATTTGCTACAGTATGACATGAAACTGGTAGACTCAAACCCAATCTGTATGAGAGCCTATTCTATTCCGTTCGCGAAGGAGAAGGCATTGAAGGAAGAAATAGATTATTTGTTGAAGGAGGGGATTATTTCACACAGTGAATCATCTTTTAGCTCTAGTGTCGTTTTGTTGAGAAAACCGTCTGGGGAACACAGACTGTGCATAGATTACAGGAAACTGAATGCTGTCACAGAAGGACAAGTGGATCCATTACCAGACGCAAAACAGTTATTTGCCAGACTGAACAAGGCAAAATACTTTTCAAAGGTGGATCTTAGTAAAGGCTATTACCAGATCCCAGTGAAGCCTGAAGTGAGACCTTATTTGGCTTTTAGCACTTCAGATGGACATTATGAATTCAACATGCTACCATTCGGACTGAAAAATGCTCCGAGTGTATTTTCAAGGATGATGCGCAAATTGTTGGATCCCCTGAATAACCCATGTATCACGAATTTCATGGATGATATTCTCGTCGCCACAGAGACATTTGAAGAACACATTGAAGCTCTAGAAATGTTATTTAATAGGCTTAGGGAGGCGAACTTGACTGCTAGGCCAACAAAATGTTGCATTGGATGCAAAGAGTTGGAATTCTTGGGACACACTATATATCAGGGTAGCATGACCCCTGATCCCAAGAACTTGGAAAAACTGCAGAGAGCACCTAGACCACAAACAAAAAAGGACGTGCGATCATTCGTGTCGTTATGCGGATTTTATCAAAAATATATCAAAGATTTTAACTCTATTTGTGCTCCTCTGACTGATCTGACTCGCAAGGGACTTCCAGATAAAATTATTTGGACTGCGCAAAGTGAATTAGCGTTCCAGGACTTAAAGGAAAAACTCACTAGCAAGCCTATTCTCAAACTGCCTGATTTGACACAGGACTTTGTCTTAAGAACCGATGCCAGTAATGTAGGACTCGGAGCGGCTTTGTTGCAAAGATCATCTTCACCTGATGGGGAACTGAAACCAGTCGCTTATGCAAGCCGCAAATTGAATAAGGCGGAACAAGGATACTCCACAAGCGAAAAAGAATGTTTAGCGTTAATCTGGGCAATAAAGAAGTTTCAAATCTATCTGTATGGTAGGACTTTTGTGGTCGAGACGGACCATCAGCCTCTCGTATTCTTATCTCAGGCTAAGCATGAAAACGCAAGATTGCTGAGGTGGTCTTTATTGCTTCAACCTTATCAGTTTAGTATCCAATATATCCCAGGCAAATTGAATGTCGGTGCAGATTTCCTCAGTCGGCACCCCTGTGATCAAAATTAGAGTAATGGCAGGCGTGAGGAGAGATTTTATCTATGTGTATCACTGGTTTTAGAACTTGCCGTAGGCATGTTTTCAAGTGGGGAGATGTGTCATAAAATTAACCATGATACAACGTTAAAATATCTCCAATGATACAACGTAGGGATAAAAACTAATGCGTAAGCTACTAGAATACATGATCGCCCACGCCGCGGGTCACCACCCGCCATGGAAATTAAATTGTTAGACGTGAAGGCAAAACGTTTACCCTTGGAGCGGGATGAGAACGGAGATCAGAGGAAAAAATATGACTGAAACGTGCTTGGAACTAGCAAGGCTAAAAGGACGCAAATTGGTGGGGCAAGGAAAAATTCACGTCCCCAAGTTGACACAAGGTAAAGAAATCGACAAAAGGGACCTTAGCTATTATACGCCACAGTCATTTCTTGGACGCTTTTGCGATAACTTAGTCCGTTTATTTGAATGCCGTGATGAACGCATTATAGAAGATTCTAGAAAATATTTGAAAAGTAACTTTTTCTTAATAATAATGTTAGGAATATAAAACCAAGCTGGCCGGATGGCCCATCTTGAGCAGTGAAATAATATGCTTTCATTTATACAGACGGATAGATAATAAGAAAGATATTGACAAAAGACTGTGTTGTTCATATCAGCGAGCGTCTGCATTGAAACAAAAATGTCCCTAATTTTCAAAAACTGCAGTCTTGAGACTCAAAGCGCTAAAATCTAGTTGGTATGAAAGAGAGGGGATGGGCTGGAGAATTGTGGCTAAAAATAACTTTAAAGGCAAAATTGTGTAGGGGAAGGCAGAGTTGGTTCAAAAAAACAAGTGTGTTTTTTTGTGAAACGCAAGTAGAGACGGACGGACCAACAGACAATAAGGCATACTTGACTGAGGTATGACTGAAATGACTTTTTGGTAGTAGGTTTGAATTTGAAAGGAAAAAAGGCGGTGATTGGCCATAGATGAATATATTATCGGCGCTCAGACGCGCATTTTTTGCCATTCGTTATAAGTTGTCCTAGTAGACACAGTAAATAATATAGTGGTGTATTCCCAGAAGCAAATTGATATCTTTAGAGGGACGCCATACTAAAGCCAGCAGCTCAGCTGAGTTTTGCTAGCAATTAACTGTGTTCTATATTCATAATTCTGGTAAGACTGAAAGTATTTCTTTGTATATTTTAATATGTGTTTAATGTTTCGAGTGATTTGATACTGCCATATCAAAATCTATCCCTTACAACAAGTAAGGATTCGCTCTAGACCCCCCCCCGCCCCAGTTCAGGGTCTAGGGACAAATAAAATACATAAACTCCAGTAAGGATTATGAAGGACAGATCAAGTGTTGAGATCAGTGAAACATATCACCTATCCTATTCTATGGCAGGAAGCTAATGAACATATTTCAGAATATGTAGTCTGGGAGAACCTATCCTATGTGAAACCAACTTGGTAAGATGTGTTGTTTGGTCAAAGAGATCTGACCCGTCTATGTGGTGTTGTTGTGTGTCGTTGTTACGCACAAATAATTACTTTTTCCAAAGTCTTTGTATGATCATTTTTCGTATGTATGATCATTTTTTGACTGAAAGGTGTATTATGTTTTTTACAGTCAAAGGGACATAACCCGAGATATCGAGACTACATTTTTTTTATGAGTTTGCCTTCTCTTGTATAGAGACACGTTCGGTCTATAATTTCTTGAACGAAGCGTGACCATATCTCCTTATTTGGTAGTATCAGTCAACTGTTGTAGATGTCTGAAACCTGTCTTAACGCTTCTGTTCATGACCATAAAAGGCGCGACTGTGTAAGACTTTTATCTCGAATGTTCTTAGAATCGTCTTATGTGAGCGGCGACTCAGATATTGGAGTTCTGCGCATGTCAAAACTGGGAGTTCGTTTGGTGTGTTCCGCCCAGCTCGGGAGTTTTAGAAATGGTCTGAGCAGCGAGCGGACGCAATGTGCGTCTTGTGATTTTCTGAGGGAAATACATTGTCTTTGTGAGTTAGTTAGCTAACTAGACTATTTCCCAGTATTATTCAAGCCTGCCTGGAGGCATATGTTCGTGGTTGATTTCCGAAGAAAGGTAATTCCTCTTGTATTGAACTTTATGCTATCATCTAGAAGTTCGTCATTTTGTGGCTCCTTGCTCGCCTGTGTGATTCAAAATGGAGAGGTACTTTGACTAGGATTTTCGCCACCGGTATCTTTATACCTGAACTAGTTATATATATATGGGTCGCTCTAGACCAACAAGACTATTGTCTGTGTTCCAGGATTCGTTATATCAGAGATCACGTCCAAGTCAGATGGTTAGACTTAGGAAGGTTATAAGGGTCGGTTTGACCTGTATTCCATGTATGCTATTCACGTGCAGACAGTAAACGGACTTATTGTACACATCTGATCTGCTAGCATCAGGAAGGGAGCATTTATTATTGTCTATGAACATTGATGATCTGCAGCTGACACTGTTGCAGAAGTTATATGTATGAACCTTAGGCACCCAGATCCCATATATCTGTATATATATATATATATATATATATATTATTTATACAGCTTCATGAACCAGAACTTTATAATATCGAATATACAGAAGCTATCTGTTTACAATACAACTATTGAGTATTGAATCCTACATGACTATCAGCTAATATGATTTTGAATGCTGCATTCGTTAAACTATGCTGGTGATGACATAAATATCATGACTGTTTTGTGGCGTGCAATAAATGGTATAAACCTAAAGCAAAGTTACCATTTCTATGACTCTACACGTCATGTTGCCTGTGTTGTACCCTGTGAACTGTTCTACTGCAACACACACAGCAACATCCTAAATCAGAGAAGACACCTACATCTTGCACTTTAATACCAGGTGTCGATAGGGGTGGCAAGTGGTCGTCAATCTTATAACGGAGCTAACGTACCTGGCATTTTTTGGCGCACCATTATTATCTTGGTTAAATCCACCCTTATCAGTCGTGTTGTGTCCAGAAATGGGTTAGAGGATGGAATTCTGACACATGACCAATACTTTATTGCAGAGCTGTGAGTTTTTATTTGGCACCAATGTGGTGTCAAATGATGAGTTACTAATACAAGAGTGGACCCGTGCAGTTTATATTTTGGCAGAGCAGCCTGATATTGCCCCCAAGCACGGAGAGGTGGGGCCACCAGATCTCAGCACCAGAGCTACACATTCAAGCTACGTGAGCGTCTGGTCTGCTGAGAATTCACCAACTCAACTTATTTTCTAACACACCCTTAAAATTTCCATCAAATAACTGGACAATGTGTAGTCGCCATAGACAGGGAGTGATGAGGCCACCCCAACAGCACATCCATTAAATGTTCTCCCAATTTGATTACAACTATAAACAGTAGTAATATTAACTAGTCTAGTAACATACATATGTACACACCTTGCATTTATTATGTCATATTCATGCATTTCTTTCATAATTGCAAAACCTTTCATATGTTCTGGCCAAAATAAAACCTTGGTTCAGAACAAATAAATTTAAAGAAAATTACTATCCAAATTTTACACATCTCGAGTTAGTTCAGTGTGTTATAACATTTTATTACTATTATTAGACTTGTTAAATATCTGTGTGTGTGTATGCAAACCACCACAACACATTACATATCAATACCCTAGAATTTTAACGTAGCCACATTCATTAGAAAAAAAAAAGATAGGTGTGAGGTCGTAGTGGTAGCAAGAAGGGCCTTCTGAAAATTCACAGCTACACTTATCTCAGGAACCTTCACAGCTGACCTCATGCATCACATTAAGTAATATCTCAATCAGACAATACCATCAAAACCACTACAGGGGGAAGTCTGTGATTGGATAAATGTAATCATATTAGCGGGACAGAGATGCGCATTTTTGCCATTTGATACAATTCTGTCCAGGGACACAGTCGATTATTGCCTGTGGTGTTGTTCCCAGAAGATATTACATACATTTAGTGGGACGCCATCATATAGCCAGCAGCTCAGCTGAGTTTTGCTAGCAATTAACTGTGTTCTCAATTCTGAATTCTGGTAAGAATGAAAGCATTTATTTTATATATTTTAATATTTCGAGTGATTGATACTGCCATATCATATAAAATGATTACGACAAGTAAGTGCTCGCTCTAGGTCCCCAGCCCAAGTTCAGGGTCTAGAGACAAACAAAAAATATATGGACGCCTAACGAAGACTATGGAAGGCGGATCTATTGTTGAGATCAGTGGGAACATATCACCTATCTTATTGAATAAAAGGAAACTATTGAACATATCTCAGATGCAATGCAGTCTTGGGGAACTAGTACTATATGAAAACAACTGGGTAAGAGGTGCTGTGTGGTCAGAGAGATCTGACCCATTCTTTGTAATGTTCATGTGTTGTGCTGTGTGTGAGAGTGGTGCAGTAAATAGATTACTGACACAGCGCACAAATTTTGTTTCAGAATTGTGAGTTTCTGTTGTGGCACTAATGTGTGCCACATAAGTAATCAATATTACACAAGCAGATGTGTGTGCAGCCAAACAGTGTGTCGGTGCAGTCTACCATTGTATTCTAGCTACCGAGAGGAGTGGGCCACCGGAATCCAGCATCAGATCTTCGCAGACAAGATGAGTGATTAGTGGCCTGCTGAGGATTCACCATACTCCTAGAGATTTATAAATATTTCCCCATCACCAATATACTGAATTTTGGGAAAGATACATTTATTAAAGTGTATAAGACAATGGACAAAGCTTGTTCTAGTCACAGAGTGGGTGTGATGACACCACCCCAACAGCACATCCAGTAATAGTTTCCCAGAGACACTATAAATATAATTAATATTAACCAGTCTTATAAAATACTTATGTACACACATTCCATTTTATTATGCCATATATTTATGCATTCCATTTATAACTCCATAACATTTCATATGTTCTGACCAAAATAAAACATTGGTTCAGAACAAATAAATTTAAAGAAAATTTTAATATTTAAACTAAAACATCCTGAGTTAGTTCAGTGTGTTATAGAATTTTATTAATAGTATTAGACTTACTAATTATCTGTGTGTGTTTGTATATTCTACTACAACACATTACATTTCAGTACCCTAGACTTTTAACGTAGCTACATTCATAATAGTAAAAGAGATGTTTGAGGTCGTAAGTGGTAGTAAGAAGGGCCTTCTGTAATTCACATCTACATTTATCTCAGGAGCCTTCACAGCTGACCTCATACATTACACTAGGTAACACAACAACCATACAGTACCATCAAAAACCACTACAGTGACGAACAGTGAGATAGAAAGATAAACGAATAGTTGGATGCGTGAATGAAATAATGCATGAGCGGATGATAGAATGAATGAGCGAATGATAGAATGAATGAGCGAATGATAGAATGAATGAGCTAATGATAGAATGAATGAGCGGATGATAGAATGAATGAGCGAATGATAGAATGGATGAGCGAATGATAGAATGAACGAGCGGATGATAGAATGAATGAGCGGATGTTAGAATGAATGAGCGGTTGTTAGAATGAATGAGCGAATGATAGAATGAATGAGCGAATCAGCATCGTTTGCCTTGTTACTTCCTGTATAGCCTGGAACCACTGCTACATCTGGGCCCCCATACATGATGTCTCCAGCAAAACTGTCGTGCTTTTGTAGCAATGTTTTCTGTAGCATTTTGTTTTAAATAATGAGTTAATCGGAACTTTATATGTCAATAAAAGTATTCTGTGTATATGAGGTTTTTTTTTTGCATGCATAAGAGTATAGTGCAGCTCTGGAATTGTGTGTGTGTTGTTTTTTGGAATGTGGAAGAGTAAAGAAAGATTCAGTACGATATAGGAAATAGAACAAAACATGGGAATAACAGATAAACAGAAATGGGAAATAGAGAAGATGGAATGAAAAGATAAGCAGGAACGGAAAATATAAAAGATGGAAAGAAAAGATAAACAAGAATGGAAACTAGAAAAGCCAGAAAGAAAAGATAAACAGAAATACAAAATAGATAAGACAGAAAGAAAAGATGAACAGAAATAGAAAATAGAGAAGACAGAAAGAAAAAATAAACAGAAATAGAAAATAGAGAAGACAGAAAGAAAATATAAACAGAAATAGAAAATAGAGAAGATAGAAAGAAAAGATAAACAGAAATAGAAAATAGAGAATACAGAAATAAAAGATGAACAGAAATAGAAAATAGAGAAGACAGAAATAAAAGATGAACAGAAATAGAAAATAGAGAAGACAGAAATAAACAGAAAATAGAGAAGAAAGAAAAAATAAACAGAAATAAAATAGAAAATAGAAAGAAAAGATAAACAAAAATAGAAATAGAGACAGAAATAAAAGATAAACAGAAATAGAAAAAAGAGAAGACAGAAAGAAAAGATAAACAGAAATAGAAAAAAGAGAAGATAGAAAGAAAAGATACAGAAATAGAAAATAGAGAAGACAGAAAGAAAAGATAAACAGAAATAGAAAAAAGAGAAGACAGAAAGAAAAGATAAACAGAAATAGAAAAAAGAGAAGATAGAAAGAAAAGATAAACAGAAATAGAAAAAAGAGAAGACAGAAAGAAAAGATAAACAGAAATAGAAAAAAGAGAAGACAGAAAGAAAAAATAAACAGAAATAGAAAATAGAGAAGATAGAAAGAAAAGATAAACAGAAATAGAAAATAGAGAAGACAGAAAGAAAAGATAAACAGAAATAGAAAAAAGAGAAGACAGAAAGAAAAGATAAACAGAAATAGAAAAAAGAGAAGACAGAAAGAAAAATAAACAGAAATAGAAAATAGAGAAGATAGAAAGAAAAGATAAACAGAAATAGAAAATACATAAGACAGAAAGAAAAGATGAACAGAAATAGAAAATAGAGAAGACAGAAAGAAAAAATAAACAGAAATAGAAAATAGAGAAGATACAGATAAACAGAAATAGAAAATAGAGAAGACAGAAAGAAAAGATAAACAGAAATAGAAAAAAGAGAAGACAGAAAGAAAAGATAAACAGAAATAGAAAAAAGAGAAGACAGAAAGAAAAGATAAACAGAAATAGAAAATAGAGAAGATAGAAAGAAAAGATAAACAAAAATAGAAAATAGAGAAGACAGAAAGAAAAGATAAACAGAAATAGAAAATAGAGAAGACAGAAAGAAAAGATAAACAGAAATAGAAAAAAGAGAAGACAGAAAGAAAAGATAAACAGAAATAGAAAAAAGAGAAGACAGAAAGAAAAGATAAACAGAAACCGAAACGTTAAACAAAGGAAGCTGCTTGCGTCAGGTGAGGGTTATAGAAGTAGTGAGCAGGGTTTTCACGTGTTTATGAGCGGTCTAAGCATGGCAGTATCAGAGACGTTCAATTAGCAGAGCTTTACAGGTTGTGTGCACGTTGTTTACCTGTTACCTTGGTAGCAAGCATTTATTTAGATGAGCGATAGTTATGGCAGCGGCTGGCTAGGGAGTTTGATCTCTCTAGTAGAGTGCACAACCCGCCCCCCCCCCCCCCCCCCCCCCGTGGGGTCCCGGGGCCCGGTATTATTGGGCGGGGTAGGCATGGAATAGAGCCCCTGTAACGTACCACACATATATAGTCCCATAGCAGATACTGCCGTAGGAGATTGAAGTGTTAGAGACTTGGTTATACTAGGTCTCAGCTGGACGAGTAGGGGCAACCAGTTCCTTTTTTCACTGAATTTGCCTTCCCTAACTCAAAAGCAGAGTCATGTACCCATTTACAGCTGGGTAGACGAGCGCGACAATACCAGGTTTCGAACCTGGTAACTACCCCGAGAAGCAATCGTTCTAACTTCCTGCCACTCGTCGCTATGAACTCCATTACCGACCTAAAAAAAATACATAATTTAGAACAGGGGTTCTTAACATGTCTTGTGGCATGGACCCCTTTGATTGTAAAGCGAAGGCTTTGGATCGCTTCTTAGAAAAAGTGTACAAAGACGCATAATTAACATTTTTGCATACACATAATACATTTTATTACAAAGAAAAATCATTAAACTTGCATATAGTCACACTGAAATATAAAAAGTCTTTTTTTTTTTTTTTTAAACCAGCGGCACTTGGGCTTTCAGCCCTTCGGCCCAATGACATGTCATTGCGAGGCTGGGGAACCTGAGGACTTTCCTTCCAACCCGGTCAGGAGCTTCGCTCCTTCCCATCCACAGAGGGTTTATCACAGGAGCCGTTCAGGTTATTCAGTCAAATTTCCGGCGGTAAACATTTCTTCAAACGCTGACGCCCGGGTTTGAACCATGAACACCTGGTCGCCAGTACAACGCCGAAGCCATTATACCAGCGCGGCTCCCAAAAAGTCTTTTAAAAGAATATAGTTCTTTAATGCAAAAATAAGCGATAATTTTCCGAGTACAAACTTTGGTTAAAATACAATTCAAATGTTTAGGTTATATACACGGACGTCCTAACATCCATTCATGGACAAGGGGTCCGTGGACCACAGGTTATCTTCTTCATTTTTCGCACACTCTAAAGCATCTACTTGAATATTGTCAAAGAAAGCAGTGGCCAGCTTGAGGCTATTTGTATCTCGTGACAGTTTTTTTTCCAGAAATCGTAATGGTGACGGCCATATGTGCGGTCTCTTTTCCTCATATGTTGGGCATCTTTGAAGCAGATGTTCAGCAGTCATTATATCAGTGCCACAGTTACACTCATCTGTAGTTCCTATCTTTAGCTTATTGAAGAGATGGTATCCAAACCTTTTGTGGCAGAGTATCACGGGATTGTCTCCCCTGCTCTGCATGAAGCCTGGGGCTACCTCTGCCTTTTGGTTCCTTGTGAGGAAACCCGCATGAAGCAGTCACCAGTTCTTACAGTGGCGGTTCATGAATCCAATCATTTTATATAGAGAGGTTCCCAGCCTCGCATGAACCTGTACATCCACAAGAAATGTACACATGTTAAATGCAAAAAAATATAAAATGAAAAAAATATACACATTACAACTTACCCCGATTATCGGGAATGAATTTACAGACTTCTTGCAAAGTAAAAAATTCCGAATAGTGTCGGGCCACTGGTTTTTAAGAGTCCGTCTAACAGGTGGTAGGTGTATTACTTTAGTTATAATCCCAATGTTATTCTGTATGTATGTTCCTAGGAATTGTGGTTTCCGGTACTATAGTCGAGTTTTCTTTCTGTCTATTATCAGAAGATCCTCTAATACTTGGTCCTGTCCTTATGTGGGAATCCTATTTCTATTCGTTATCTTGGCTGTCTGAAATGTCATTTTGGACCAGATGGAAATGCAATGAAGTAGTCCTAAAATGTTGCCGATTACACTAGTCAACAACCAAAATGTACCAGAAATGAAAATAGCTGATCTTAACTAATTTTGGTGTGCTGAAAACGAAAATGACATTAAAAAATGTTGATTGGCTCTAGTTTTCAAGATATATGCTACTAGTTTATTTAATTACGGTCAATTTATATATATGACGCAACTGTTGTGGGAGATTGCATAATTGTTTTCTAATGACCACTAAAAATGTAACTAGAAGTTGATGATGCAATCCTACCTATGATTACATCACCTTTGTGTATAAATATCTTATCTCTGATAAAATTTTGCCATTAGTTAGTGCATTTGTCCTTATCAAAAGTATCATAGTTAGAAATGCCTAGGACGTGTGTGAACAGTGCTAATAATTTCTGTTATATATGTGGTGAGGTGACATTTGTATCACAAAAACGAAATATAACTAAAGTGATTAAGAAGGCGTATAGTTTGTATTTTGGCTGCAGAATAGGAGATCAAAATAAGAGCTGGGCGCCACACATATGCTGCAATACATGTGCAGCACATCTTAAACTGTGGTTGACTGGCAAAAGACAAGCTTTGCCTTTTGCAGTCCCAATGATTTGGAGAGAGCCCACTGATCATCTCAACAATTGTTACTTTTGCATGGTCCCTCCAATTGGGAAAGGCATATCAAAGAAGAAAAAATGGACTCTGGAATATCCAAACATCCCCTCTGCAATACGTCCGGTACAACATGGCGATGACCTATCAGTTCCCAAAGTGCCAGAATCATTTTCAGCTGCTTCCACTGATGAAGAAGAGGACATTGGTGGTCCTGAACCACCAACCTCAAGCGACCCAGATTTTGAGCAAACTACATCCACTAAACCACACTTAATAACCCAAGGTGAACTGAATGATCTTGTAAGAGATCTGAATTTACCGAAGAACAAGGCGGAGCTTTTGGGTTCCAGATTGCAACAGTGGAATCTCCTGGCAGAAGATGTTACAATTTCTGTGTATAGGAACCGACAGAAGCCGCTTATTACATTCTTTTTCAAAGAGGGTGACCTTTCTGCGTGCCACAACATTTCTGGTTTAAGGGCAGTCCTCAAAATCAATTACATGCCGGAAGAGTGGAGGCTTTTCATTGATTCATCCAAGACGAGTCTTAAAGCTGTTTTGTTGAATAATGGTAATGTGTTACCGTCAATTCCAGTTGGTCACGCAGTTCATATGATTTTTTTTGCCACCCTTGCACATTAAGCTGGGTCTCATGAAAAACTTTGTCAAGGCAATGGAGAAAACAGATGAGGCTTTCAAATACCTCATCAGAAAATTTCCAAGACTGAGTGAAGCTAAAATAAGAGAGGGAGTATTTGTTGGTCCGCAAATTCGAAAACTTCTTCATGATGACGAGTTTCTTTGCGTGTTGCATGGCAAGGAAAAAGCAGCATGGCTAGCATTTAAGTCAGTGGTGGACAATTTTCTTGGAAACAACAGATCTGATAATTACAATGAAATTGTAGAAAATCTCCTTCTGAAGTATAAGAGTCTTGGCTGCAACATGTCTTTGAAAATTCATTTTCTGGATTCTCATCTAGATTTCTTTACGTCAAACTGTGGAGCGGTCAGTGATGAACATGGTGAACGATTTCACCAGGACATTGCTGCTATGGAGACAAGGTATCAAGGCAATTGGAGCCCTTCATTGCTTGCTGATTACTGTTGGACTGTGACAAGAGACACCTCATCGATTGACTACAAGAAGCAAGCAAAGAGAGCTCGAACAGCGACTGAATAATGACGGAATGGGTTCAAATGTGCCTTTTTAAAACATGATATGTGAACTTTAAATAATGTTTTTATTTTTTCTATCAATTAATTGAGTATGTAACCACAATTTTATAATGCTAAAGTAGAAAGACTAGCTGTTCACCCCAGAGAATTAAACAAGCAAACATTATTTGTATTACTGTAATGTAAATTCATCATTTAAAAAAACCAGAGCCAATTGGTGAATTTCAATATGATATTTGAAATCAGCATGTCAAAATCAATAAGAAATGGTATATTTAATTTCTGGTACAAATAACTTTTGAAAATTTGTTGACTAGTGTTATAAGCGACATTTTGGCTCACATGCCCATGTGGTTTCGTTGGAAAAAGACTCCAATCAGAAGTGGTTTAATTTAGCACTTCCATGCCAATCTAACCATGAATTAATGTCTGATGTCGGTAGGAGTCTTTTCCCCCACTACTCTCCTGTATGACACCATAATGTATTTTCTTTACATGTTCTTTACAAATGCACCTGCTTGTCTTTCATGACCATATAAGGTCTTGCTTCTTCCTTTGCGCCTGTCATGTTTACAAACTCACTACTTCACAGATCTACTATTATAATATCCTCCAAGATGTTACTTTCCATGCTAAAAAAATCACATTTATTATCTTACTGTCGGTGTCTTCACCAAGATTGTCCTCTTCCGACACGCCATGTGCGAACTGACAGCTTATCTCCCAATACCATTTGGTATCCTTATTGGAACCTGTGAACAACATGGTTTCGTGTATCTTCCCAGACAAGAAATCGGAGTTAGCAATAGGAGTGTCGCTCAGTATAGACTCCTACTCCGTCTGTAGCTAGCGATAAGCGAAAAATCATTGTGGCAAGTCCGCACCTTCGCTAAGCGTCACCGATAATAAAGGAGAAAATAATCAGAAGAGAAAGAGGTGGGTGAGAGGTGTGACGAGATGTGATAAGAAAATCGTGAACGATGAAAGCGAGACATTGATAAGGAGCGGGTGAGAAAAACAACAGGAAGGGCACAGGAAAGAAAATAAAGGAGGTCACAGAAAAAAGGTAACGATCGAAGATTTGACTTGTCACACGGAGTCTGAAGATTATCACTTGTTCACTTCTGCTGAGCTGGTAATATGCATACTTTTCTGTGTTTCCTTGATGCTTAGTATCCCATTTGTTTCTGTATCTGGTTCTGATAAAACTCTTTGCCTCTTCGAAAGTTATGCTTATATCAGGTTGAGGTAACTTTCCACCTTCTTTATGACAATCTGTCAGCCTCTTCATTGCTGGGGATACTTCAATGAGATGGGATCCATTGTATCACAACCCTTTTGAATGGTTGACATAGTTTGTGGGCACTATTCTTAGGTCATCTAGGTCTGCATTATTATGGACCACAAGTTAAGAAACATTGATTTTAGAAAAAAATAGAACACTTAGTTGTCTTTTTAAGAGTGTGGCTTCTAAATCTTGTAACTCTTATTTGGGGAATATAGGGCGTTTCTGTACTCGTAAACATTTCAAGATAGTGGGGAAAAAACATTTTTCCTGAAGTTTTATTTGGAATTCACGCGGCTGTGTTAATTACCCCCTTCCTTTCCCCTATTTTTTAAACGCTCCCAGTGATATAGCCAACGTTTGGCAGATTAAGGATTGTGAACTTGCACCCAGTTAATGACCTTCATTTGGGTCACTTCTGGATCTCATCGCGAAATTGAAAGAAAAAAAAAACAACAACAGCGACAAAAGACAATTGTAATATGTGCTGTAAAATTACACAAAAAAGAAACTACAAAATGTACCATCTCGTACTTTTATTATGAAGATCAGTATCAGCTTGTAACATCATGTTAGTGTTTTAATATAATTTATACGATAGTAGTGGCATATGTTGGAGCTTCGTTACTGAATGAAATAATTGTGAACACTGAACTCCAGGCCCGAATTTAACCTCCTATTAATGTGTCTACTATTAATGTGTCTCCTATTAATGTGTCTCCTATTAATGTCGTCGTTGTTCATTTGTTGTTTGTCCTGCTGGATTAACCGAACGAAAGGCACGACAAAGATCAAAGATTGCTTCATGATGCTAGGAAAAAAAACGTGAACATAGACCAACAGTTAGGAATGTAAAAATAAAGAAATCTAGCTTGCTGTTCTTGTAGTAAAGGATAACATACATTTAGAAACAAGTTCACATTTAAACAAGGATTCTTTGCTCAAAACAGCAGCCAACTTTCCTATTGTTTTAATAAATAGACAGGAACTTTCTAACATGTGCCCAAGTCAGAATGTGATTTCAAACATCGAGCCGGGAGCTACAATAATGTGAGAATCGTTGATCTAATCATCCACAGTGAATCCCATTTGTGAAATGTAGTTAGTAGCCTGTGCCTTTGTGAATATTTGTATTTTGTAAGAGAGGCCGACGAAATGAGAAGGTTAACGGAACCAGGGCAGAATTGATCTGGCTCTAGACTGAAGCAGGAGACTTTGTCCTCTCGTGCAGAAGGTGCCAGTAAATGGTAGAACAATGAAAAGCGTGATTTTATTTTTACCTACAGTTTTGTTGCTTGCCAGGATCCGTCGGGAATCTAACCGAAGGAAATGATTTTGTTTGCTTGATATTTTTCCCTAAATACGGCAACAGGAAACAAAGGAAGGTATGTGGAACAGGTGTGCCGGGGGAGGTGGGATGGAAGAAAGTTAACAGCATAATAGTAAGTATGTCTGTCAGTTTTAAATGGTTCATGAGAGAGTACGTTTCGGGTAAAACTCTTAGTCAGCCAGAATGAATCACAATGGACATAGAGAAAGTAAACAAAACTAATCTATACGACAGCTAATAATTCAACGTATCTTGTACATAAATTAATAACACAGATCGTTTCAAGGAAACAAAACCTTCTTAGCCACAATAACCAGTAAGGGATACCTATCTTTATTTATCTTTATTTGTGTTACTGTAGGAAAAGTTATTATAAGTACTAGAAAGAGAGGATTGTGCGGTATAGGTCGCTAAAGTCAACATTGAGCTACTAAATTCAGGCATTTTCTGCGTCCTTCTCAGAGTCGAGCGTTGATTGGCAGAGTGCCTACAGTGCTTGCTTTTCGAGGAAATGTTAATGGGTTCAAATCCTGTTAGCGTCACTCTCCAGTCTATCCAACTGTAAATGGGTACCCGACTCTGCTCTTTAGGTAGGAAAGGCAAGCTAGGAAGAGAACGGTTACCCCACCTAGCTCACTGAAGTCTCTAACACTTCACTCCCTCACGGCAGTATCTGCAATGGGAACATCTTTTTTTATTCCCAGAGTCGCATTTTTGTCAAATCTTTTTTTGTCGCTTCTCCTTTTACTCCTGGACCTACCTTTTTTGTTGTTGTTGCTGTCCCCAGAGGTTGTGTGTTTGTGATTATTTCGCTGTTGTGTTTTACTTTGATTTTCTCAGCTTAAGTCCAATCCTCATTCATTTTCTGTCCTCATTTTCTCATTTCTCTGACGGTTTCAAGCCCATAAGTATAGCAATATTTGACACTGATTGTCACGTTTATAAAAATTGATTGAAAAGTCATGTCCTATATTTCATTTTTTTTTCCATTCTGATCCAACAAACTTGTAAGAAACAAACATCATTATAAAGACAATTAACTGCACTTTGGGGGGGGGGGAGGGGGGGGGGAGGGGGGGTGTTGGAGTGGCTAAGAGGTATGGCGTCCGCCTCGAGTTCTAGAGATATCGGTTCGATCCCGATCCCCAGTTGAGGGAATATAATTTATGGAATTTTTTTTCAGAACCAGTGGTCCTAATGATGTCATACTCTCTCACTCCCCCCCCCCAGTCTCCTGGGTAGTAAGATCGGATGCGTACCCTTCTCGGATAAGGGCAAAAAATCGTAAAGAGTAGGCTTATCAAGACGTTGCCCTGGCAAAATTTAAAAATTAGGAAACCTACCCACCACAAAATAATTTATAGGATGTGTGATTCCTATAATACACACATTGGGATTCTCTCCGGTGCTATAGAGTTCGTGCACTGTGCTGAGATCCTCCTTTTGTGATCTAGGGGAGGAGATCGGAGCACTGATGGAGTAGTCGTGTGCAATGCAGATAGTCCTTAAAAGCAAACCAAACCAAACCAAACTGTTCTTTTATTGTATAAAATGCTATATCGCATTAACATTACAGATCAACATAAAATGCTATATCGCATTAACATTACAGATCAACATAAAATGCTATATCGCATTAACATTACAGATCAACATAAAATGCTATATCGCATTAACATTACAGATTAACATAAAATGCTATATCGCATTAACATTACAGATCAACATAAAATACTATATCGCATTAACATTACAGATTAACATAAAATGCTATATCGCATTAACATTACAGATCAACATAAAATACTATATCGCATTAACATTACAGATCAACATAAAATACTATATCGCATTAACATTACAGATCAACATAAAATGCCGTTATTTTAGGACATTATTTTATAGCGGGCAGTAAATGTTTGTTGTCTCTTGTACCGTTGTTTATTGGTCATTTTAAAATATTTTATTTTCTGGGAATTAAAAAAAAAACCAAAAAAAAACAAATCAAATAAAACTTATTTGTCAAATGTCTGTTATTACTAATTTTTTTGTCATTTTCTGTCAGGTATATCCAGTGGATACAAGTGAGGATATAAAAAAATATTACAAAAATATAGATCTATGGATGTCTGTTTTGTTCGTCTTCAGATATCTTCTGTTCTTATCGTGTCCATTCTTTTAGTGTTCACAATGATTTTTATGCAGGTATTAGCAGACACCTCACGATAGAAAATGAACGACTAAGTAAGTAAGTATTAGAAGACATCTTGAACTTTTGGTGTGTCTTCATAATTGTCCACGTTTCGGATACATAGACATGGTGCCAAATATCTATCTATCTATCTATCTATCTATCTATCTATCTATCTATCTATCTATCTATCTATCTATCTATCTATCTATCTATCTATCTATCTATCTATCTATCTATCTATCTATCTATCTATCTATCTATCTATCTATCTATCTATCTATCTACCCATCTATCTATCTTGTCTGTCTGTCTGTCTGTCTGTCTGTCTGTCTATCTAATTGTCGGTCTGTCTATCCATCTATCTATTTATTTATTTGCATGTCCCTCCATCCATCAGTCCGTCCGTATGCCTGTCTATTTGTTTGTCTGTCTGTCTGTATGACTGTCTCTCTGCATGCCTGTCTACTTGTCTGTCTCTCTGCATGCCTGTCTGTCTTATCTATTTGTCTGTCTCTCTGCAAGCATATATATCTACTTGTCTGACTTTCTGCGTTTCTCTCTCCATGTCTATATGTCTATCTAATTGTCTGTCTCTCTTTCTATCTGCTTGTCTGCCTCTCTGCATGTCTTTCTATTTGTTTGTTTATTCCTTCCTCCATCTGTCTGACTGCATCTCGACCTGTCTGTATAGCTATCTATATGTCTGTCTCCATCTGTCTGTCTGACTGACTGTCTATTTGTCTGTCTGTCTATCTATCTATTTATCTGACTGCCTGTCCGTCTGTCTGTCTATCTATTTGTCTGCCTGCATGTCTGTCTATGTGTGTGACTGTCTGCTTGCAAGTCTGTCTGTCTGTTTAGCTGTCTATCTATCTGTCTGTCTATCTGCCTGCATGTCTGTCTATCTATATAGCTGCCTATCTATTTGTATGTCTGTCAGGCTGTCTGCATGTGTGTCTGCCTTTATTGCTGTCTATCTATTTGTCTGTCTGTCTGCCTGCATGTATGTCTGCCTTTATAGCTGTCTATCTATTTGTCTGTCTGTCTGCGTCCGTTAATTTGACTTTCTATCTCTGCGTCTGCCAGCCCGCCAGAGAAACTGATTGACAGCATAGCCTTGACCAACCTCTTTGAGATAGAAATGTTATGGCAATGAGAGAAGACTGAGACAGACCGTTAAATTATGTGAGAAATAGATGTGGTTATATGAGAGCAGACGACAGATAAGAATAAGACTCAATTTCCTAGGTCCTACATAGCAGCCTACCTTCCCAAATCACACAAAGTTTACAAACATTCCGTGATTCGGACATACAACAACCGTTGTGTACATCGATTCTTCGTTTATGTTTCTCTTACTTTCACTACAATCTTTGTTGCGCGCATACAGCTCTAACATCTATCTATCGATTCCTTCGTCTATCTGCCTGTTTACTTATCTACCTGTTTTATTACACTGTTAAACTCTCTGTGTGTGTCATAGGGGCCTGCTGGTCGTTCTCTAATCTTCTAAATCCTGACAAAATTAACTACGGGCTTAACTCAATTTGAAATCTATATCCCCAAATCACGTATAAATCCGGAGTTTAGGCTTCCCTGTTGATAAATGATTTTTCACTTTTTTGTGTGGGCTGTGAACACAACCGATGTAGTAGCCAGAGTAAGTATGTGCTGTGAACACAATCGGTGTGGTAACCAGAGTAAGTGTGGGCTGTGAACACAACCGACGTAGTAACCAGAGTAAGTGTGCTGTCAACACAATTGGTGTGGTAACCAGAATAAGTGTGTGCTGTGAACACAATCGGTGTGGTAACCAGAGTAAGTGTGTGCTGTGAACACAATCGGTGTGGTAACCACAGTAAGTGTGGCTTCATCATCTTTATTCTTCATTTTCCATCGCCGTCCTGACGAAGTGTGGATCCACCATTGTAGCTGGTACCTTGCATACTTCTGCAGCAGTAGTTTCTGTGACAGTTCGATGTACTTGATGAGGTTACCAGCCGCCATACACAACCTTTTATATTAGTCATCTTGTAGAACAAGCCTGGTGGTTGTCGCGAGGCGTGTTGAGGAGATAGGACAGCTTGAATGGAATGGAAGAATAAAGATAATAATGTCTTATTGATAGCTTCCGAGTTTGAAGAAACTGCCTCTCCTCGGGAAATAGTGTACCAGAAATTTACTTAAAAGAGAATTCTAGCAACTAAACAGGATATTTTCTGGACGATAAATTCTTCCTCAGGGATCCTACAAAAGGACTGTGTAAAGCACACAAGGTTGAGAAAGAGATTTGGTGTCCAGCCACAATTAAAATATCCCGACCCAATAGAAGTTAATTGTATTATGGCTGAGCCCCCAGGGTGTAGATTTATATTTAAAACAAAATACAACCCAAATAAAGTTAACAAGAAAAATAACAACAGACTCTGTTATGTAAAGTTGGATAAAAGAGTATGGAATCTTACATTTTTTTAAATATACATATATATATATGGAAAAAAAGGTTTAGCTCTACTATTTTAAAAATAACAACTAGTTTGGTCATCACTTGGACCAGAGATCTTTTCTATGGTAGTGTTGCTGGTAGGTGTTAATACTCATCTCCTCAAGGACTGTAGTAGCTGCGGAGATGATTTGTGTTCGGACTCTCTTGGTTTGGTCTGCCCCAGCAGGTTGGTCTCATAACAGTTAATGGGTTCAGAGGGTGTCAGAGTTTGCTTCCCTGGACTCAGTGCACATCACAGATAAGGATGGGGTAAGTCACCTCTGCTGAATACCTCTTCTGTTTATGGGACGTGTGGTATGGAATGGGTTACTGGTTGATAGGATATGGTTGGGTATGATAACCTATTTGATAGGGTATGGTGGGTAAGGGTAATCTTTGATACCATGGACTCGTACCCTGGACCTGGTTTAGGTATCTGGTAACCGCAACCTGGTTTAGTACTGTGTAACCGCAACCTGGGTTTTGTACTGTGTAACCGCCACTTGGGTTAGTACTTGGTAACCGCAACCTGGGTGGACTGGAAACAATTTAAATCCCATTAGTGGTTTCAAGAGCAGTCATCTCCTAAGTCTGATGGCCGGTAAGCGTCCATCAGAAATTAAATTAACACAAGGTTAACTATCATTCCGTAACAATGTATGAACTACCACGTCTTAACTGACATTATAGCGTATCTTGAGTTCTCAGTCTCTATCTGGCTGTCTGCTTATTTACAGCAGTGGTTTTCCCCATGTGTGCAAAGAGTTTCACAAACTGTGAGGTAGGGGCTGGGGTCATCAAATGGTTGAGAACCACTGGTTCACCTAGTGCCCATAGAGCAGTATTTTAACTTTGGGGTCTCTGTCAACAATGGTTTGAGAACCACCGGGTAATAGTTTCCTATGCTGCTTTAACTTGGTGGGGTGTCATTGCTGCCAAGGTCTGAGAACCAATGATTTACATTCTTGCTTACTCGAGCAGTAAATCATTTGGAGGGTAGTCATGGTCTCAAGGCTTGAGAACTACTGACTTACATTTTGTCAGTCAAAGTGGTAAATTCGTTAAATAGCTAAATAATTGCAAGCATTCTTAAAGTCCTGGTTCCTGTGGCAAATAACATTCATAAACTGATAGTAAAATAGTTCTTCAATCATACAACATGGTATATGCATAGGATTGCATTAAATACATGTAAAGAACCTTCCATAATGAAAAACACATTAATGTCCCTTATGTGACAAAGTGAGAAGAAGTGATTGAGAACACTGTTATCAAGTTTGTAGTCTTGACAGAGAACACAGAAGCCTTATAGAGAATAGAAGATAGAAGCACCACTAAGACACTTCTGTTTTGCTTGGATCAATATGCAAATTCCAAAGTAACAACAATAATAAACATCATATTATTTAACCCTGTCTTATTTCTGCCAGGCTGTGAAATAAAGATCAGTGGTTAATTAGGTCTAGGACCTCAGCCAACTCATACATTAGTTTGAGGGATCTGTAAAGATGCAAATAACAATTATTGACACTTAAAATGGAAATGCATTTCAAACTTTAACAAAAAGTTACTGCAATAGCAAGCTGTTGATAAACATATGATTATTCATGTTATAAAATCAGCAGTATTAGATCTACTTACTTCGCTCAACGAATTCACTACAACTATTTCGCAACATGAAATGCCCACTTGGGCCCAGAGTCTGTCTGCTCCGAATGATGGTTACCAGAAGAATGACCGCTTAAAATTCCCTCCTAAAATTCCAGCTGGCTGTTCCGGGCAGGGATGGGCTGTGTGCAAATTCTAGTTTGGTCCCAGAGGTATTAAGTTACCTTCGTTTCAACTCGCCCTAGCGTTCATCTTCATCGTTGCCGGCTGTTTTTACATGAGTTCCCTTCGTGAACCCAACACAGGTCACTTCCGGTCGTTGCACCGTGTTCCACCTTCGACTTTCGCTGGCGAAGTGAATAATTTATTACCTTGGACAGTGAGAATCCTGAGCTAGTAAAATACTGTTAAATCTAAGACTAGCGAGAGAGAGAGAGACTTTTTCATTATAAGAATGAAAAAGTCAACTGAAGGGAATTATTTTACAATCTAGCGAGAGATTTTTGTAGAGATATAAAATAATAGACAGAAGAAAAGAATCGGTGAGAAGTCGTTCCACGACATAAGCCCCCTTTTGAAAGTTCGGCCAACGGCCAACTAAGTTCGAGCCGACTCTTCTCTTATGTCGGACACTACATTCATGTATCGTGCAAATATTTCCTCTTTTTCCTCTGTCGAACGGTATGCCTGTAATCCACACATGGCTATCCGTTTCCTCTTCAATAAGTAGTTGAGGTGGGTTGAGCAAGCCTGCTCGCAAAAATATCCCCTTCTTCTTTTCTCCCTTATGGATCCTCCATTGAAGCTTGCCTCCTGGCAAAGAGCTTGCCCTAAAGCCTACACTCTGCTTACAATTGGATCTATAGCAAATAGTTTTGCGTGATGAGGTTGCCAGCCTCATAATAATAATAATAATAGCCCCTTCAGTCGTAACTGACTATGGGAATGCGCCCCTGAGGTGGCAGCCCTCAGCTGCTTATTTTCCTGGTGCTCCTTTCGACGTTTTCTCCTCACCTCTGCTTCTTGTGTGAGCCTCTCTTCGCCCAATCTGAGGTGGTGCCGTAAATAGCATCGCCACTTAGTGCGATCGGCAGCTTCATCCTCCCATGTTGCTGGATCCATGTCCAGTGCTCTCATATCTCTCTTGCACACATCTTTGAACCTCAGCTGTGGTCGCCCAACTGTTCTCTTGCCATCTGCTAATTGTCCGTAGAAGATATCTTTTGGGATGCGACCATCTTCCATGCGGCGAACATGGCCAAGCCAGCAAAGTCTGCGCTGTCTAAGCAGCGTATACATACTTTGAAGGCCAGCACGTGACAACACCTCGACATTTGTCACTTTATCTTTCCACGAGATGCCAAGGATGCGGCGTAGACACCGCAAATGGAAGGTATTGAGCCTTCTTTCTTGCTTAGCATAGGTCGTCCAGGTCTCGCTGCCATATAGGAGTGTGCTGGTGACGCAGGCATTATATACCGCAGCTTTGGTCTTCATTGTGAGTTGAGAGTTTCCCCAAACACGCGATGTGAGGCGGGCAAAGGTAGCTGCAGCTTTGCCAATGCGGCTGTCGATTTCTGTATCCAGTGAGAGTTTGTCATTGATGATAGACCCTAGGTATGTGAAGTGGTGCACCACTGCCAATTCATAGTTATCGATAGTGATAACTGGTGCAGCACCCACATCCTGACTCAGCACATTCGTTTTCTTTAGACTTATTGTGAGGCCAAAGTCCTTGCATGCTTTAGTGAAGCGATTCATCAAGCTCTGAAGCTCCTGTTGGCTTTGAGTGACGACTGCAGCATCATCAGCGAACAACAAGTCTCTTATAGTGACCCTTCTGATTTTTGTCTTTGCCTTCAGCCTTGAAAGATTAAACAGACGGCCATCTGACCTAGTGTGAAGGCATATTCCTTCAGTTGCATCTCTGAATGCATGTTTCAAGAGTAAGGCAAAGAAGATTCCGAAGAGGGTCGGAGCCAGAACACAGCCTTGTTTAACGCCACTTCGTATATCAAAGGGCTGTGACGTGCTTCCAGCATATTGGACTGTTTCCTTCATGTCGTCATGGAATGACTTTATCATTTCCAGCATTTTAGAAGGGCAGCCTATTTTCAGGAGGATTTTAAAGAGTCCATCCCTACTAACCAGGTCGAATGCTTTTGTGAGGTCTATAAAGGCGATATATAATGGTCTTTTCTGCTCTCTTGATTTTTTCCTGAAGCTGGCGGAGAGAGAAGATCATGTCTGTTGTTGATCTGCCAGCTCGGAATCCACACTGTGCCTCTGGATATATGCGCTCAGCTAACTTGTGTAGTCGCATTAAGATGACTTTGGCAAAAACCTTACCAACAATACTAAGAAGAGAGATGCCTCTGTAGTTATTGCAATCACTTCTGTCTCCTTTATTTTTATACAGTGTTACAATCTTGGCATCTTGCATGTCTTGAGGAATAGTTGTCTCTTCCCAGCACTGGCACAGCATCCTATGCAGGGGATGTAATAGCGTGCT
Source organism: Oreohelix idahoensis (assembly GCA_024509875.1). Classification (NCBI taxonomy): domain Eukaryota; kingdom Metazoa; phylum Mollusca; class Gastropoda; order Stylommatophora; family Oreohelicidae; genus Oreohelix; species Oreohelix idahoensis. The sequence continues at coordinate 93,786 of JAMPIV010013887.1, forward strand.
CTTACAGCATTTGATTAAATCAGGAGGAATCCCATCACTGCCTGGTGCTTTGCCAGAGGCCAAGCTATCAATGGCCTTACTGAGTTCCTCTAATGTTGGTTCGGCATCCAGCTCCTCCATAGTTGGCAGACTATTGACAGCATCAAGGGCTGCAGGCGTAACGATATTGTCTCTAGCGTAAAGCTCAGAGTAGTGCTGGACCCACCTCTCCGTCTGCTTACCCTTATCGGTTAGCTTCTCTCCGCTGATGGTTTTTAGCGGTGCCGTCTTACTTTTATGGGGGCCAAGTGCTTTCTTTATACCGTCATACATTTGTCTAATGTTGCCTGTTTGCGCTGCGATCTGGATGCTCTCACTGAGCTGGAGCCAATAGTCATTTGCACAGCGTCGAGCAGTTTGTTGAACTTTGCTTCTCGTAGCCCTCAGGATCTGTAGGGTTCTGGCACTCGGTGAACGTTTGTATTCATTCATAGCACTGCGCTTAGCTTCAATAACAGGTGCCATCACATCTGATGAAGCATCAAACCAGTCATTTGACTTTGCTGTTTTCTTACCAAAGGTGGCAAGTGCAGTACTTTGAATGGTGTTCCGTAGATGCTCCCAGTTCTCTGTAATAGCATCACCATGCTGAGGGCTACTGAGCACTTTCTTGAAGGTCGCAGTGAATTGAGCGATCATGACAGGGTCTGACATCTTGCTGGTATCAATGCGTGGTTTCCCTTCATGTCTGACACGATAGAGTTTTCTTGGTTGTGCTCTGATTTTGCTACAAACCAAGGAGTGATCTGTATCACAGTCTGCACTATGGTACGAGCGCGTGGAGAGCACAGACCTGAGGAGTGGCCTTCTGACGAGAATCAGGTCAAGTTGGTGCCAGTGCTTGGATCGTGGGTGTCTCCATGACACCTTATGCTGGGGTTTTGTGACTGCTACTTCCCGTGTTTTGCCGACACCTATAGGATGAAGCTGGAGTGTCCTCTCCAGGGCGCGAGCTTGGGCACAGTTATATGGAGATCAAGCTGTTGCCCATGCAGCATGTTCCCCCTCTCCACACAGCCGGTAGATCCAAAGGAACGGCAGTAGCCGATACAGTTTGGTACCAGCCATGTCGCAGGAGTTGCCAGAATAATGTCGAATCGACATTAGACTGCCTTAGGGACTCCGACTCCGGATTTATCCTCAGGGTTTACTCCCGAAGCCAATTCCACAAATGGATATTCCCGCAAGGCAGTGGTGGTTTGAATTCAGAGTTCCTTCTCTTAGATAAGCTACCAACCAAGGATCACGAGCCCTATCTGCCCGAAGCTGCTGGTTTTAAGGCGCCAGTCGCTCGCCTTTGCCCCTTCTCCCGTCAGTGGAAACAGTTCCGCCGGGCTCAAATTGAGCCACACGTGAAGGCCGGGAGCTGGACTTGGTTGTCAGAGGCTGTTTGAGGCGCGTGCCATAGAAATATTTTATCTGCAGTGAGAGCTTATCCTCACTACAACTCCCGGCAATAACAACCTTTGGAACACACCAGCCTCATACACAACCTTATTTTAGTCATATTGCTTGACCTGCCTAAGGACACATACCTATCTCCCCAGGTATGAGAGCTTGTATGATCTTCTATCCCTGTTTCTCCAGTGACAGAGAAAGATAAGTCTATCATTTGTTCCTGCCCACCAGGTACCAAGGAAATTTGGACCCGCTTCACTTTCTGATCCCAGAGAGTGGGTGAGGTTATTGGAACTGACTGAAGACTAAGTACTTGAGGCTCATGTTCCTCTTTAACCGTTTCTCCCGTATTAAAGGAAGATATTCCTGAAACATGTTTCATCCCACCAGGTACCAAGGAAATTTGGACCCGCTTCACTTTCTGATCCCAGAGAGTGGGTGAGGTTATCGGAACTGAGTGAAGTCTTAGTGCTTGAGGGTCCTGTTCCTCTACAGCTGCTTCTCCCATGTTAAAGGAAGATATTTCTGAAACATGTTTCATCCCACCAGGTACCAAGAAACTCTGGCCCGGCTTCACTTTCTGCACGCAGATAGTGGGTGAGACTATCAAAACTTGTTCAGAATTAAGTGCACTGGGGTGGTCAATCCCTTTGCACTCTTCCAACTTTTCAGTGAAAATGTTGGAAGATGAGTTGAGGCATTGGAGTCTCCATAGCCTGTTCAGTCACGCCATCTCTGGATCGTGCTGAGTCTCCTAAGATGATATATTTCCCTCCTTGAGGTATCGGGTAAATTCGTTCATCTAATATTGCGGCCTTTACTTTGCCGTTTACAAAGTTCGACCTAACTTCTACATAAGCTAAAGGCAAAATCATCCTTCTGTTGATTATCATGGGTGCTGTTACCTCAACATCCTCTTCGGTGACTTGATCAAGGTCGATAACAGAGGCTGAGACAAGGGCATCACACCCAAGACCTTGATAATACAAACAGGTGATTTCTTCTCCATTTACTGTGGCAGTCTCCACATTTTGAGAATCCCTGTATCCACTCCGGGCCTTTGTCAAGTTCCCATCCATGGCAGGGACCTTAGCTTTGTAAGAAGTCTGGGATTGGGTCTCGGCGCATACAGTCTAACTGATGTAAGTTGGCCGACAGGTGATGTTCAAGAACATCCCTTCCCTTCCCATAGAGTTGCGTAATCCTTTTCCGTTGAGTGATCCTATTTGGTTGAGCGATCCTATTTACCAGGTTTTTGGTGCGGTTGTTGTTGGTATGCCTGATGTGAGTTTTTGCTGAGGATGAGGAAGGTCTCTTCAGATTATCAGCACTCTTGTGCTTAATCTTGTTTTCAGGATGTTCTAGATGTCTCCGTTTAGATATATGTACCTCTGCTCTGTCTACGCCTGAATTCTGAGACATAGACTTGGCTTCATGTGGTGCAGTCATATTTACCACTGAAGATGGTGATGCACCTGGCAAAGGAGTGACATGATGAATATTCCTAGATTCAAGTTTATCCCTGGATTCCATATTTGTAGGTTGAAACTGAGTTTCCAGTTCTTCCTTACACTGGAGGGATTTTTCTTGTCTTTGTCTCTCATGTTCCACATTCTCTTCCTTGTATTTTGCTCTCCATTTCTTCCTTTCCGCTTCTCTCATCCTGCATTTTTCCATCATTTGTGAAACAAAAGTATCCAGTTCTTCTCCGGAGAGTTCACACTCAATGGCTAACTCTGTCCAGAATGTTCTCCACTCATTCAACTCTACCGATTCTTCCATTATATCCGTAGTGGTTCGTTGAGCGAGTATGAGATCTCTAACTCACAAACAATAATTAAGGCAAAAATACTTTCTATAGTCTTGACTATACTAAAGTATTACAAAACCATATATTAAATCAAACCAGCATTTATAACCATCAAATTAAAAATTAGTTAACAATAGGTAACCAATTTCCAGCAGTACCACCAAGAAGAGTTCTCATAACAAAACTTAAAATCTGTTTTTCTTGCAAAAATGTATATGTATTTTAGTCTAGGGTAATTTATATGTCCCCTCTTTAATCTAATCCTAGACTTGGACACCAATAAGTGACAAGTACCTACAGCAGTAGTGGTCTAGGAAAGATAAAGAGTTTTCATATCTCAGACAAGTGTCTAAATATGAAATAAGAGTTATCCCGGACGAGCGTCCCAGTTGTCGCGAGGGTTTTTTTAGGAGATAGGATATAATAGACAGAAGAAAAGAATCGGTGAGAAGTCGTTCCACGACAGTGGTACATGAGTCCTATTCTTTCGTTGTCTCATCAGAGACCCCCGGGAACAGTATGTTTCCATAACGTCGCCATTAAAGGAGTGTTCTTCACAAACTATGTCGTTTATGAGGTGAGGTGACCAGTACCCTCCCTCGCTGCCTTTGCTTTCCTATTTCAAGAGCAAAGTCAAGTACACAGCTGAGTAGACTGGAACTTGACGCTACCAGGTTTCAAACCGGGTAACTTTGCCTGGGGAAGCAAGCTCTCTAACCAATCTGCCTTCCTGGCCCATGTATGCATCATTGCGTGTTCCCTGGCGCATGTATGCATCATTGCGTGTTCCCTGGCCCATGTATGCATCATTGCGTGTTCTCTGGCCCATGTATGCATCATTGCGTGTTCCCTGGCCCATGTATGCATCATTGCGTGTTATCTGGCCCATGTATGTGTCATTGCGTGTTCCCTGGTCCATGTATGCATCATTGCGTGTTCCCTGGCCCATGTATGCATCATTGCGTGTTCCCTGGCCCATGTATGCATCATTGCGTGTTCCCTGGCCCATGTATGCATCATTGCGTGTTCCCTGGCCCATGTATGCATCATTGCGTGTTCCCTGGCCCATGTATGCATCATTGCGTGTTCCCTGGCCACGTATGCATCATTGCGTGTTCCATGGCCCATAATTGCGTCATTGCATGTTCCCTGGTCCATGTATGCATCATTGCGTGTTTCCTGGCCCATGCATGCATCATTGCGTGTTCCCTGGCCCATGCATGCATCATTGCGTGTTCCCTGGCCCATGTATGCATCATTGCGTGTTCCCTGGCCCATGTATGCATCATGTGTGTGTTTGCGCATCATTACGTGTTCCCTGGCCCATGTATGCATCATTGCGTGTTGCCTGGCCCATGTATGCATCATTGCGTGTTCCCTGGCGCATGTATGCATCATTGTGTGTTCCCTGGCGCATGTATGCATCATTACGTGTTCCCTGGCCCATGTATGCATCATTGCGTGTTGCCTGGCCCATGTATGCATCATTGCGTGTTCCCTGGCCCATGTTTGCATCATTGCGTGTTCCCTGGCCCATGTATGCATCATTGCGTGTTCCCTTTTACTCAACAAACCCACGTTGTTTATCTGATATTTCAATCTGTATCTTTGGTCTTAATCTCGTCATTTAATTCTTACGACATACTTAGGTTATATGGTTCCTAATTTTAATGGTCCGGTGACCTTCACTTCATTGGCGCCTGGTTTCTTTGATCATCATTTCCCATCATATAGTAAATTCTGAGGACAAGAACTAGACAAGTGCCAGTGGAACAAGAGATGAGAAGAAGACGATGGCGATGGACAGAACACACACTGAGGAAACCTGTTGATAGCATTACAAGGCAGTCCTTGTTCTGGAACCCCCAGGGCAAGAGAGGCAGAGGTAGACCAAGAAGCACACGGAGAAGAGAGCTGGAAACAGAGGTGAAAATGATGTGGAAAACGTGGAAAGAACTTGAGATGATGGCACGTGACAGGAGGACTTGGCATGTGTTTGTTGAAGGCCTATGCTCCTTTGGGAGTGGAGGGTTATGAATGAATGAATTTCCCATCATCTCCCCAAGGAGCATAGGCCTTCAACAAACGTATGTCCCGTGCCATCAGATCAAGGTATTTCCATGTCCTTGTTATTCCTATCACGTCTACCTTATTTCTCTTCTCCGTGTGTTGTTCGATCTCCTTTGTATTGTCCAGGGGGTTCCAGAATAAAGACTGTCGTGAAATTCTGTCACCAGGCTTCCTCAGTGTGTGCCCTATCCAGCGCCAACGTCTTCCTCTCATCTCGTATCCCACAGGCTTCTTTGATAAGATTATAACAATGAATTTTGTTAGGTCGTCTGTCAGAGAATGACCTGAGATAGACAAAGTTGAGAAATAGGTCACGCTCTGAATGTAACAAACGTAACACAGAAGTGCAAGATAAGATTTATTGGAGATTTAATGCCAACAAGTTACGTTCCAGAACAAGAAGAAATATGCACTAGCGTTAGTGGAGTACGCCACGACAAGAACCAAGTAGACGTAACAAACGTTATTACGTAACCGTACATTACCGAACAATTTGTAACCTGTCTACAACTGACTTGATGGATTTATAATGTATTCTTTTTTCTTCTTGTAGTACGATTGGCAGAGTGGTTATAGCGATGGCCTCTCAAGGCAAAGGTGCCGGGCCACACGCTACAGTCTACCCAACTGTAAGCTGGTACCTGCCATTGCTCTTGAGTTAGGGAAGGAAAAGGCAGCGAGGACAGAAACTGGTTACCCCACCTCTTGATGCTGAACCTAGTATGGTGAAGTCTTTAACACTTCACTCACCTACGGCAGTATCTATTACGGGACTACCTTTACCACCAGCTGGCGTAGCTGATCATGTCTATCTACAACTTCCTGTACTATTTAACAGTTCTGTTGTTGACTTCTGTCCATGTCATGATGCCGAACTGTCCAATATTTTCTCTCTTTGTCTTTTTTTTATAAAGACAAAGTATCCTGTTCAACCCTTGTTGTGTTATAATTAGGAAATATAGTGTAGTAACTTCAAGATAATAAAATATGATTTCTGATATCTAAATATAGTTTTTTTTTCTCCCCCCCCCCCTTTTTTTTCACTCAGTCCAAATACAGTAAGTAAAAACTAAAATTGTGTGAATGTATGTCTGTGGGCCCCCCCCCTTTCCACCCCCCCCCCCCCCCAAAAAAAAAAAAATTAAAAACAAATATTATAAAAAAAAAACACAAAGAAAACTAATTAAAAAAGGGACGTCTTTCATCACTGCCATTTTGTTAACAATGTGAGAAGGGGTGAGAAAGCCCGGGAGTGTATGCGATTACACCAAATCCACCAATTATCTACTATCATCCACACGAGCCCCCCCACCAGACTACCCCTGTTCCTCACACCATCATTGATCCTTATATATTAATTTTATTTATTGTTATATACCGTTTTACTATATTGTGCAATTCTCTAGGTCTATCTATTCTCAACAACTGTTCCACAGTTATGGATGAATTGCATGCCTGTAAATAATCTAATATTGGTTTTCTCTGTTGTTCATACTTCCTACATTTTAGTAGGAAATACTCTATATTATTTTTTTCTAGACACTCTGCACAGTAAGGTTCTTCTATTCTAAAATAGCCCATTCCTAGTTGCAGTCTACGAAGTTTCTTATTGCTAGGAATTTTTTTATTCTCTGGATACCTGACATGTTCTTGTTGGAGTCTTGAACAATTTATATACATGCCTGCCCTTAAGGTTTCCATCCTACTCTACTGTTGTCTCTCTTTGTCATCATCTGTATCTTTTTTCCTTCAATCGTTTCTGTTGTCACACACTGTTTTCCTGTTTTCGTCTTCTCATAACATGCCCACAACGCGTGGACTGCTGTGTTCTAATGTGAGCAACGAGCTTTCTTTGCGCACTGATCTCTTTCAGGACATTGTCATGAACTTATAACGTAGTAAACGAATCACTCTGTAGCAGTCATGGAAATTGACCAGTGTAGTTAAGTTACCAGGGATCTCTGGGGAGACAGACAGAATAGGGTGACCGCTGCCTCAAGCATGTGCGTAAGACAAACATGAGATTATGCTTAGAGCAGGCAACCTCCTTCAGTTACATCAAATTGCTGCAGACACCACCACATCAAGAGACCATTGATGCAGGCTACCTGCAGGTATACTAGCTGTAATGATGGTCCTATGCTCCATTGGACGCGATAAAGGAAAAGAAAAAAGAAAAACGATGAATGTTTAACCTGCGTTAACTCATAACTCCTCAACAACACACTGCCCAGCCAACCGAGGAAATTATCTCGCTATGGTCGACGTTATCAGTCATCACAATGGCTCAACAATGATTAAGGTGGTATTTACATTTTCATTAGTACGATCTTTTGATGTGACGATAGAGCAGACAGGAAAACTGGGGCGAATTTTCGACATCAGATAGTTAATTTAAAACTTTGTTCTGTAGTTTATGGAAATATATGACGTGATCATTAACAATGCTAAAAATATTGCGGGCTATAACTTTCTACAGGGGTGTTGTAGTATTTTCATTATATGGTTGTATGCGTAGATGCACCTTCCTCTCGGGACACAGTTGTCGGGTTCCGGGGTGAAAGCCTTGTAGAGTCACGGTCTAATCTGCCTAGCTGAAAACAGGTACCCCACTCTGCTCTTGCGTTAGGGTAGGAAAAGGCATCGAGGAAAGGAACTGACCACCTTACCCCATAAAAAATGTGGACCTAGTACGGTGAAGTCTCTAACATTTCACTCCCCTACGGCATGTTGTACTGTAGAACTACAGTTTACTTTTTTTTATCTCTTTGTCCTCCTTTTCTTCTTGTGAGTTAACACTTGATCAATTGTTACAAGCTTCTCACTCTGCCATTTTGTCATCTTGTGACGTGAGGTGCCCAAACATTTTCTATAGTCCATTGTCATGATCATTTATTTTCTTTCACGTTCCTTAGAATCAGAGCCTGCCGTCGGCAATTTTTAAGGTTGTGCCAGGTCTAGTTTTGGCGCGCCCCTACCCCATTTCCACCAAGCCATCCTAGTACTGTCCTGCATTGTTCTGTCACGATGTTTAATTTCATTCTATTGAGTTGGATCACGCTATAATTTGCGCACATTTAAAAAAATCTCGGCGCCTCTATGAAGATGACGACCGGTGCAACGGCACCGCTCGTGCCATCCGCACTACCCAAGAGCCGGCTCTACTTCAGAGTAAGCACTACAACTGGTCCTCTTGCAAGAAGCCTGCACGAAGTAGAAGTATTAAAATCAATAAAACGGTATTTAATCAGTTTTACGAATAACGGTTCACAAGAAACAAGGGACGTTTCGGGTTTTACCCTTCGTCAGCCACAAACAGGTGACAAAGACAAGAATACATATAGGTACTAAAAAACTATACAGTGATGAGAAATATATAACAAATGGGTGATACAAGCAGATGGAAAAAGTAAACAACAACAGTTGAGAGAAAAAGAACAATAATAATAATACTACAAGAAAATCGTAAAATCTAACAGAAATACCGAAACAAGAAAGTAAATAATCAACGAAACGAAAAAAAGAGAATTAACAAAACTGATGAACTAATAAAAGTTATCTCAGCTCAATCCAAAGAATCTGTGAAAGAAAGCAGTAGTACTCCGTCACAGAAATCGCAAGGAAGTGACGTACGATAGCGGCAAAACCAAAGATATAAAAAGATACGAAACGAACCAAAACAAAAACACAAGAAGATAGATCTAAAAGGCAACGAATAAAGAATGAAAAAGAGAAAAGCTACCAGAATTTATGCAAAATGATGTTGGATATTCAAACGAAGTAGTCACATGCTTGTACAGCAGTAGTTTCTGTGGCAAATTATTTTACGTGATGAGATAGCCAGCCACATACACAATCTAATATTAGTGGCCACGTACGACATACCTGAGATAGCCACTTTTAGTGTTGATTAATTGACAACTGTCCTCTTTTTCTCTGACGTCATCTTCGCGTGATTATAATTTACTTGCACATTATTTATTGTTACTTAGTTGTGCGTGACAGGAAAAGGTTTTAAAACACTGCTGTTTAAAAAAAAAAAAAACCTGGGCGCATCATGATCCCTCTAGAACCAATGAAAAATACGCCTCTGGAAAAGTGTGACTTGGGTTATATTTTTAGCTCCTGTACCCACTGACACAGTAGCCCCTTACGTTAGCTGGGTACACAGATAAGGCTGATACAGTTTTATTACCGAATCATTCTATTGTGTGAATTTATAATGAAGAGAACACGTTAGCTCTTTTCTCATTTGGTTTTAAATTAATTCTTATGTGCTGTAACTGTGTTATTCGTTTTGACTTGTTTTGGATGCAGGTGTGTTGAATAAAGATTGCAATATTAGCTAGAAGTCTCCAGTACTGTAATGTCAATTTTTTTTTTTTAACCTGAGTAAAGGTGGATACGCTTATGAAGGATTTGAAGGTTAATTTTAAAAAAGTAGAAATAGAAAGTGGATAAAAATCAGTGTGAAATCAAAGTATAAAAATTGTTGTACAAACTATACTGACATTTTTTATACGAAGTAACTACCTTTTAAAGTATCATTTCATGTGTAGTTCCTTACGGAGCAAGCAACCACTTCTGCAGCTGACCCTGAGTGAAATCCTACAGCGGTCATTTTTGTCCAAATTTTTACATAACTACCTAGCCCGATGCATAACCTCGCATTCTCGGCTTTTACTGGTTACCTGAGAGAGTTGATGTTTAATTCTTTCTTTGTCTCATCGGCGACCCGCGGAACGACACAGGATAATTTTAAAAAAAAATGAACTAACATTAAAAACCAAAGTAAGGTGCTTACTTGTGTTAATTAAATGTAAGAGTTACTGTAGAGTAGATACTGCACTGTGCGAATTAACAGTAAAAGCCGTAACAACGCGCATACTGTTTATGTAAATGAACACTATCAATGTTATTAACATGAACAAGCCGTAAAAAGTTTTAGTGAGAACTAACAGTACCAATTTTAGAATGGACTAACAGTAACAATTTTAGAATGAACTAACAGTAACAATTTTAGAATGAACTAACAGTAACAATTTTAGAATGAACTAACAGTAACAATTTTAGAATGAACTAACCGTAACAATTTTAGAATGAACTAACCATAACAATTTTGGAATGAACAATAATAGTTTTAGAATGAACTAACAGTAACAATTTTAGAATGAACTAACAGTAACAATTTTAGAATGAACTAACCGTAACAATTTTAGAATGAACTAACAATAATAGTTTTAGAATGAACTAACAGTAACAATTTTAGAATAAACAAACAGAACAATTTTAGAATGAACTAACCGTAACAATTTTAGAACGAACTAACCGTAACAATTTTAGACTGAACTAACATTAACAATTTTAGAATGAACTAAACGTAACCATTTTAGAATGAACTAACCGTAACAATTTTAGAATGAACTAACAAAATTTTTTTTTAGAATGAACTAACAGTAAAATTTTTTGAATGAACTAACCGTAACAATTTTAGAATGAACTAACCATAACAATTTTAGAATGAACTAACAATAATAGTTTTAGAATGAACTAACAGTAACAATTTTAGAATAAACAAACAGTAACAATTTTTAAATGAACTAACAGTAACAATTTTAGAATGAATTAACAGTAACAGTTTTAGAATGAACTAACCATAACAATTTTTCAATGAACTAACCGTAACCATTTTAGAATGAACTAACATTAACAATTTTAGAATGAACTAAATGTAATCATTTTAGAATGAACTAACCGTAACAATTTTAGAATGAACTAACAAAAATTGTTTTAGAATGAACTAACAGTACAAATTTTAGAATGAACTAACAGTAACAATTTTAGAATGAACTAACCATAACAATTTTAGAATGAACTAACAGTAAAAATTTTAGAATGAACTAACAGTAACAATTTTAGAATGAACTAACCATAACAATTTTAGAATGAACTAACAATAATAGTTTTAGAATGAACTAACAGTAACAATTTTAGAATGAACTAACAGTAACAATTTTAGAATGAACTAAGAGTAACAATTTTAGAATGAACTAACATTAACAATTTTAGAATGAACTAAGAATAAGAGTTTTACAATGAACTAACAGTAACAATTTTAGAATGAATTAACAGCAACAGTTTTAGAATGAACTAACCGTAACAATTTTAGAATAAACTAATATTAACAATTTTAGAATGAACTAAAAGTAACAATTTTAGAATGAACTAACAATAACAGTTTTAGAATGAACTAACAGTAACAATTTTAGAATGAACTAACAGTAACAATTTTAGAATGAACTAACAGTAACAATTTTAGAATAAACTAACAGTAACAATTTTGGAATGAGCTAACAGTAATTATTATAGAACGAACAAACAGTAACAATTTCGGAATGAGCTAACAGTAATAATTATAGAACGAACAAACAGTAACAATTTTGGAATGACCTAATAGTAATAATTTTAGAACGAACAAACAGTAACAATTTTGGAATGAGCTAGCTGTGACAATTTTGGAATGAGCTAACAGTAATAATTATAGAATGAACAAACAGTAACAATTTTAGAATGAACAAATAGTAACAATTTTAGAATGAATTAACAGTAACAATTTTAGAATGAACAAACAGTAACAATTATAGAATGAACAAACAGTAACCATTATAAAATGAACAAACAGTGACAGTTATAGAATGAACAAACAGTAACAATTATAGAATGAACAAACAGTAACCATTATAAAATGAACAAACAGTGACAGTTATAGAATGAACAAACAGTAACAATTATAGAATGAACAAACGGTGACAATTATAGAATGAACAAACAGTAACAATTATAGAATGAACAAACAGTAACAATTATAGAATGAACAAACAGTGACAGTTATAGAATGAACAGACAGTGACAGTTATAGAAAGAACAGCAGTAACAATTATAGAATGAACAAACAGTAACAATTATAGAATGAACAAACAGTAACAATTATAGAATGAACAAACAGTGACAGTTATAGAATGAACAAACAGTGACAGTTATAGAATGAACAAACAGTGACAGTTATAGAATGAACAAACAGTAACAGTTATAGAATGAACAAACAGTAACAGCTATAGAATGAACAAACAGTGACAGTTATAGAATGAACAAACAGTGACAGCTATAGAATGAACAAACAGTGACAGTTATAGAATGAACAAACAGTGATAGCTATAGAATGAACAAACAGTGACAGCTATAGAATGAACAAACAGTGACAGTTATAGAATGAACAAACAGTGACAGTTATAGAATGAACAAACAGTGACAGCTATAGAATGAACAAACAGTGACAGTTATAGAATGAACAAACAGTGACAGTTATAGAATGAACAAACAGTGACAGTTTCAGAATGAGCTAACAGTGACAGTGACAGTTTTATAATGAGCTAACAGTAACAGTGACAGTTTTAGAATGAGCTAACAGTGACAGTGACAGTTTTAGAATGAGCTAACAGTGACAGCGACAGTTTTAGAATGAGCTAACAGTGACAGTGACAGTCGTGGTTGAGGATCTCTTGTATCATCGTCATCATCATCATTTCCTCTGTTCGCTCCCTCTGGAGCATGAAACCAGCATGTCAGCTGACCAGCTTGCAGGAAGCTCACACCAAAACTGTCATGTGCTCTTGCAGCAATGGTTTCAGAAGCCAGCCCCGCCCCCGTGGAGAATCTCATGTTATTCACAACTAACCACATGCATTAGGGAACAGTCGTCCTATTCATTGTGTGTTTCCTGAGAGACCTCCAGGGACGCCTACTGGATAATGCGAAGTAAATGTTACGCTTGTCGTATGAGTTAACAGCAACAGTTTTAGAATGAGTTATCACTCAGATCTCTGGTTACCTACTTTCTGTTTCGTGTGGATCAGTTATCTATGATTCTACTAATTCGCCTGAGCGTCCGATTGGCAGAGTGGTTAGAGCGCTGGCCTGTCGCAGAAACCAAAAGTACCGAATTTGACTAACGGTGCCCACACGCTACTGTCTACTTAGCTGTAAACGGGACCTTGACTCTGCTCTTGAGTTAAGGAAGGCGAAGTTAGCGAGGAAGGCAATTTGTCACACCACCTCTGGAAGCCTGGCCTAGTTTAGTGAAGTCTCTACTATTGACTTCCCTACTGCAATGTCTGCTAAGGGACTATCTTTACCGTTTACTGTTTGGTGTGAATTAGCTGTGCCAGTGATAGTAAGATCACTCCGCTTACAATGAATAATGGAGAAAACATGATAAACAAATGCATTTTAGTATGAACTACATCACATCACCCCTAGTGTGCCGATGGTCAAGAAAATATAGACCTAACACCATATTCCCAATATGCCTCAATGGGCGTGTAACGGGATCCTTGACCTTTACCTTTTTACATCACATCCCGGTCGTTCACCACTCATCTTTATCTCTGAGTCATTCTGCTCCCCTTCTGTAACTTGACTCCCAGCCGCAGAGGAGTCTAGTTTAGTGCCCGTGCGCATCGATTCTGTACATGGCCTAGCCTTCTACAGCTAAAACAGCGAACTGTCCTGCTCCTGAGACATCTCATCAAGCTTAGTTTGTAATTGCGCCACCTTGGCCCTCAGCCGCTCTACTTCTGCGTTTAATGCATGAGTATCTGGCACAGTCTCTGTTCTTGCCACTTCGACACTGGCAACGCCGACCCCGGAAGCGGGTTCAGTCTCTAAAAATCGCAAGGCATGGTCTCTCACCGATATAAACGCTGCTGTAGGCTCTTTAATGATCATTTCCTTTGCAAACTTTCTCAGTAAGTCATCTCTAAGACAAGCAGCAAACTGGTCCTGAAGGAAGGATGGCTCCAAAGGAGTGACATTATTCTGTTTTTGTGCTCTTACAACACTTTCGAACACCTCGTGGATGCGATGGGAGAATTCTCAAAGAGACTCCCTTGCACCTTGCCGGGTAGAGTAAAGAGTGGCCATTAACCATGGGATGCTTCGATGCTCCCCATACACTCTAAGAATGGAATGTAGCATTGCTTCCGTGTCATCGTCCTCAGCTTGAATCCTCAGCTCCCTGCGGACACTAGGGGTCACACTGTCAAGAATAACATCTACCTGGTCCTCTTTACTCATCATCCCTACTCTCCAGGCAGCTCTCACCTCTCTGACATATTCCTCAGCCGTAGGGCCTGTGAGCTTCCCAAAGCATCGCACTTTCTTTTGGGTAGGTACCATGATGTACCGCACTCGTTCTGGTTGACGCTCTAGTTCCACTACAGGGTCATCCACTTCAGCCACATCTTCGTTATCCAATCTACTAGCAGCACGTGTGTTGCGTGCCGCCATCTTTTCGCTAGTAAAGTTGAGTGAATACGATGATAAGCTGGATGATCCTGTTCCCTGCCTTGCACTGAACTGGGTGTTCTACTGTTTCGGCTGTTGTTGCTCTGATTACTGTAGAGTTGCTTCACTGCGTGCTGTCTGTCAATCCTGTCGACGACGCCACTTGTGACAGGGGCTAGGTGTGGTTGCGGCGAACTTATGTCGACGTGGCTACCTCACACCCGAGACCCATGCACTAAGAAAATTTTATTAAGGATCGTTTGACAGGGGTTGCAATTATGGGTTGCTTGCAACCCTCTCAGCAGCAGACTTAGCAATTCAAACAACACAAAGCCTTATACAGATCAACATTTAATACTACCGAACACCCAGACAGTGTTCGTAGACTTTCTGAAATACAATATATAAAAACAATGTCTAAGTGAAAATCAATAGCATAAATAATAACACTAACCATTCAGAAAACATGCGCCCACCACACTCAGCCATGATCAATCAGCTACATGTACCCATTCATCCCACGTGCTCTCATGGTTACGCCTTGCGAAAACAGCATACAGACACGCTAACAACCCAGCTAAGCTGCGTGGTTGTAAATTCTATAGTAACCTTACACTATAATACTAAATATTATAGAAATAATGGCGTATCAAAGCTATTTAGAGCACTACAGATAACCAATAGAGATTTTACACTTTATAAAGGACTATCAAACTAAGAGAGCTAACACCAATTAGCTATAGCCGATCTTACTAATATTTACACCAAATTATCAGTCTAATATTACTGACGAAGCACAGAAATCTATTCTAGTAAGCTGTAACATATTAATAAATTGCAGCACTCGCCATTACTAAAATAAACTATTTCGGCATCAGTACCGTAGTTAATAAATATAACAATCTAAATCGCGCCACAATTAAATATTATTCAAACCGACTACGTGTCGGATTTACACAAGATCATTGAAGGTTTCCATAACCCCAAACAATATGGAAGTACTTAACCATTAATTTCATTTACACAAATGTAATAACCGAATATATCAGTGCTAGTACCGGCCACGTGTTATATTTCCTGAACATGGACCATCTGCTCCAGCCACGCCATGTCTGAATAAATTTAGATCTGAAACCAACCGCACGCGAAATATAAATAACATTGAATTAAGTATATAATTATTTAAAATACTACGGCACAAAGATGGTAAACCTAATATCCTATAAAACACTGTAAAGACTTTAGAATGTTGGAGAATAATATTATATCTACTCACAAGTCCTAGGCATGTTCTTCCGTGAACTAGATTTCAGATCTCAACAGCATGTTCTCTCTCCGCGACTGGCGATAGGAATGATAAAGAATTTCAACTGACGCGACAGCCTGGACGCTTCTCTTCTCTGATTGGCTGCTACTCCATCAGCGGCATTATTATTGTTCTATTTTTAGATGTTACCTTAAATGGCTACCAAATCGCTATGTTGTAGTAAAAAGGTAGAGAACGACAGACAAAATGGCGATGACAAGATGGCGCTGTCACAAAACTACGAAATCACCGACGCGTCTTGGTATATGTTATTTTAAAATGTTAGCTATCTAATGATGGCCTCCCGCTGTCAGCTATGTGTTTGTTATTTGAGGACATGGCGAAACAAATTATACGGGAAGATGTTTAATGTTGCTGGAAACACTTGTGCTGCGGTTGCACTTTTTATATGAAGAATTAGCCAGAAAAGTTCCATGCTGTTTTCAAAATCAGTCTTTTAAATCAGGTATTCTTAACATGTTTTTCCTTATAACTAACCTGAGAGTGAACTTAGATGCCAATAACTCCCTTTTTTCCCTAAATTAGTCAGTGAACCAGTCAAGTCATAATTAAGATTTTATGGCTTGCCAGTTTATCACACACAGAAAGAAAAATATATAAAAAATACATAAATTGCCTTAATGCGTTTCGTTTCATACAAACGTACATACAAATAAAACCATATATCTCAACTTTAAAGTTTATAATTGTATCCAGTGAGGCGCAGTTGCGATAAATTTTTTGGGAGGCCGCTCCCATGGGATGGCGCAATCCACAGGTTAACAACAGCTGTTTTAACTTAAACTTTGGGTAACATTATGCGATTATCTAAAGCACAAACTTGCAGTTATTCAGTTCGTTTTACTGTATGATCTTAATGTCATACATTGAAGACTTTGGCCCTTATTAGCGCTGTGTGCACCAGAACAAACATCTCGTTTGAAAATTTACGACTTAAATTTATGAATGAATTCATCACAGCAAAAAGTGGATAAGGACAAAGTATAATTCGCGCCATAAAGCTCTAGTTGTAACAATGTCGGGAAAGGAAGTTCTATTTCTCTTGGATTTGTCACATGGGAAGATGGTTAAGTTATAGTTATCTGATGTGTATGGCGTGTATTAGTTCTACATTTAACCAGAGATTCAACGAAGATTACCTTACGGGTGTAACCCCCAAAAATGAAGAATTTCATTGAAAATATCAAATTTTAGATATATATTGAACTGGAAAGTACATTCATTTGCCTACATTTCTTTATGTTTATTTTCACTAAAACCTTTGTGGATGATTTTATATAAATTTTTAAAGTAGGTCAGGTAAGTGTATTGTTTACCTAATTATATATGCAAAATGTACAAATTGGTATATCTTCGCTTCTAATGCATGGATTTTAAAAATTTTTTCGGTATTCATTTCCCTGAAGTAAACCTAATTAAAGTTTTTTAAACATCATTTCATGTGTAAAAATAATTTTGATTGGCTAATCTGTGTTAACCATGGCCATAGCTTGGGGCTTTTCAGCCAATCAGAAACGAGCTCTCAAAAGGGACTATTCTATTCGAAGTAAACAAAGGCAGGTCAAATTCTAACACGAGGTAAACCAGTGACCATTGCAGTGTGTGAAATAATTCTTTATTATTTATTATAATGGATAAAAATTCACGAAAGAGAATGGATCGTTCAAAGAAAAGAAAGTTTCAAGGAAATAGGTATGTGAAAAAAAAGGTTAAATGAAGATAAGACTATCAAATTTATAAACTGTGAACCACTAACAGAGTTTAGGCCTACTGTCGTACACAATGCTAGTACCTCTGAGTGTGAGCCTGTGAGTACTTCTAGATTATCATCATCTTATCAAAAGCTACACACAAATATCCTAGATGATGAATATGCTGATTCAAATGTAGAAGGAATGAGTGGATACAGGTTGTATAATATGACACAAGTAACTGAGCTGATTCAACAATTTCCATGTCCATCTTGTTTTGAACTACCAGACACTGGAGATAATTTTATAATTTCAGAGAAGCTTGTAGGTCTAGAGAGTCAGCTTTATATAATGTGCTCACAATGTAAACATGTTATTACCATGAAGAAGAACTCAGAAAATGTGAACTTGAGATTCACTTTTGCAATTTATAGCATTGGATGTCACATGGAGAAGGGAAGGAGACTTTTGGGGAACATGAATTTGCCACCACCAGTAAGTAACATAAGAAGTGCCACCTACAGAAAAAAGATATTGGAAGCCACCTCTATAGTTGCAGATGAGTGCAAAGCAGAAGCAGCAGCAGAAATAAAACTGTTAGAAGGTAAAGATGTAACAGTTTCATGTGATGGTACTTGGCAGCGGCGAGGCTTTACAAGCAAAAATGGTGTGGCCACTGTTCTTTCTGTTAGCCAAAAAGGACCAGCAAAGGTGTTGGATGTAGAAGTAAGCAGCAATTATTGTGATAGCTGTATGAAAGCAAAGAGCAGAATGTCAGACCATGAATTCAAACTCTGGAGTCAGAATCATTCAGAATCAGGAGAATGTGAGAAAAATCATGACGGTACTGCAGGTTTGATGGAGCCATATGGAATATTAAAAGTCTTTAATCGTTCAGAGAAACAGTATGATTTGTGTTACACAGGATATCTGGGAGATGGAGATTCTAAAAGTTACAAGACAGTAGCACAGCATCAGCCACCCATTTACCATGGCAAAACTATAAGAAAGCTTGAATGTTGCGGACATGTTCAAAAGCGAATGGGGAAGAGACTTCTGGATAAAGTATCAGAAAACACATGCAAGAAGTTCACAGAGAATGGGAAAACTTATACCGGCATAGGTGGAATAGGCAGATTAACCAAGTTAGCCATAAAACGGATTCAAGGACACTATGGGGCAGCCATACGCAGAAATGTAGGAGATGTTCCAGCAATGAAGAAGAGCATGTGGGCAATCTGGAAACACAGACAAGGAATACACGAAGACTGTGATAGTTGGTGCCCTGTGAAGAAAGACCCAGCTGCAGATAATAAGAATCAACTTCCTGAATTTGTGTGTTCTATTATTAAAGAAGTTTTTGAGGAACTTGCAGCTGATACCCTTCTGGAAAAGTGTGCTCATGGTGGTACTCAGAATTCAAATGAATCATTTCATAACCTCATATGGTATAGGTGCCCAAAGAATGTTTTCATTGGAAAAAGTAGGCTGCAAATAGCTGTAAATGATGCAGTGATTGTGTACAACTGTGGGGAACTGAGGAGAAAAAACATCTTTGATAATTTAGGTCTAAACTTTGGTAAATATGCTTTTCAAATATTTGCGCACATTGACAAAAAGCGCATACAGTCTGCTGAAATAGAGAATTTAATGAAAAGTAAGCTGCAAAGTATGAAACAACCCATGATATCAATAAAGGAAAATACCAGAGATGATTCCTACATAGCAGGGGGATACTGAGGTGAGTAAATTTTGTGTAAAAGTGTAATTCTTCCCTTTTTTCTTCATTTTCTCAAAACCGCATTTTTCACACAAATGTGGGCACGTTGCCCATGATTTCTCAAAAACTATTAGTGATACAGTAATGAATTTTGGGTCACATGCTGTACACATAGTGCCCATAAAATTAAACTAAAATAAAGCATATATGTTAACAAACTACAAAACTGTTAAGAAATATCTAAGTTACCCCCCTAAAAAGTTACAACTATTTGTCAAACGGTATGTTAAAATCCAAAAAAAATCAGATATCAAACCAATCAAAATTATTTTAGTGTGCAATCATTATCATATATGAACAAATGAAACAGTCAAATTTCATAACTCAAGCTTTACTCACATTTGAGATATCTTGGGCAACAAAATACCCCAAAAAAGCCAAAATTTGCCTTTTTTCTACTGTTTTTCCCCCTCAGACTGCCAGTTTTCAGTACATACTGTCGCAAAATTGGTTTCAAGTCATTGCAAACGGTTTCAGGTAGAATTATAAACCCATCTGCGATCGAGTGACCGCTTTCAAAATGGCGGCGTATCAGCGAAATGTGTATCGGACAGAGGAAATCGCCAACGATAAATAAAAACAGAAGGGAATCCGTATGAAAAGGATTTTACATTTCAGTACAGGGAAGGATGGTGTATAACTGCATATAAGATGGAACGGTAGGAAGTTCTCATTTACGGAGATATATGCGTATTTCGGCTGCCCACAGTTACGCTAAAAGCATGTAAACCCACTTCTGTTCTAAATATTAAAATCAACAAATAACAGTTTGGGAAATTACATGGATAGGAAGATAGAGTTTTATCAGCTGTATAAAACTAGATAAGATGGAACTATATGGATATTATATATGCCGAGAATGATAAAGGCAAAATTTCAGTCGACGCACAGTTCGGCCGAAATCACTGTTCGGGAAGGATTTTTCAGGCTTAGGTTTAAGCTGTGACGTCGGTACTCTCCGATACGTCCGCGCTATACGTATTTAAAGCGTATCGGTAAACTGAGCTACAGACAACGAAAGAGGGTTCAGACAGACTGGAGGCAGAGTTTCGCCACGACCCATGAATTGTGAGCGGATCGCCAGAAACATTTTTAAGTCCAGTATCTGAGGGTAAGCGAAATTATGATAACTACCGTGTATAATATTTGTTATTTCAGGTTCATACAGAATTCACAAAATATGCCTGTATAATATTCATTGATATAACGTATTATTATTTTAATATGATTTATTCATGTGCATTATGGATGAGTGTTGCTTGTACAAAAAGTAATCACAAATAGCCCCACGGCCTAATGAAGTTATATTTATCATATTGCTTTATCGCTTACGAAGATAAAGGCAGTCCCATGGCAGAGATTGTCATAGGGAAATGAAGTGTTAGAAACTTCATCATGGAAGATCCCAGTTTACGAGGTTAAGGTGACTAGTCCCCTTCCTCGCTGCCTTTGCCTTCCCTAGTTCGAGCGCACAACTTCGTACCCATTTACAGCTAGTAAACTGGAGTGTTCTACAGCCAGTTTCAGTAGAAAGCAACCTGATCACGTGGTCACTTACTTTCTTTATTTATGTATTACTTTTGTGTAGATGCTAAGGATAGCATCAGTATTTGAATTCGTACTTGATATGATTTGGAAGGATCAAGTTATAGAATATGAAGGGATGTATAGGAGCGGAATAAACCAGATGATGTTTATTACTGATATGTTAATATTAATTCTATATCATTGAACTGATGTTACTTGCTATGACTGTATAACTTTGACACCTGATGACTGACTTGTCTGACTTATGTGCTAGTCAGTTACACTTTATTGAAATGTTAATATTAATGCTATATCACTGAAATGATGTCCTTACTTACTATGATTGTATAACGGTGACATCTGATGACTGACTGGTCTGACATCTGTGCTAGTCAACTACAAGTCTAGCCAGATACTAGCCAAGGCTGATATGTTGCAGGTTCCATGAAATAACTCAAACCAGACTGTCCAGTATCAGAAGCTGGTGTAGTTCATCCGAGGCAATCCCACCAAAGTGCAGGACCCCAAAGAGTGAACTTCAACTGGTCATTGGCATCCCTACTGTTGGGCCTACCAAGTCTGATATCAGCAAAGGACAGTTTCAGCAGTATCAAGTTGGAAAGATAAGTGTCCTGTTTGACACTGACCACCTATACATGTGAAACAGCCAATAGTTGAAAACAATAAGTAACCATACAGAAACTCAGTCAACTGATGACAGTTATCCTTAAATTCAAAGGACTAATAACAGTGATTTCAGTAACTTTATTATTTAAGATCTTGAAGTATAAACAGACCATAATAGTAATTGTGTGAATACTTTTATATATATGTATATGCTCTTTTCCAACTAGTAGAAATAGAATATTAGTGTAATTATTAAACTATTTTAACTGTACCTGAGGATTTATTCACTTCTTCCATTTGTGGTTTCAGTGAATGTTCATTTTACTTATCCCCTAGAATATAAGTAATCATAAGATAGTCATAGGGAGGAGACACCTTAAATCCTGGTACTACTTCTTACCAACTGGGCCAGGGTTTTTTACAGTCTGACTATTTTTATGATAACAATACACCAGTGCTTATTTCTAAGACTGGGGTATTACTTGTAAGGTCAGAACTCGTTACTGGCATACTCTTACATAATAAATACTTTTAAATAACCTCCCGCTACAGTGGGGGCTCGTCCGAGATATATCTTTGATATTCCTGAGCCAACTTTCCATTTCTGCTGTGTAGAAAATTTTGTTTTGTAAAATTTTTTGGAAAGAATAACATAGTAGGAAATAATTATATTTTTAGGAGTACCATTGAGTACAGATAAAGAAAGCTGTTTCATATATGGTGAAGTCAATTTAATTAACTTTAATTTTAACTAAGTTAATTATATTGTAGTAAATTAGTTGGAGTAAGATCGCTTGCCCTACTAGACTACAGATACATCATGGCTGACTTGGTCAAATTTAGGTCGGCTACACTGCAGGTGGGAAAAGAGCTTGGCATGGATGGTGACGCTCTGATCCGGTATGTCACGACGGAATGTGAAAAGTACACCGAGAGAGAAGCAAAGCAATTAGAAGCAGAGAGAGAAACAAAGAAATTAGAAGCGGAGAGAGAAGCCAAGAAATTAGAAGCAGAGAGAGAAGCCAAGAAATTAGAAGCAGAGAGAGAAGCCAAGAAATTAGAATTAGAAGCAGAGAGAGAAGCCAAGAAATTAGAATTAGAAGCAGAGAGAGAAGCCAAGAAATTAGAAGCGGAGAGAGAAGCCAAGAAATTAGAAGCTGAGAGAGAAGAAAGGAGGTTACAAGCAGAGAGAGACCATGAGCTGAAAATGAGACAGCTTGATCTTGAACTTCAGGCTGGGACTATCACCCATGGTAATAGCTCACCTCATTCTGCGAATAGCTCTTTTCAGAACACAGCAAATGGGGCCATGAACTTCCACCTAGATCCATTTGTTGAAAAGGAGGACGCAATTGAGTCGTACCTGGATAGGTATGAAAGGCTAGCCTCTACATATGGACTGGAAAAGGAAAAATGGAGTCTAAATCCCAGGGATTGAGAGGTATTGCATATGATGTGTTTCTGAAACTCCCCAAAGAAGATCAGGAAAATTATGAAATACTAAAGCAAGCCTTACTGATCCGGTATGAAAAGAACTCTGAGGCATATAGGAAGAAATTTAGAACTTCTAAACTTCTACCTGGAGAAACATATAACCAGTTCTCAGCTAGGCTAGAAACGTATTTGTTGAAATGGAGTAGTTTAGGTAAGTATCAGAAAACCTACGAGGATCTGAAAGAAATGGTTATTTTAGAGCAAGTGAAAGATTCCATGTCTCAAGAAATGAGGAAATTCCTTATGGAACAAGGAGCAGAGAGGCTGGAAGACATTTTGAAATGTGCAGAGAGATACCAAGCAGCTCAAGCTGAATTGGTAGGAACAAAAAGGAAGCAGGTAGAAGGATATAAGCCACCACCGCAGAATACCGATTTTGACCAGATGGATCAACCATACAGATACAAGCAAAGATTTGATAATAAGGACAAGAACCCTCAGACTCAGGAAAAGAAACCCTACAAACAGGGAGATAAGTGGTGCAAATTTTGTAAGATGAGCAACCACAACACTGATGAATGTGGGAGGAAAAAACCCCTTCATCATGCTGCATGTCTACAGGTGAGGACTTCTGTTAGGAAGGAACTGACTGTGAGTCAGAATAGCCTCCATCACCCACCTACCCAGGAGATAGTGACTGTGAATGGCAAACAAGTCACAGGAATGTATGACACAGGTTTGTCCTATGACGCAGTCGTGTGTGCATCTCTGGTGTGCCCTGAACAAATCACCACAGAAACAGTAGAGATTCAAGGGCCACTAAAAGGAACATCACCCCTTACGTTACCCATAGCAAAGATTCATGTCAGTTGTCGCTATGTGGAAGGGGAGATAAATGCAGCAGTGTTAGATGATCCCTTTTACCCCCTAATGTTGGGGCGTAAATATGTTTTCTTGGGAGACCCTGTAAAACCTATGGTTATGGCAGAAACCCAGACCAGGTCTGACTCCAGGAACATAGAGAGGGACACCAAATTAAAATTTCATTCGACTGAAATGAAACGGGCTCAAGAAGCAGACAGCACATTGAAGCCTTGTTTTGGCAATTTGTCAAAGATACATAAAGCTCCAAGGAAAGGACATTTCTATATGGAACATGGACTCTTGTACAGGAAAGCGGGAAGAGGGACGAAAAGTCATGGTCAAATTGTTGTACCATCCACCTATAGGAATAAGGTTATAGGCTGGGGACACATATCAACTTTGAGTGAACACCTGGGTAATGGTGCCACAAAACAAAGAATAGCCACCCAGTTCTACTGGCCAGGTATTACGGAAGACATAAATCAGTATGTACATTCCTGTCCAGAGTGCACCTATGTAGATTCAGAAAGCCGACGGAAGAGTCTTCATCAAAAATCTACAAGCAAACCAGCAATCAGGGGTACTCCCGAGATTTGCACGGGAGGGGAAAGGAAACATCCCACACAGGTTCAATTGCAGTCTGAACCCCATGCGCTGGAAAAAAGGAACAAATCACGTAGCGAAAATCAAACACCTACGGATTTGCGAGGGAAAACCACATCCAACTATCAACGAAAAGAGGGCGGTAAACTTCATGGGAAACCTACCGACCCGGTTTCACCAGCAGTAAGAGCCTGGATGAAAAGCCGAACCGGAAGGAGAGAGATAGTAAAGGATGAATATATTATTGGAAAACAGAATGTGGGCGCAGATTTTCTTAGTCGCCATCCCACAGAGCTTGAGGAGGATAGAAGGAAGGAAAACTAACCTCGGAATGGTCGATTTGCAATTGTCTTGTACCCAATAGTTAAGCTAGATATCATCCAGCTTAAAATATGGGGGAGCTATGTCGCAAAATTGGTTTCAAGTCATTGCAAACGGTTTCAGGTAGAATTATAAACCCATCTGCGATCGAGTGACCGCTTTCAAAATGGCGGCGTATCAGCGAAATGTGTATCGGACAGAGGAAATCGCCAACGATAAATAAAAACAGAAGGGAATCCGTATGAAAAGGATTTTACATTTCAGTACAGGGAAGGATGGTGTATAACTGCATATAAGATGGAACGGTAGGAAGTTCTCATTTACGGAGATATATGCGTATTTCGGCTGCCCACAGTTACGCTAAAAGCATGTAAACCCACTTCTGTTCTAAATATTAAAATCAACAAATAACAGTTTGGGAAATTACATGGATAGGAAGATAGAGTTTTATCAGCTGTATAAAACTAGATAAGATGGAACTATATGGATATTATATATGCCGAGAATGATAAAGGCAAAATTTCAGTCGACGCACAGTGATTTCGGCCGAAATCACTGTTCGGGAAGGATTTTTCAGGCTTAGGTTTAAGCTGTGACGTCGGTACTCTCCGATACGTCCGCGCTATACGTATTTAAAGCGTATCGGTAAACTGAGCTACAGACAACGAAAGAGGGTTCAGACAGACTGGAGGCAGAGTTTCGCCACGACCCATGAATTGTGAGCGGATCGCCAGAAACATTTTTAAGTCCAGTATCTGAAGTCTGAGGGTAAGCGAAATTATGATAACTACCGTGTATAATATTTGTTATTTCAGGTTCATACAGAATTCACAAAATATGCCTGTATAATATTCATTGATATAACGTATTATTATTTTAATATGATTTATTCATGTGCATTATGGATGAGTGTTGCTTGTACAAAAAGTAATCACTAATAGCCCCACGGCCTAATGAAGTTATATTTATCATATTGCTTTATCGCTTACGAAGATAAAGGCAGTCCCATGGCAGAGATTGTCATAGGGAAATGAAGTGTTAGAAACTTCATCATGGAAGATCCCAGTTTACGAGGTTAAGGTGACTAGTCCCCTTCCTCGCTGCCTTTGCCTTCCCTAGTTCGAGCGCACAACTTCGTACCCATTTACAGCTAGTAAACTGGAGTGTTCTACAGCCAGTTTCAGTAGAAAGCAACCTGATCACGTGGTCACTCACTTTCTTTATTTATGTATTACTTTTGTGTAGATGCTAAGGATAGCATCAGTATTTGAATTCGTACTTGATATGATTTGGAAGGATCAAGTTATAGAATATGAAGGGATGTATAGGAGCGGAATAAACCAGATGATGTTTATTACTGATATGTTAATATTAATTCTATATCATTGAACTGATGTTACTTGCTATGACTGTATAACTTTGACACCTGATGACTGACTTGTCTGACTTATGTGCTAGTCAGTTACACTTTATTGAAATGTTAATATTAATGCTATATCACTGAAATGATGTCCTTACTTACTATGATTGTATAACGGTGACATCTGATGACTGACTGGTCTGACATCTGTGCTAGTCAACTACAAGTCTAGCCAGATACTAGCCAAGGCTGATATGTTGCAGGTTCCATGAAATAACTCAAACCAGACTGTCCAGTATCAGAAGCCGGTGTAGTTCATCCGAGGCAATCACACCAAAGTGCAGGACCCCAAAGAGTGAACTTCAACTGGTCATTGGCATACCTACTGTTGGGCCTACCAAGTCTGATATCAGCAAAGGACAGTTTCAGCAGTATCAAGTTGGAAAGATAAGTGTCCTGTTTGACACTGACCACCTATACATGTGAAACAGCCAATAGTTGAAAACAATAA
The DNA here is from genome assembly GCA_024509875.1 of Oreohelix idahoensis. Taxonomy (NCBI): domain Eukaryota; kingdom Metazoa; phylum Mollusca; class Gastropoda; order Stylommatophora; family Oreohelicidae; genus Oreohelix; species Oreohelix idahoensis. Next base: position 120,490 of record JAMPIV010013887.1, read on the forward strand.
GTATCCATACAGAAACTCAGTCAACTGATGACAGTTATCCTTAAATTCAAAGGACTAATAACAGTGATTTCAGTAACTTTATTATTTAAGATCTTGAAGTATAAACAGACCATAATAGTAATTGTGTGAATACTTTTATATATATGTATATGCTCTTTTCCAACTAGTAGAAATAGAATATTAGTGTAATTATTAAACTATTTTAACTGTACCTGAGGATTTATTCACTTCTTCCATTTGTGGTTTCAGTGAATGTTCATTTTACTTATCCCCTAGAATATAAGTAATCATAAGATAGTCATAGGGAGGAGACACCTTAAATCCTGGTACTACTTCTTACCAACTGGGCCAGGGTTTTTACAGTCTGACTATTTTTATGATAACAATACACCAGTGCTTATTTCTAAGACTGGGGTATTACTTGTAAGGTCAGAACTCGTTACTGGCATACTCTTACATAATAAATACTTTTAAATAACCTCCCGCTACACATACCTTGATGTTTTGTATTTTTTTCAGTCATTTTGCTTGTATAAATGACCAGATATAGCTATTATCTTATAATTCTGTGTTTTTCATTTTGGGGGTTTAACCTCCCCTTAAATCTGGTTCACTCAAACATCCATGTGCAAGAGGAGAACCAACGTAGCGTGTATTGAAAGTTAGAACGAAGCGTTAGCCTACATTAGACTGCCATGTTTGCCTACATATGTCTAAATTTAACCAGGGATTTGTCGAGGATTTTCATAAATGTGGCCAACTCTAAAACCCATGTGCAAGAGGAGAATCAGCGTGACGTATGTTGAAACGTTTGACTGTCACGTTTGCTTACATAGGTCTACATTTAACCAGGGATTTGTCGAGGATTTTCATAAATCTAGTGTAAGCGATCCATGTGCAATTTCTGAATTTAAGCAGCTTGGCTTTTATTTTAAAGTTTAGCTGACACGTTTGCCTAAATAGGTCTACATTTAGTCAGTGATTTAACGAGGTTTCTCTTTTAGAAATCTAGTTTACGCAAGATCCACGTACAATTGTGAACCAGCGGGGCTTGTGCTGAAAGTTCGAATGCCACGGTTGGTCACATAGGTTTACAGGTAACCAGAGATTTACAGAGGATTTTAAAAAATCTAGTTTACGCAAGATCCAGGTGCAATAACTGGAGAACAGCCAACGGGGCTTTGACTAATAGCAGGACTGACACGTCTGTACAATGTACTTCGCTGTGGTTGCTAAAGCTGGTGATACAGATAAGATAACTGCAGACAACGAGCTGACAGATGAGCAGCTGACGTCAAATAAGGTAAAGTTGCTATGGCCATATTTTTCGTTATGGTTTTCATAGATAACTATTTGTGCTCTTAGTAAACTTAAATTTGTTCGGATCACAGGGACTTTTATGTTTGGATTTTCCCTAATATAGTCGATGGACGTTGTGTCTAGATTGAACAGGGTGCCCCTCACTAATACGAGACAAGACGTCTAAAAGAACATCTTATTAACCTTTGACCCTTGGGTAAATCATCATAATAATTACCCTTCAGTATCCTAGAGAGCACAGATCTTCGAAGAACTAATGTCAAGCCTGCCTGTCCTGTGTTATCTGTTTGTGACGTTTGTTTTAAAAAAGAGAGTGGGTGCAGGTGTGTGGATGAATGAAAGAGTGACAGAAGAAAGAAGTAGGGGCTATTCTATTAAGAATGCCTGCTGTCCACTGACACATGAAAAAACACACTCTCTCTCTCTTTATCAAGGCGGTTCACCATGTGAAAATGAAAAAGGATGTTTTAAGAATATTAAAACTTGCCTCTTAGTGAATCTGAAATACAAATTACTGGAAAATAGGATTTAGGCAGAGGATTTGGTATTCTTGTCACACTTTATCCCTTCCCTGATTTCTGTAATTATCTTGTCATTTACAATTACAGAGATTTAGCTCGTGCCCTCAGGTAAAAGAATAAAAGACTTTTTCTTATTAGACTATTAACAAAAAGTTTACATTCAACATAAATGTGTCACAAAGAAAATAAAACAGACTCGATGGTTTTGATTTCTACAAATAAAAAAATAGAATTTCCGAAAGACATATAGAAAAAGAAAACCCAGTCTATAGTTTTGTTTTTACAAATTCAATACAAGTGTTACTTTGAACATGTTATTATTGTTTCATAAAAAAATGTTTTCTTCATGTGGACACATGTATTAAAGCTTCTCAATGCTGGTATATTGGATACTCAGATTTATAATGTGTTTGTGTCTGCCTGGCTCTAATGTTAGCCAAGTTTTAGTGGTCCTCTTGAAGGGTTGAACAACTACTGCAGGCTTCCTGGTGTAAGGCTTTCAGGCTTCCATTACAGTCTCCACATTTCAACCCTCAAGAGTCCAGCTGTTATGTACCACACATTAAGCCGTCCCAACGTCAACCAACTTTGTTTCTCTTGATGGCTTGCTCTGGTCTCTCAGCTCTAGTGGTCTACTATTATGGGTGCTAACTTTTACGTATAGAATCGTTACCACTAGTCTACACTGTCTCTTGTGAAGGCATCTGAAGTTGATTAGGTGTTAGCCAGTGCTAACGGCTTCAAAGCCTGTCTTCCCAGTCAGGAAAGGCAACCGCCGTTTACGGTTGTTTTAGCAAATTTCTGCTGAAGTCCTCTTCACAAAGAGTTACTGTTCTCCTACCAGGCTTTCTTGGGAATCATCGTACCCACAGTATTAGGATATCTATTTTTAACAAGATGCGCCCAAATCGGCCAGGCCGCATCACGTGATGTAGCGTCGGTCATCCTGTCAAGCCATGCCAATGGGCTCACAAACTAAATCGCACTTCTGGCCGTTTCTAGCATTCTCGTCTTGCCGTGGCCCATTCGAAAGGATAGAATTTCCATAATCGCCCGGTAGAGCAAATTAGTAGACAAAAAATGTAAATAGGCGAAGGTTCACCGTCCTTCATTGTCTAGCAATAATCGTTTCCGCTAACCACATCTCCACCGCTTCGTCTGTCTCCAGTAGGATGCATTTGCCGTCCTTCTGTTCGGTTTCATCAGGTGCAGTGCCTCTAGATGTAGGCGATCATTTACCCACATATCCTCCTCTCTCTCTCTCTCTCTCTCTCTCTCTCTCTCTCTCTCTCTCTCTCTCTCGCTATCTCTCTCTCTCGCTTTGTAACGATGTCCATCAGTTCTTTAGTTGATCTCTTCCCATGCTCAAGGGTCATATTTGGAAGGAACCCAACTGAAGACGTTGTAGTGGTTTTGATGGTATTGTCTGATTGAGATATTACTTAATGTGATGCATGAGGTCAGCTGTGAAGGCTCCTGAGATAAGTGTAGCTGTGAATTGTCAGAAGGCCCTTCTTGCTACCACTACGACCTCACACCTATCTTTTTTTACTAATGAATGTGGCTACGTTAAAATTCTAGGGTATTGATATGTAATGTGTTGTGGTGGTTTGCAAACACACACACAGATATTTAACAAGTCTAATAATAGTAATAGAATGTTAAAACACACTGAACTAACTCGAGATGTGTAAAATTTTGGATAGTAATTTTCTTTAAATTTATTTGTTCTGAACCAAGGTTTTATTTTGGCCAGAACATATAAAAGGTTTTGCAATTATGAAAGAAATGCATGAATATGACATAATAAATGCAAGGTGTGTACATATGTATGTTAATAGACTAGTTAATATTACTACTGTTTATAGTTGTAATCTAATTGGGAGAACATTTAATGGATGTGCTGTTGGGGTGGCCTCATCACTCCCTGTCTATGGTGACTACACATTGTCCAGTTATTTGATGGAAATTTTAAGGGTGTGTTAGAAAATAAGTTGAGTTGGTGAATTCTCAGCAGACCAGACGCTCACGTAGCTTGAAGGTGTAGCTCTGGTGCTGAGATCTGGTGGCCCCACCTCTCCGTGCTTGGGGGCAATATCAGGCTGCTCTGCTAAAATATAAACTGCACGGGTCCACTCTTGTATTAGTAACTCATCATTTGACATCACATTGGTGCCAAATAAAAAACTCACAGCTCTGCAATAAAGTATTGGTCATGTGTCAGAATTCCATCCTCTAACCCATTTCTGGACACAACACCACACACAACAACAACACCACATAGACGGGTCAGATCTCTTTGACCAAACAACACGTCTTACCAAGTTGGTTTCACATAGGATAAGTTCTCCCAGACTACATATTCCTGCCATAGAATAGGATAGGTGATATGTTCCACTGATCTCAACACTTGATCTGTCCTTCATAATCCTTGCTGGAGTTTATGTATTTTATTTGTCTCTAGACCCTGAACTGGGGCGGGGGGTCTAGAGCGAATCCTTACTTGTTGTAAGGGATAGATTATGATATGGCAGTATCAAATCACTCGAAATATTAAACAAATATTAAATTATACAAAGAAATACTTTCAGTCTTACCAGAATTATGAATATAGAACACAGTTAACTGCTAGCAAAACTCAGCTGAGCTGCTGGCTTTAGTATGGCGTCCCTCTAAAGATTTCAATTTGCTTCTGGGAATACACCACTATATTATTTACTGTGTCTACTAGGACAACTTATGACGAATGGCAAAAATGCGCGTCTGAGCGCCAATAATATATTCATCTATGGCCAATCACCACCTTTTTTCCTTTCAAATTCAAACCTACTACCAAAAAGTCATTTCAGTCATACCTCAGTCAAGTATGCCTTATTGTCTGTTGGTCCGTCCGTCTCTACTTGCGTTTCACAAAAAACACACTTGTTTTTTGAACCAACTCTGCCTTCCCCTACACAATTTTGCCTTTAAAGTTATTTTTAGCCACAATTCTCCAGCCCATTCCCTCTCTTTCATACCAACTAGATTTTAGCGCTTTGAGTCTCAAGACTGCAGTTTTTGAAAATTAGGGACATTTTTGTTTCAATGCAGACGCTCGCTGATATGAACAACACAGTCTTTTGTCAATATCTTTCTTATTATCTATCCTTCTGTATAAATGAAAGCATATTATTTCACTGCTCAAGATGGGCCATCCGGCCAGCTAGGTTTTATATTCCTAACATCATTATTAAGAAAAAGTTACTTTTCAAATATTTTCTAGAATCTTCTATAATGCGTTCATCACTGCATTCAAATAAACGGACTAAGTTATCGCAAAAGCGTCCAAGAAATGACTGTGGCGTATAATAGCTAAGGGCCCTTTTGTCGATTTCTTTACCTTGTGTCAACTTGGGGACGTGAATTTTTCCTTTCCTTGCCCCACCAATTTGCGTCCTTTTAGCCTTGCTAGTTTCAAGCACGTTTCAGTCATATTTTTTCCTCTGATCTCCGTTCTCATCCCGCTCCAAGGGTAAACGTTTTGCCTCCACGTCTAACAATTTGAATTCCATGGCGGGTGGTGACCCGCGGCGTGGGCGATCATGTATTCTAGTAGCTTACGCATTAGTTTTTATCCCTACGTTGTATCATTGGAGATATTTTAACGTTGTATCACGGTTAATTTTATGACACATCTCCCCACTTGAAAACATGCCTACGGCAAGTTCCAAAACCAGTGATACACATAGATAAAATCTCTCCTCACGCCTACCATTACTCTAATTTTGATCACAGGGGTGCCGACTGAGGAAATCTGCACCGACATTCAATTTGCCTGGGATATATTGGATACTAAACTGATAAGGTTGAAGCAATAAAGACCACCTCAGCAATCTTGCGTTTTCATGCTTAGCCTGAGATAAGAATACGAGAGGCTGATGGTCCGTCTCGACCACAAAAGTCCTACCATACAGATAGATTTGAAACTTCTTTATGGCCCAGATTAACGCTAAACATTCTTTTTCGCTTGTGGAGTATCCTTGTTCCGCCTTATTCAATTTGCGGCTTGCATAAGCGACTGGTTTCAGTTCCCCATCAGGTGAAGATGATCTTTGCAACAAAGCCGCTCCGAGTCCCACATTACTTGCATCGGTTCTTAAGACAAAGTCCTGTGTCAAATCCGGCAGTTTGAGAATAGGTTTGCTAGTGAGTTTTTCCTTTAAGTCTTGGAACGCTAATTCACTTTGCGCAGTCCAAATAATTTTATCTGGAAGTCCCTTGCGAGTCAGATCAGTCAGAGGAGCACAAATAGAGTTAAAATCTTTGATATATTTTTGATAAAATCCGCATAACGACACGAATGATCGCACGTCCTTTTTTGTTTGTGGTCTAGGTGCTCTCTGCAGTTTTTCCAAGTTCTTGGGATCAGGGGTCATGCTTCCCTGATATACAGTGTGTCCCAAGAATTCCAACTCTTTGCATCCAATGCAACATTTTGTTGGCCTAGCAGTCAAGTTCGCCTCCCTAAGCCTATTAAATAACATTTCTAGAGCTTCAATGTGTTCTTCAAATGTCTCTGTGGCGACGAGAATATCATCCATGAAATTCGTGATACATGGGTTATTCAGGGGATCCAACAATTTGCGCATCATCCTTGAAAATACACTCGGAGCATTTTTCAGTCCGAATGGTAGCATGTTGAATTCATAATGTCCATCTGAAGTGCTAAAGGCCAAATAAGGTCTCACTTCAGGCTTCACTGGAATCTGGTAATAGCCTTTACTAAGATCCACCTTTGAAAAGTATTTTGCCTTGTTCAGTCTGGCAAATAACTGTTTTGTGTCTGGTAATGGATCCACTTGTCCTTCTGTGACAGCATTCAGTTTCCTGTAATCTATGCACAGTCTGTGGTCCCCAGACGGTTTTCTCAACAAAACGACACTAGAGCTAAAAGATGATTCTCTGTGTGAAATAATCCCCTCCTTCAACAAATAATCTATTTCTTCCTTCAATGCCTTCTCCTTCGCGAACGGAATAGAATAGGCTCTCATACAGATTGGGTTTGAGTCTACCAGTTTCATGTCATACTGTAGCAAATTTGTATGGCCTGGTTTATCTGTTAATACATCTGTATGTTCCTCCAGAACCTGTTGAACTCTCTCCCTCTGGTTTTTAGTCAGGTGCTTACTGACTTTTACCTGTGCTGCTGTTTCACAAGGATGTAATGGATATTCATGTGAGGTGAGTGGTTCCTTTTGCATTTGAGTTGCGATAGCTAAGGTCAGTAAGGGGGTGCTTTCCTGGAGTGGTCTGTCCAGATACTTCTTTAACAGGTTTACATGATAAACTTTCTCCTTCCCCTTTTTGTCAATTTTATAGTTTGTTCTAGACACCTTCTCTAGAACCGTATATGTGTCGTAGATTTCCGATAGGAGAATTAAGACTAGGTTTGGTCCCTTCTGAATAGGTTTGAATAGGTGATAGACTCAGTGAGAGTTAGTGAAAGGTAATAGAATTTCCACACACGTGAGATGATAGATTTGATATAGTGGCTGTCTCTGAAAGCGAAAAGAATTCTTCTCTCTCTCACCTATCTTCTACAACAGTTTGTTACAGCGTCAGACAGACTACACCAATATACATATTACGTATATTTCTATCACTCACAGGCACGCCCATACACGTGACGACAGGTAAACACACCGACGTGGGAAAACTATAACAATAATATATATATTATCTAGAACGAGCTGACCAAACACGATTATTAAGTTCAAGAGCGATTTTATTATCAGGAAAAATCGGCTCACAACATCAAAGAAAGTACATCAAGGAAAATACATATACACATAGTCATAAAAAAATCAAGGAAATGTTGCAAGGATGATAGCCCCGTTATGGTGTTAACTCTAGGTTTAGCCCGGCCCCGTTAAGAGAACAGATGATGGCGCCCGAGTCACAGATACATAGGGTTTGAGTCTAAGAGTTTTTCTTTGTTTTATCTCGTAATTATATGCACAGAGTTTGAAAAACATCTGATTTAACCTAAGACAAAAACACAAGAGCTCTAGCCTTAGCAACAAATTATGCAGATTGAAAAAAACAAATAGGACAGCCACAGGGTGTCAAAGATAAAATAGTGAAAAATATCACTCAAACCAGCGTACACTCATTCATTCCGCCATGGCTTCTCATACTTGTACTCACGACTTTGCTTGCTGCCTCTTGGAACACATTGATTTTAGATTTTCACACAGACTCAAAAAAATGCAGTCTTCTGCCAAGAAGTCCCCAGTTCCAAAAGACGTATTTAACTTGGAGTCTCCGGGAACGACTACTTGGGTATGCAAATTTGTTCAAATGTCTGATTAAGTCACCTAACAATTATTCCAGGCGCGGGAGTTAGCAGAGCACAGTGTCAATAGCGTAGGTTTCTAAAAAATGATGAATGTCAGGTCGGTGCCTTCTCTCAGTATAGGATTCACTTTAGTCACACCACAGATTTGTCCACAAGATATTATCTAGTCGGGAAATGAGTGTTAATATTCACGCCACCAGGCAGCAAATTATATAGAGTTTCTAGAAGAAATTAAGTGCTGGCTCCAAGGTCCAGTATTTATCATTACAGTCTTTGAAAACCCGTTATAGGGATATTAGTATTTCTGTCTAACTTGCACCGTCAGATCAGTGTTACTTGAGAAAACCCACGTGGTTCAAAATAAGGACTGTCTATTTCTTCACAAGTATGGAAACTACTACTAGGTGCTGGTAAAGTTAGGGTCACCCCAAAACTTTCACTGTGTGGAGGAAAAATAACACATATAATATAATAAACAGAATCTGTACTGGTTAAAACTTACATTTAAACTTGCAAGCAGAGAGCTTTGCTTATCATTTAAACTTCCCGTGACGTAAGTTATATTTAAAAATCAGCAATCCTCATAAATTAAGAACACGTGCGTATTCCGTCACCATTCATGAGGCTGGATTCTAGAGTTTATACGTTAGTTTAGAAAAAATACACTCGACTGAGTATTAGCAGTTAAATTAAATTTATAAATAGCTACAATTGCCGTTATAAGCTAGAAATTTTAATTTTATTCTGCTTTCCACTTAATGCTTCCCTAGAAAATATAATAGCCTACCACTTTATTTCTCTTCTGCGCTAAAGAAATAGATTAAAATGAATTAAGCGATTTAACACTTTAACACTCACAAAATCTATATATCTATCATATTAATTACCTCAACCACAGAATTACAGGTAGTCGCACAACTTAAGAATAAAAATGCTGAAAATATTTCTGGAAGTCTAGAAGTTCGACAAATTGCCGAAACAAACTGAGATCTTCGCTAACAGCTATTCTGTTTTCGAGCGACCTATCTACTGTGGAGTCTATGAGCGAGAATGAAATTAAAGTTTCAAACTAGGCCAATATCTTAAAATCAGACAAAGGGCCCAAACTATTTCGCCAAGCGAAATTATCTCCCCTACTCCCAACATTTACGTCCGCTTAACGCGTGTCGTAACTGTCACCTACTGACCACGATGTACGCGTGTCAGTTTCAAATCCCAGACAGCCTGACTCCATTGCAGGGCAGTTTTCACACTACAGCTGACCATGGCCCAAGTGAGCGCCGTGTCAGTTTGGGATTTTCCAGACAAATGTCTGGATACTGACCGGTGCAGATGTAAAGTATCACACCTCACCGGGACTTATGTCGAGAAGAAACTCGCGCGCTCGGTGAGAATGTAGACGATTTGCTACGTCTTATGTTCAGCGAACCGACTTATCACGCCTTCTGACGCCCTGCAGCCCTGACATCTACGTAATATCGTCCTAGCGCGATTCTCAGTTTAAGAGAAAGGAAAACAGGTAAAGTTTGCGAATTATATGAAAATAATATACGCAAAACGAATGGATGAAAAATATACAGGAAAAAGGAAATACATAGATAATAAAGAGAGAATTTGGTGAAAGAATAGGAAGAAAATGTAGGAAATTAAATGAATATAAACCCTACGTGACAATATGGACCTTGCCATCCAATTTGTAATTTATTCTGGCTACCGGGTAGTAGAAGCAGCACCTTCTCTCCCACAGCTAGTTCTCTGTCCTTTGCCTTCCTATTAAAATATGCTGCATGTTTCTTCCTGGCTTGTTTCAAATTATCATTTGCCAGTTTCCATCCAGCTTTCAAACGAGTGGTCAGTTCGTTCACGTATTGATAAGATGAGGTAACAGTCTCTTCCGCCTTCTCATCTGTCCAGGTCCTTAATAGCGCTTCTAGTGGACCTTTTATTGGCCTCCCAAATAGCAGAGTTGCGGGAGCCATCCCGGTTGAACTATGTGGTACCTCGCGATACGCAAACAATGCGGCGGGCAGGAATTGATCCCACAGATCCGGTTTTTCGTGTGCCAGCTTTCTCAGGATAGAAATGAGAGTCCCGTTGAACCTCTCTACCTGGCCGTTCCCTTGCGGATGGTACGGACTACAATGAAAGTGTCTGGCTTGAAATAGCTTAAAAACGTCTTCCGTTAGTTTCCCCTTGAACTGAGAGCCATTATCCGTCAAGATTTGATGCGGGAATCCTAATCGGGTAAATATTGTAAGTAGTGCCTCTGCTACATGTTTTGAATCAATTGATGGCAGGGCTACCGCCTCTCCCCACATAGAACAAGTGTCCACCAGAGTAAGGATGTAACTGTTCCTCCTCTTGGTCCGAGTGAGAGGTCCTACAATATCCACTGCAACCCTCTCAAAAGGTGTTCCCAGTATGGGCATTTCCCCTAGAGTTGCAGGAGCAGTCCAGTGCTTTGGAGCTACCCTTTGACATTCTGGGCAGGATTTGACATATCTTTTTATATCCTCCGTTATCCCTGGCCAGAAGTAATGACAAGCTATACGCTGTCCTGTGGCGCTGGTCCCCATGTGACCACTGAAGGGAATCGCATGCCCGAGTTCCATCACTTTATCCCTATATGAAGTGGGAAGAACCAGCTGGTTGTGACCATTTGTTCCAGTTCCAGCCTTCCTGTATAATAGTTTGCTCTTCATAAAATATTCCCCCTTGCTCGGAGGTGTGTGGCATTTGGGCAATTTTTTAAAACATGGCTTGAGTGTCCTATCCTCAGCCTGCGCCTTCCTCATCTCCTCTGGATGAGCATTTATAGGTTCACCTTCTTCCTCCTTCTTCTGTGACCTGGTCTGCACTGTCGCCATGATCACAGGTCTCTCGGGATTCCCCAAGAAGACGTATCTACACCCCAATATCAGAGGGTAGATTGGTTCATCTATCACCGCTGCTCTGATTTCTCCTTCCACAGAGCGAGTTTTCACCGTTATCCTTGCGATGGGAAGTGTCATGAGTGGTATGTCCTTAGTTGCCCCTTGTATTTCCACTGTTTCTGTGGTATACTGACTTGGGTCCACTAGGCTAGACTTCACAACTGAATCATAATCCAAACCTGTATCATAAAGGCACCTTATGGTGACCCCATTACAAATAACATCCTCACAAACTGGGGGGGGGGGGGTGATAAGGTTCCTGCTGTCCCTTAGGATTAACCTTTAATCTTTGCATCCCCGACTTCATTGCAGCAATGTTTGAAGGTTTCCTTCTACAAAATTCGGTGTTATGGTTATCTTTCTTGCACCATTTACACCATCTTTTTCCTTGGTTAAACGGTTTTCTTTCACTGGATTTTTGGTCATTGAACTGTGAGTTTCTGTCTCGGTAGTCATTTCTTGGCCGTTCAAAGTTTGTCCTACCTTTATTTCCCTGCTCTCTATTATCAAATTTATTAAATTGCTGTGGAGCTTTAAAATTGTCTATGTGCTTCTTTTTAGCACCACTTACCTCTGCCTGGGCTGCCTGATACCTCTCAGCGACATTTAAAACCTCCCCCAACTTCTCTGCACCTTGTTCCATGAGAAATTTTCTCATGTCTGGAGCCATGGACTCTCTCAATTGCTCAATCATGATCATTTCTTTAAGATCTTGGGTCTTCCCCAGAGCAGTCCATTTCTCCAAATAGGTTTCCAGTCTGGCAGAGAATTGGTGGTATGTCTCCCCAGACAACAGCTTGGCATTTCTAAATTTCTTACGATAAAATTCACCATTTTTTTCGTACCTCAATAACAAAGCCTGCTTTAACATGTCATAATTGTCTTGGTCTTCTCTGTTCATTTTTGCGAAGACTTCATAAGAAGTCCCTCTCAGTCCCTGTGATAACTTTAAACTCCACCTCTCTCTCTCTCTAACCCATATGTAGTAGCTAATAACTCAAAACGTCCTAGGTACCCCTCTATGTCATCGTCTTTTTCAACAAAATGGTCTAAATGAAACCCCATAGCTGATGTTGAGGCTCCCAGACTGGGCGTAGCATCTGAGGCAAAAGGGCTGGCACCATTTTCAGGAGCCTGGCCTTGTAGCTCCAGCTCCCTTAGTCGTAATTCGTGCTCCCTCTGCAACCTTCTATCTTCTGCCTCCCTTTCGGCAGTCAATCTTTTATCTTCTGCCTCCCTTTCGGCCTTTTTATCTGCTGCCTCCCTTTCGGCAGTCAATCTTTTTTCTTCTGCTTCCCTTTGCTGTCGTTTTTCTTCTGCCTCCAATGCTTTAGCCTCTTTGTCAGCCTCAATTTGTAACCTCTTAGTCTCAGCCTTAATTTGTAACCTCTTCTCTTCAGCCAACCTTTCAGATTCCAATTTTCTTTCAGCCTCTTTTTCTAATCTTCTTTCTTCTCTTTCAATATATTTATCACATTCAGCCGTTACATATTGAATTAAAATCTGACCATCCATTCCCATATCCTTTGCCGTCAGCACAGCAGCTGATCTGAATTTGGCTAGCTCCGCCATACTTTTTAAACAAATCTAGCAATGTGCAAAATAAAATTTCCAACTACTAAAGTAATTCTAATTACTCTAGTCTAAAATAATTCTAATTAATTAATTAATCAATTAACTACCACTGGCTGTGAAGATTCACCAACTTTTATTTTCAGGGACACTTTTAATTTTAAGGGACACTTTTAATTTTTATAATGTGTTCCCCTAATCTAATTCTCCCCCCAGGAGATCCTAATATATTTGATAGGCTAATTATCCCGGAACAAGAGACCCCAATATATGTAGTGGTTTTGATGGTATTGTCTGATTGAGATATTACTTAATGTGATGCATGAGGTCAGCTGTGAAGGCTCCTGAGATAAGTGTAGCTGTGAATTGTCAGAAGGCCCTTCTTGCTACCACTACGACCTCACACCTATCTTTTTTTACTAATGAATGTGGCTACGTTAAAATTCTAGGGTATTGATATGTAATGTGTTGTGGTGGTTTGCAAACACACACACAGATATTTAACAAGTCTAATAATAGTAATAGAATGTTAAAACACACTGAACTAACTCGAGATGTGTAAAATTTTGGATAGTAATTTTCTTTAAATTTATTTGTTCTGAACCAAGGTTTTATTTTGGCCAGAACATATGAAAGGTTTTGCAATTATGAAAGAAATGCATGAATATGACATAATAAATGCAAGGTGTGTACATATGTATGTTACTAGACTAGTTAATATTACTACTGTTTATAGTTGTAATCTATACTTTTTTCCAAAGTCTTTGTATGATCGTTTTTCGTATGTATGATCATTATTTGACTGAAATGCATGTTATATATATTTTATGGTCAAAGGGACAGAACCCGATATATCGATACTGCTATTTTTTATGAGTTTACCTCCTCTTGTATAGAGACACGTTCGGTCTATAATGTCTTGAACGAAGGGTGACCATATCTCCTTATTTGGTAGTATCAGTCAACTGTTGTAGATGTTTGAAACCTTTCTTAACGCTTCTGTTCATGTCCATAAAAGGCGCGACTGTGTAAGACTTTTATCTCGAATGTTCTTAGAATCGTCTTATTGTGAACAGCGACTCAGAGATTGTCACTCTGCGCATGTCTCGACTGGGTTGTCGTTTGTTGTTCCGCCCAGGTCGGGGAGTTGAGAAATGGACTGATTAGCGAGCGGACGCGACTGCGTCTTGTGATTCTCTGAGGGAAATACATTGTCTTTGTGAGTTAGTTAGCTAACTAGACTATTTCCCGTATTATTCAAGCCTGCCTGGAGGCATATGTTCATGGTTGATTTTCCGAAATAAGGTAATTCCTCTTGTATCGAACTTTAGGCTATCATCTAGAGGTTCGTCATTTTGTCGCCTTTTTGCTCGCCTGTGTGATTCAAAATGGAGAGGTACTTTGACTAGGATTAAGTCACCGGTATCTTTATACCTGAACTAGTTATATATCTATGGGTCGCTCTAGACCAACAAGACTATTGTCTGTGTTCCAGGATTCGTTATATCAGAGATCACGTCCAAGTCAGATGGTTAGACTTAGGAAGGTTATAAAGGTCGAGCTGACCTGTAATCCATGTATGCTACTCACGTGCAGACAGTAAACGGACGTATTGTATACATCTGATCTGCTAGCATCAGGAAGGAATAATTATTATTGTCTATGAACATTAAGGATCTGCAGCTGACCACGGTTGCAGAAGTTATATGTATTATTTATCAAGCTTCGCTATGATATTTGTTTTCCATACAACTATTGAGTATTGACTTCTACATGACTGTCAGTTAACATGAGTTTGAATGCTGCATTCGTTGTACTATGCCGATGATAACATAAGTATCATGACTGTTTTGTGGCGTGCAATAAATGGTATAAACCTAAAGCGAAGTTACCATTTCTATGACTCTACACGTCATGTTGCCTGTGGTGTACCCTGAACTGTTCTACTGCAACACACACACAGCAACAATCTAAACCAGATAAGACACCCACATCTTGCATTGTAATACCTGGTGTCGATAGAGGTGGTAATTTGACGGCATCCTAATTCCACCCTTATCAATTCATGGTGGCCAATAGTTGGTTTATTCTGGTACCAACTCTCAAGGGGGTCAACAAACCCAGACATCATCAGCAGACTACAAGACAACATTGCAGTTGCTATTCATCACCTTTGATGAAATTTTTTTGAAAGACGCAGCAGTACTGACAGTTGTTGATATTTTGAAACTACCCGGCGCTGCTCGGCGGTATTGAAGTTTGTCTACAAATAGAAGGACAAGTACCGAGCGAATGGATTTCCTGATCTGTTGAGAAGAAGGACAAGTGCCGTAACAACTGTTCCGGTCTCAGAATTACTGTTGCAGATTCAGAAGGTCAAGTTCAGAAGCTGTTTCCTGTCAGAAGCTGTTTCCTGTTAGAAGCTCATTTCCTTCGTCATGGCAGTTTACGAGAGCAGATATGGATCAACGTTGGATCATTGTCCTAAGAATGCTGATCACATCCTGTTCTGAACTGTGCTGACGTTGTGGATACATAGAAGTTAAGTGGCCTGTTTTGTTTGTGAACTGTGCCCTTATGTTCTAACTGAGCCTTCTGTCTATCACATTTTTCGCACTCTTTATATGTTTACATGTTATATGTTATTTGGATTTGTATTTATATGTTTATATTTCTGCGGGTTTTCTCGGTTGGGCGGTGTCTTTCAGTAGAAGATACCACGCCACAGAGGTTCTACTGTTAGCGTTTTCGTTAGGGACTGTGCGAATTGCCTACTGTGGAATTTGCTAGCGACAATCGTTGCTATATCTGTTTAGTTGTGACGAGTTGTGCTTTATTTTCGTTTTTTGTATATTTTTTTTTTGTTTCTCTCTTTCTTTCTGTTTTTTAGTTTCGATTTCAATTGTTTGTATTTGTAGGTCTCCTCTTTTCTATTATTCAGTTCTTCACGTAAATTTTTGTGTATACACTGTAGCGTCATTTGTTTGTCATATCTTCGCATTCTGTCATCATATTCTTTTTAGTTTCGCTGTTTATTTATTTGACTTATGCGAATGTTTTCGTATTGTTTGATTTTTGTTATTGTTTACATTGACGTTGATCTTTGTTATTGTTTACATTGACTTTGATCTTTGTTATTGTTTACATTGACTCTGATCTTTGTTATTGTTTACATTGACTTTGATCTTTGTGTTGTTTACATTGTTGGTGACTTTGTTATTGTTTACATTGTCTTGTTATTGTTTGCATAGTTCTTGCATAGTTAGCTTTCACTATTGTTACATATATGCTCATGCACTATTGATCTATAGTGCACTTATCATAACTAGCTGGTGGTTTTTTTTTTTCCTTATGCACTATTGTAGTGCAGTTATGATAAATAACTGATGGTTATGCACTGATTTGGGTAGTGCACTGATAATTAAGAGGTGACTTGTGATATTATTGTACAACTGATAATACAAATTGGTGTCAAGTCTTGTTTCCCACAGAGATTGGAGTAAACATAGTAATTATACAAGCACTTTATTAAGTCTTGTTGCTATTAAGATTGAAATAAGATAATTAATTATTTCAGGTTCTGTACTCACATTTTAGACATCATGTCTACATTTGAGTACTTTATTGAGCAGGGTAAAGCCCTTGGGAAGACAGGTGATAAATTAGAAGAATTTGCGACTGTTCAATATGCCAAGGCATTGAAGTCGGAGGAAAAGAAAATGAAAGAACTAACTGAACAAAAGAGAATAGATGCTGAAAATTTAAAACTGCAGATGCAGGTAGATGAAAAGAGATTACAAATGGAAATGGAAAAACAAAAAAGAGAAGCAGAATCTCAGGAGAAGAGACTTCAGGCTGAGGTTGAAAATAAGAGACTTGAAAAAGAAGCTGAAAATAAGAGACTTGAAAAAGAAGCTGAAAATAAGAGACTTGAAATAGAGGCTGAAAATAAAAGATTAGAAAAAAAGTTACAGGCTGAGGCTGAGGAAAGAAAGTTACAGGCTGAGGCTGAGGAAAGAAGGTTACAAAGAGAGTCTGATGAGAGAAAAGCAAAAATGGAACATGAAGAAAAACTCTTAGCTTTGGAGTTAGAAAAGTTGAAGTTATCTAGTAATGCTAATGATGCTAATAAGGTATCATCTGCTAATAAGTCTAATGCTGTTGATTTCAAGCTTAATTTACCAGCATTCAATGCTTCAATTGATGATATAACATTTTATCTAGATAGATTTGAAAGTGCATGTAAGGTGCATAATATAGATAAAACATTATATGTTTTTATCATCTGTCCAAGATACTTAGAGGTGATGCTTTGACTTTGTTGGGTATGGTAGATGTGCCTGACAAGAACAACTATGAGGTTGTCAGGGCGGCATTGTTAAAGAAGTACCAACTTAACGAAGACGGATATCGTCTTAAATTTAAAAACATGTTACCAGAAACTGGAGTTGAATTCTCAGAATTCATCTCAGGCATACGTCTTACTTTTTTACGATGGGTTGAGCTTTCTAAGACAGAAAGTACATTTGAAGCCCTCATGGACTTACTTCTTAGAGACAAGGTTATGTCTTCTGTTAATGAAGCTTTTCTTTCTTTTCTTCATGAGCGTAAGCCTAAAAATATAAAAGAAATGGAAGAATACTGTAGCCAGTATGTTACTGCACATCCTCACATAACCATTAGCAACTCTAAGGTAAAAGAAGGTCTGCCAGTTGCTTCGGCAGCACCTTATGGCCCGAATTTTATGCGTAAATTTCAGGGTAGCCAGCAAAATTTCAATAAAAAGAGTAACCGTAATTATGCCCAGAACCATGGTAATCAATTTCAGGGAGATTCTTCTTCCCAGAACTGGAGACAACCTAATATTACACGGTATTCTATTCCCGGTAACTTTAGAAATTTTCATAAAGGTAATCGGTATAGAGGAAAATATTTTTTGCAGAGACCTCAATACCAAGATAATAGAGGTTCTCAACAGCATAGAGATGGTAATGACAGTTATGGAAACTGGAACGCAAACCAGGATAAAAATTACAGTAGGGACTTTAATGATAATTGCAGAAGCAATAATGGTCGCGGTAGATCGCAACAGAAGAGAAAAAGATATCAACAGACAAACTCTGTTCAACAAGAATCTCAGGGAGCAGATAAACAGGTTAATAATGATAAAGACCATAATGCTATCGGATGCTCATCTTTTGACTTTGGTAGGGCAAATAAATGTATCCAATGCAGTACTTTATTTGATCCGAAAACCATTAGTACTCTAAGCTGTGGTCATCCTTTGCCCGCTCTTCCTGCTAATGTTGCTCATGATGGGAGAGGTTCTCTTATATTACATAAGGGGCTTGTAAATAGTAATCCAGTCTCGGTGTTGTTTGATTCTGGATGTACTACTGTCGGGGTTAGGCAATCTCTTGTAGATCCATTCTGTGCTACAGGAAAGGTCATCAAATGTGTCACATTTGGTGGCACGTTGGAAAAATATCCTACTGCCATAATACATATTGCTACTCCTTTCTTCACGGGAGAGGTCCACGCGTGTCTACTTCCAAACCCTATTGCGGACCTTATTATTGGTCGTATTCACGGAGTTAGGGAATGTACCCCACAGCAGATTGCTGTTTGGGAAGAGCAAAACATTGAAGCTACCAATACGGTGGTCACAAGAGCACATGCTCTGGATCCACCTCAAACTTCATTAACTAATAATGATGAAGTAAATGAACAAAATAGTCACTTGACTATTACACGTGACTCATTTATCAAATTGCAAGAAGAAGATCCGTCGTTACAAAAATTCTTCATTCTAGCAAAAAAAGGTGATCCTAATCAAAATACTAATAGAAAATCTTGGATTTCTATGAAGAACGGCGTACTTGTACGTATGGTACAAGACTCGACTACATCCACTCATTCACAAATTCTTGTGCCTAAGAGCATGAGGGTGCAAATATTGCAACATGCTCATGACTCGCAATGTGCTGGACATATGGGTTTTTCCCGTACAAAGTCGAGAGTTCTTGCGGCTTTCTTTTGGCCATTTGTGAGCAAGGACATACGAATGTACTGTCGCTCTTGCAAAGTATGTCAGGAGGTCAAATCTAAAGGACCACGACATGCTGCGCCTATTCAGGCTGCTGACATTCCAATTCGCCCTTTTCAAAAAATGGCAATAGATATTATCGGTCCTTTTAGAATTAAGTCGGCTAGAGGGCATCAATTTATTCTTACATGTGTCGATATGTGCACACGTTGGCCAGAGGCAATACCTCTCAAGAGCATCTCAACTGCTGATATCGCAGACGCTCTTTGGCTGATATTTTCTCGCTTGGGTTTTCCCGGAGAAATATTGTCAGACCATGGCACTCAACTTATATCAGACACTATGTCACAGGTAATGTCTATGCTACATATAAAAAGGTCTCTCAGCAGTATCTATCACCCAATGTCTAATGGGTTGGTCGAACGTTTAAATAGGACTCTAAAAACTTTACTGGGTAAAATAACTGAGGATCATCCTCAGGATTGGGACAGGGTCTTACCCGCGGCTCTCTTTGCGTATAGAGAGGTCCCCAATGAACATACGGGGTTTTCCCCTTTTGAACTTGTCTTTGGCGCGCAACCGCGCGGCCCTATGTCTTTACTTCACGATCTAATCACTGCCGATAATATTAGCGATGAGACTCAGTCTTCTTATGAGTACGTCATTGCTCTTAGGAAAAAAATCATTGAGGCATGCAGACTAGCAACTTCGTCTTCCGAATTTGCTAAAGAAAAGGCAAGGCAGTTTGCGAATAAGAATAGATGTCTACGACAACTTTGTCCAGGTGACAAAGCTCTCGTTCTACTTCCTTCAAGGGAGAACAGACTTCTAATTGCATGGAAAGGTCCATATGCAATAGTCTCCAAAATTTCTGATGTCGACTATGTTGTCGATATTGATGGAAAGCATAAAACTTTCCACATAAATATGCTCACGGAATTTCATGAAAGACCAGACTATTTGCAGCCTATTTTCCAGGCAACGGACAATTCTCAAGTACCTCATGGTCAATACTCATCGCTGTCAGTTATACAGGATGAGGAAACTACTTTTTCTGATGTCAATCTTCCTCTTTCTATGGTCCCACTTTATTCTACGGAATCTTGGAAAAACGTGACCGTTTCTCCAAATCTTTCCGCTGAGGAACATCGACAAGTTTCTTCGATGTTGCAAACATTTCAGGATGTTCTTACAGACATCCCGGGACACACACATGTCATTGAACATGACATTGTGCTAACTGATCATAATCCTATCAGAGTCAGACCCTATCCAATACCTATCCATTTCCAGTCTCAAGTCGAAAAAGAATTGGATGAAATGATACGTTTGGAAATCATTGAACCATCCACTTCAGCATACTCTTCGTCTATGGTTATTGTTCGAAAGAAGGATAATAACATTCGCATTTGCGTAGATTATCGCAAATTGAACCAAGTTACGAAGTTCGACGCTGAACCTATGCCTTCATTAGAAGAACTACTCAATAAACTTTCTAATTCTAGATTCTTTACCAAACTAGATTTGTCTAAAGGTTATTGGCAAGTCCCGCTAACTGAACGTGCCAAACCTTTTACAGCTTTTTCTACACCTAGGGGTTTATTCCAATGGAATTTCATGCCTTTTGGTCTTATGAACGCCCCTGCTACATTCGTACGCATGATGCGGCGAATTCTCGCATATCGTACAGATGTCATAGCATATCTAGATGATATCTGTCTATTTAGTGATTCCTGGGAAGATCACTATTTGGGTTTATACGAATTACTGTCTACTCTTCGCGAGTATAACTTGACTGCAAAACCCTCTAAAGCCTTTATAGGATTTAGTGAGATTTCTTTCCTAGGTCATCGTGTTGGTCATGGTCTTTTAAAGACAGAGGACCACAATGTTTCAAAAATACTTAACATTTCGGTCCCTAAGACAAAGAAACAAGTAAGGAGTCTATTAGGTTTGATCCAATTCTACGGACGATTCATTCCGAATCTGTCCTCCATTATGGCACCGCTTTCTACTTTATTGAAGAAAGGGTCGCCTAATTTGATCCGCTGGTCAAAAGAATGTCAATCCTCATTGGACCAGGTTAAAGACCTATTTTCATCTCCACCTATTCTTAGGTTACCTACTATTGAGAAGACTTTTGTTCTTCGAAGTGACGCCTCGTCAACTGGGATTGGGGCAGCACTGATGCAGGAGTATTCTGATACTCTGCATCCGATGATGTATATCTCTAGGAAATTAAATGCTGCAGAAAAGAATTACTCGGTTTTAGACCGTGAGTTATTGGCTATGGTATGGTCTATTCTGAAGTTACAAAGATTTCTTCTAGGCGCACATTTCATTGTGGAAACCGACCAGAAAGCGCTTACTGCTATTCAGAGTAAAAACTTGAAGAGCTCGAGGTCCACTCGTTATGCCATAGCTCTTCAACCATTTCATTTCTCGGTTCGAGCTATCCGTGGTTCGGATAATGTAATGGCGGACATTCTGTCCAGATGCCCACACGATTCCACATGATTCTTCTGTCATATATATATTTCCTAATATACAGTCCAATGTTATAATGACATGTTAGTAGTTTTTTTTGTTTCTCACTTTTTTGAGGGGGAATTTATAACATTGTACCATGTAATTATCTAAGAAGGCTTAGTTAGTGATATACGGGCCAAAAGATCACTCGGCCACATTTAAATAAATTATTTTCAGGATTGTATTGAGAGATTTACCAGTTGTCTTTAAGATTTGTGTTATTGATATTTTCGCAGCACATCATTGAAGATGCGAAATTGTGTCCATTGTGGAACTTTGAGTATATCAAGTCCTGTCCTAGATTGGGAGCGGATGATGTCCACATCTTCTTCTATTGAATGTTTTATGTCAACGAAGATCAACACATGTATTACTTATTAGTTACTGATGCATTACATAATGTAATAAAATAGTGCGGTATATTAATATATTACACCGCTATTTGCAACACATTGTATGATATCATAATAATATATTTGATTTCATATATTGGTATGAGAATAATTTGACTTTTATTATGATGTTGCCAGCATTGTGGTTTGTGTTGGTGGCACCTTCCTGGGATATATACGCGTATACTTAGATAAATTTTTCTCTAAGGACCTGGGATATGATCTCAGTTTCGCTCCAAGTGTTGAGCTATTTTGTTAGGTATATCCGCGCATCATACGTGCGTTAGGAGCCTAGATTTTTCCGGCTCCAGGATTTAAAAAAAAAATGTTTCATTTTTTTTTTCCCGGGAGGGTGCGGTAATGTTACGCACAAATAATTACTTTTTTCCAAAGTCTTTGTATGATCGTTTTTCGTATGTATGATCATTATTTGACTGAAATGCATGTTATATATATTTTATGGTCAAAGGGACAGAACCCGATATATCGATGCTGCTATTTTTTATGAGTTTACCTCCTCTTGTATAGAGACACGTTCGGTCTATAATGTCTTGAACGAAGGGTGACCATATCTCCTTATTTGGTAGTATCAGTCAACTGTTGTAGATGTTTGAAACCTTTCTTAACGCTTCTGTTCATGTCCATAAAAGGCGCGACTGTGTAAGACTTTTATCTCGAATGTTCTTAGAATCGTCTTATTGTGAACAGCGACTCAGAGATTGTCACTCTGCGCATGTCTCGACTTGGTTGTCGTTTTGGTTGTTCCGCCCAGGTCGGAGAGTGGAGAAATGGACTGATTAGCGAGCGGACGCGACTGCGTCTTGTGATTCTCTGAGGGAAATACATTGTCTTTGTGAGTTAGTTAGCTAACTAGACTATTTCCCGTATTATTCAAGCCTGCCTGGAGGCATATGTTCATGGTTGATTTTCCGAAATAAGGTAATTCCTCTTGTATCGAACTTTAGGCTATCATCTAGAGGTTCGTCATTTTGTCGCCTTTTTGCTCGCCTGTGTGATTCAAAATGGAGAGGTACTTTGACTAGGATTAAGTCACCGGTATCTTTATACCTGAACTAGTTATATATCTATGGGTCGCT
This sequence comes from Oreohelix idahoensis, assembly GCA_024509875.1. NCBI lineage: Eukaryota > Metazoa > Mollusca > Gastropoda > Stylommatophora > Oreohelicidae > Oreohelix > Oreohelix idahoensis. The sequence goes on from JAMPIV010013887.1 coordinate 143,237, forward strand.
CTAGACCAACAAGACTATTGTCTGTGTTCCAGGATTCGTTATATCAGAGATCACGTCCAAGTCAGATGGTTAGACTTAGGAAGGTTATAAAGGTCGAGCTGACCTGTAATCCATGTATGCTACTCACGTGCAGACAGTAAACGGACGTATTGTATACATCTGATCTGCTAGCATCAGGAAGGAATAATTATTATTGTCTATGAACATTAAGGATCTGCAGCTGACCACGGTTGCAGAAGTTATATGTATTATTTATCAAGCTTCGCTATGATATTTGTTTTCCATACAACTATTGAGTATTGACTTCTACATGACTGTCAGTTAACATGAGTTTGAATGCTGCATTCGTTGTACTATGCCGATGATAACATAAGTATCATGACTGTTTTGTGGCGTGCAATAAATGGTATAAACCTAAAGCGAAGTTACCATTTCTATGACTCTACACGTCATGTTGCCTGTGGTGTACCCTGAACTGTTCTACTGCAACACACACACAGCAACAATCTAAACCAGATAAGACACCCACATCTTGCATTGTAATACCTGGTGTCGATAGAGGTGGTAATTTGACGGCATCCTAATTCCACCCTTATCAGTGTGTTAGAAAATAAGTTGAGTTGGTGAATTCTCAGCAGACCAGACGCTCACGTAGCTTGAAGGTGTAGCTCTGGTGCTGAGATCTGGTGGCCCCACCTCTCCGTGCTTGGGGGCAATATCAGGCGGCTCTGCCAAAATATAAACTGCACGGGTCCACTCTTGTATTAGTAACTAATCATTTCACACCACATTGGTGCCAAATAAAAAACTCACAGCTCTGCAATAAAGTATTGGTCATGTGTCAGAATTCCATCCTCTAACCCATTTCTGGACACAACACCACACACAACAACAACACCACATAGACGGGTCAGATCTCTTTGACCAAACAACACATCTTACCAAGTTGGTTTCACATAGGACAAGTTCTCCCAGACTACATATTCTGAAATATGTTCATTAGCTTCCTGCCATAGAATAGGATAGGTGATATGTTCCACTGATCTCAACACTTGTTCTGTCCTTCATAATCCTTGCTGGAGTTTATGTATTTTATTTGTCTCTAGACCCTGAACTGGGGCGGGAGGTCTAGAGCGAATCCTTACTTGTTGTAAGGGATAGATTATGATATGGCAGTATCAAATCACTCGAAATATTAAACAAATATTAAATTATACAAAGAAATACTTTCAGTCTTACCAGAATTATGAATATAGAACACAGTTAACTGCTAGCAAAACTCAGCTGAGCTGCTGGCTTTAGTATGGCGTCCCTCTAAAGATTTCAATTTGCTTCTGGGAATACACCACTATATTATTTACTCGTTTCACAAAAAACACACTTGTTTTTTGAACCAACTCTGCCTTCCCCTACACAATTTTGCTTTTAAAGTTATTTTTAGCCACAATTCTCCAGCCCATTCCCTCTCTTTCATACCAACTAGATTTTAGCGCTTTGAGTCTCAAGACTGCAGTTTTTGAAAATTAGGGACATTTTTGTTTCAATGCAGACGCTCGCTGATATGAACAACACAGTCTTTTGTCAATATCTTTCTTATTATCTATCCTTCTGTATAAATGAAAGCATATTATTTCACTGCTCAAGATGGGCCATCCGGCCAGCTAGGTTTTATATTCCTAACATCATTATTAAGAAAAAGTTACTTTTCAAATATTTTCTAGAATCTTCTATAATGCGTTCATCACTGCATTCAAATAAACGGACTAAGTTATCGCAAAAGCGTCCAAGAAATGACTGTGGCGTATAATAGCTAAGGTCCCTTTTGTCGATTTCTTTACCTTGTGTCAACTTGGGGACGTGAATTTTTCCTTTCCTTTCCCCACCAATTTGCGTCCTTTTAGCCTTGCTAGTTTCAAGCACGTTTCAGTCATATTTTTTCCTCTGATCTCCGTTCTCATCCAGCTCCAAGGGTAAACGTTTTGCCTCCACGTCTAACAATTTAAATTCCATGGCGGGTGGTGACCCGCGGCGTGGGCGATCATGTATTCTAGTAGCTTACGCATTAGTTTTTATCCCTACTTTGTATCATTGGAGGTATTTTAACGTTGTATCACGGTTAATTTTATGACAGACGTGACAATTGCACATTGAGACAAGAACACGTAACGAAATAGCAAGAATTCTTTTATTTTAAAATGCACTTAGCTTGAAAAGCTGTGTTCTCCTGTTCACAATTTTGTGTACAGCGTCACCAAGTTCTGTGTGACAACACAGTCCAGTCAACAGCGAACCAGAGCTGACCAAGATCCTACTCCACCTCCACGTGGTGGTCCTGGAAACAGGCTGCATCACTGCAGTCTGGCTGAGAGAGTAGGGATCGAAGAGGGAAGGCAAACCCGGTCCCAAATAATTCCGTGCTGAAGTCGGATGTGTTGGCCGAAAGGCGCAGATATCGCAGCTCCGCTGTAAACAGACACAACACAACCAACGTCCTTTTCAGGACGAACAAGGAAGAAGACCAAGTTCTGTGATAGTGTTCATAATTTTGTGTACAGCGTCACCAAGTTCTGTGATTGTGTTCATAATTTTGTGTACAGCGTCACCAAGTTCTGTGATTCTGTTCATAATTTTGTATGTAGTGTCACCACATTCAGTGATCTTTTCACAGCTGTAATCTTGTAAAGAGCGTCCGATTGACAGCGTAATTAGAGTGCCGACCACGCTCCAGTTTTCCTAGCTGTAAACCGGTGCCTGACTCTGCTGTTGAGTTAGGGTAGGAAAAAGCAGCGAGGAAGGGAACTGATAACCCCACCTGTCGATGCTGGACCTAGTATAGTGAAGTCTCACACACTTCATTCTCCTACGACAGTATCTACTATGGGACTACCTTTCCCGTTTTCAATCTGGTACACATTTTATTACTTTTTTTCGGCATTAATTTTTGTATGGTGGGCCAGCGGCTCGTCGCCAGAGGTTCCTTCACATTTTGATAGTTTAAATGTACCACGGTAAACGGTCGTGTGCAAAATTTCAGTTCTTTCGGTCATCTGAAACCTAGTGAACCAGGGGCTCAAAGATTTGACGCATCCCCACAACATTCAAATGAAACTAAATAAAAGTGAAAAATATTACCAGTAGTTATTCTGCCAAAGAGGTTTGGAGATGAGGCAACAGAAGCTTGTTGGCTCTTTGAAAGATAGTAACTACTGGAATATTAAACACTTGCATACTCCAATGTCCCGTGTAATTCCCGGTGGTCTGTAACTAGACAAAGGTAATATTGGACTACTAGTCTCTCCTGCATGTAGTGAGAAGCGTCTAATATGAAGTTTTGCATGAGGCTGTCAACCTCATCACGTAATACAAACCGCTATAGAAATAGCCTGCAAGAGCAGGTTCAGTTCCGCAGCACAAAAATAATTAAACATGCTGCTAAGAACTACGATGGTTTGGCCATGTCTGTAGAATGGGAGAAGATCGGCTACCTCGACAAGTATGGGAAACTAAGAGCCAGGGAGCCAGACCTTCAAGATGACCCACAGTCCGCTGGGAGGACAACATTAGACAATCTCTGAAGGACTGAGGATTAGGTTGGACCCAGGCCAGGAGGAAGACAAACGATAACATAGTATTGCGCTCACACTAGCAAAACTCTACATTGCAGGATAGAAGAGAAACGAGTAAGTAAGTAAGCTAAGAAATACGGTCAAAAAATTTAAGTGTGAATGTGCAGTCATGAAAAATATATTAAGAATACACGTGTTTAATAAAATCGTGACGTCAGAGGGTTGCTATAGTGACTTACCATATGAAGCAACCGTCTTTTAGTCGTTCATATCATTCGACACCAAGTGACGTGACACATAGCACTGTCATGTCAAACTCTGGCTAGCAATGTTTGACACGTTCACTATCGAATATAGTTTATTGTCGTCACTGTATACGCAATGTATTTTATCATCATCTTCTTCATGATTCGCTCGAATGTAACCACATTTGTTTATCTCATAAATTTGGTTGTCTGTCTCCAGCTTATCTCATCGCTAAGCAGCTTATCCCTGAAAGGCTTTGTGAGGGTCAGGCTGACAGTCTGCTTCTCTTGTTGAGCCGACATTCCTGGATGACATATCCTACAGTCTTTTAAACATAGTCACGTGTTTTAATTTATTGAATAGATGGTATTTGACAGTGACCTGTTCTCATATCAGAATTATCACTTGATCTCGAGTTGGTAACAAGTAGTACACTGCTTAGTATACTTAGTATACGCGAAGAGGTATGGTGTCCGCCTCGAATTCCAAAGGTACCACGTTCGCTTCCCAGTAGAGGGAATAAAATTTATGAAAACTTTTTTTCTGGTCTCCTGGGTAGTGAGATCAGATGGCTAGCCTTCTCGGATAAGGGCGAAAAAATAGGAGGTCCCATGTGCATGCTTCGCACGTTAAAAATCCCGCGGCAGTTGAATATCATAAAGAGTAGGCCACAATGCCGCTGCCATAGCAACATTAAAACAATTAGAAACCTACCCACCACAAAAAAATATTTATAGAATGTGTCATTTCTATATACACACATTTGGATTCTCGCCGGTGCAACGGAGTTCGTGCACTGTGCTGAGATCCTCCTTGTATGATCTAAGGGAGTAGATAGGAATACTGATGGAGTTGTCCGTGTGCAATGAATAAAGCTCTTAAAACCAAATCAAAGTATACTGTTGTTACATGTGACTCTGGTGTTCTCTAATCCATTTTTATTTGAAGTTATTTTTGATAATTACTTTTATCTCTTCACGTGTTGCCATGTACTCAGTTTTTATTTTGCTTCCTGCATCTTGCAAGTCGATCTGCAGTTTCATTTATGCTTACCCGCCGTAAAAGGTTCGTCAGACGTGAACAATGTCTATTGTAAGACGTGAACAATGTCTATTGTCAGACGTGAACAATGTCTATGTCAGACGTGAACAATGTCTATTGTCAGACGTTAGATGACGAGTAAGGAAATCCTAATGTTATATAGTCCGAAGCCCTGGGCGTCTCTGGAGAGACCAAGACAGAGCATTGCTGCTACATCCTGTAACGTGACTACATTGATGTTGTTTGTGCCTGTGGCTGGCAACATCATTATGTCAAACAGATTGCCACCACAACCACCACAGCAAGACCAGGGGACTGCTACAGGCTTCCTGCAAGTGGACCAGCTTCAAATGTGGCTTCGTGCTCGGGAAGGTGTGCAACAAAAAATGATCTCGACGTTGATGATGATGACGATGATATAGTCGAACAATAACAGAACTGGAACCTCCAGGGAGATCGGAAAAGGGGAAGATATGAGCGCTTAGATGCCAGAGATTAAGAACGTCCTGAAAATGGTACATGTAAGTTGTTCTTATCCTTTCGCGCTCCTTATTTAGCACAGAGACGCCATTCTGCTTCTTCTCTGATCCTTTGCCGCTGAGTGGCAAAGCAATAAGTGACCATCACGCATAGTGGCGTCTTGTAGGGACCCAACAACCTGTCTCTACTTTGCTCGGTCGATGACCATCATTCGTGCGATGTCCCAACTCTTGTTCATGTTTTGCATCTTTGCCTCCACGGTTTTCCGTCAAGTTGTTTTTTAGTCGGCCTCTTTTTCATCTTCCTTCTGGAGAGAAAGAAGACACAATTGTAGTTGGCGTACTCTTGTAAGCCTGTGCCAAATCATTGTGAGTTCAGTTGCTGTGGTGATTTCTGGAGTTATTTGTTTTACTTAATGAGGATGTCACCTTTATTCTCAATCTTTCTTTATTTCTTTCACGACATGCAATTTAAGACACTGTGATCCTTGACTTTGCTGCAGTATATATTGCATCTCGAAACTGACACGAGCAGGCACAAGTAACTAGGCACGCACAAAATTAACATAGACATGCATGCCTGGAACACGCCCATCTGTACCTTCAGTGACCTTGTGTGTGACCTATGATCCCAAAGATATCCAAATACGTATTGTGAGCTCCAGTGCATCAAAGTTAACATTAATTTCAGTTAACAAATTGTTTACGCTGCGTCAAACAATGTAACAGAAATCTTGTTAGTTCGTATTTATATGGGAAACGTCATACTTGTCTGATAATCTTTTTATAGTCTGAGTTTCGTACATTATCCAGGAACTAACTATTAATACGTAACTAAACATTCATATTTGCTTTACCTAAGCCGGTCTTGTGTATATTTGTATGGAGCTGGGTAGATTAATTAAACATCAGCAAGGTATTTAACTTTGATCCGCAAAATTTAGTGTAAGTTTCAGAGTGGCAGAGTCGTTAGAGAGTTAGTTTCTCCAGGCAAAGGCATCAGGTTAGAAAACAGGTCGCGCCAAGCTCTAGTCTGCCCAAATGTAAAAATGAGTACCTGATCCTACTCTTGAGTTAGGGAAGGCAAAGTCAACTCCTTTTGGAGCAGTAAATAAATAAACAAACAACACACAAAGGTCACGTGTTATCAGGCACTCAGTGAGAAATAAAGAAGTAGAAGACTAGACAACAGAAAAACAACAGAAGTGATAGGCTTAACGGGAATCGAAATATCCTTTTTAAGCATGGGACTATGCTACGGCTGCCCCCCCCCCCCCCTTTTTTTCCCCGCAGGAATCAAAGTTCATTTGAACTTGTAGTTATTGTAGTTGTTGTAGTAGTTGTAGTTATTGTAGTTGTTGTAGTTATTGTAGTTGTTGTAGTTATTGTAGTTGTTGTAGTTGTTGTAGTTATTGTAGTTGTTGTTGTAGTTGTTGTAGTTGTTGTAGTTGTTGTAGTTATTGTAGTTATTGTAGTTATTGTAGTTGTTGTAGTTATTGTAGTTATTGTTTATGTAGCATTTCGTTTTCATTATGAAATTTGACAGCCCGTGCACAACCTCATAGTATTCACCTCTTACGATTGCATGAGGGAGCATGAGGGAGCATTAGTTCTTTTCTTTCTTCGTCTTTTCAGAGACAAATTTGGACTCTACGGGTCCTCCCACAAACTTGTTTTTGATTTATGTGCCCCCGTCAGTTAAATGTGCAAGTAGTTATATTGATTTTATTTTCAATTGGAGTTAATCCTTTTGATGTTGTTGTTATTCAAGTGCTAACTGGCCTTCCGCCAGAGATGGTAATACTTGACTTTTGCTCATTTTTCTTTCCAGGTTCATTCATCCCTTTAGGTTTAGTGATAAGCAATCTCGTATAATGGTTTTCAAATGATCCAACTATAACATAGCAATTGTAGAAAATTCAATTAGAGTTTATTGATGTCATTAGGCAAACACTGTAAATTTCACAATGATGGTTGGTTATCCAAGAGGAACATTTATATATCCACAATGAAATATATATATATATATATATATATATATATATATATATATATATATATATATATATATATATATATATATATATATATATATATATATATATATATATATATATATATATATATATATATATATATATACACACAATAGAATAATATACTAATTTGTCTACTTAAAAACTTGTCTTGATATTCTCAAAGACGAAGTTCACTTAACACTATTTATAAAATCCTCAAAAGTCAAAAATCATGGAATCATAAATCCTGAAATCACTGCCCTTTCTCGCACTTCCCTTCTATTTATACTATTTCTTCTTTTTTTCCCCGCCAATTTTCACACGATGCTTTCTTTTTTCATACGGTACAATTATCTAAATTTGCACACGTTTTCTCAGCTTTTCGACTTTTCCTACACGTCTTTTTCTCTAAACAACGGAAAAAAAAAAAAAATAGCAACTCTCACTTCACAAAATTTTCCATTCAAAACACGCATTTAATATTTTCCCTGGGACTGCACTATCTTTGTCTCTCTTCGTCGTGACTGCCAACTGAACTTTAATGACCCTACGTTTTGTGCGAAAACGCCTTATTTGTTTTACGTCTGTTATTTCTATATTCTAACACGTATAAATGGTAGTGTAGTAAGCCATGCGGTTACATTTATATTTTTTACTATTTTGACTACACAACTGGAGCACGTGTTGGTGAAGGTGTGAATTTTGGATAACAGTCTTGGTTTATCTGGAATCCCCATGGTAAGAGAGGTAGAGGAAGACCAAAGAATACATGGAGAAGAGAACTGGATAAGAGAACTGGAGAAAAGAACTAGAGAAGAGAACTGGGGAAGAGAACTGGATAAGCGAACTGGAGATGAGAACTGGAGAAGAGAACTGGAGAAGAGAACTGGAGAAGAGAACTGGAGAAGAGAACTGGATAAGCGAACTTGAGATGAGAAATGGAGAAGAGAACTGGAGATGAGAACTGGAGAAGAGAACTGGAGAAGAGAACTGGAGATGAGAACTGGAGAAGAGAACTGGAGATGAGAACTGGAGATGAGAACTGGAGATGAGAACTGGAGAAGAGAACTGGATAAGCGAACTGGAGAAGAGAACTGGAGATGAGAACTGGAGAAGAGAACTGGGGAAGAGAACTGGAGATGAGAACTGGAGATGAGAACTGGAGAAGAGAGCTGGATAAGCGAACTGGAGATGAGAACTGGATAAGCGAACTGGAGAAGAGAGCTGGAGAAGAGAACTGGAGAAGAGAACTGGGGAAGAGAACTGGATAAGCGAACTGGAGATGAGAACTGGATAAAAGAACTGGAGAAGAGAACTGGAGAAGAGAACTGGATAAGCGAACTGGAGATGAGAACTGGATAAGCGAACTGGATAAGCGAACTGGATAAGCGAACTGGAGATGAGAACTGGAGAAGAGAATTGGAGAAGAGAACTGGAGAAGAGAACTGGATAAGCGAACTGGAGATGAGAACTGGAGAAGAGAACTGGAGATGAGAACTGGAGAAGAGAACTGGAGAAGAGAACTGGGGAAGAGAACTGGATAAGCGAACTGGAGATGAGAACTGGAGAAGAGAACTAGAGATGAGAACTGGAGATGAGAACTGGAGAAGAGAACTGGAGAAGAGAACTGGAGAAGAGATCTGGATAAGCGAACTGGAGATGAGAACTGGAGAAGAGAACTGGAGAAGAGAACTGGGGAAGAGAACTGGAGATGAGAACTGGAGAAGAGAACTGGAGAAGAGAACTGGATAAGCGAACTGGAGATGAGAACTGGAGAAGAGAACTGGGGAAGAGAACTGGATAAGCGAACTGGAGATGAGAACTGGATAAGAGAACTGGAGAAGAGAACTGAAGAAGAGAACTGGGGAAGAGAACTGGAGAAGAGAACTAGGGAAGAGAACTGGATAAGAGAACTGGATAAGAGAACTGGGGAAGAGAACTGGGGAAGAGAACTGATAAGCGAACTGGAGATGAGAACTGGATAAGAGAACTGGAGAAGAGAACTGGAGAAGAGAACTGGGGAAGAGAACTGGATAAGCGAACTGGAGATGAGAACTGGAGAAGAGAACTGGAGAAGAGAACTGGAGAAGAGAACTGGGGAAGAGAACTGGATAAGCGAACTGGAGATGAGAACTGGAGAAGAGAACTGGAGATGAGAACTGGAGAAGAGAACTGGATAAGAGAACTGGGGAAGAGAACTGGAGAAGAGAACTGGAGAAGAGAACTGGATAAGCGAACTGGAAATGAGAACTGGAGAAGAGAACTGGAGATGAGAACTGGAGAAGAGAACTGGAGAAGCGAACTGGAGAAGAGAACTGGAGAAGAGAACTGGATAAGCGAACTGGAGAAGAGAACTGGATAAGCGAACTGGAGAAGAGAACCGGAGATGAGAACTGGAGAAGAGAACTGGAGATGAGAGCTGGAGATGAGAACTGGATAAGAGAACTGGAGAAGAGAACTGGGGAAGACATGAAAAGACCTTGAGTTACTGGCACAGGACAGGAAGACTTAGCCTAAGTTTATAGAAGGGATATGCTCATTTGGAAGTTGAAAGGTGAAAGAATCTTGGTAACGAGTCGTGTTTCCGATCTATAAAGTAGGACACATTTTACCATCGTAGAACTATACTTTCATGTGGTACAATTTAACCGTAGAATTCTATACCAGTCTTCTTCGCTTCCTCTTTCTTTTTCGTACATTTTCAGCGTTCAACTTGAATATGTTTAACCAAAGTAATGGTCAGTCTGAGGTTGTTGGTATCTACGTAGAGTTTTGTCAAGGAATGGTACTAGTGATGGACAGGCGTGATTTCTGTGTTCCTCACATGTTGGACATCTTTGCAGCGGATGTTCAGCGATAATATTTTGGGTGCCACAGTTATACTCATTAGTAGTTGGAGAATATTGAATGTAAGTCTGGTTTTGTTAATCCTTGGAATTAATCATCGGTGATAATAATCTCTTTCCAGACGTCTGTGTGGGTGTATACCAGTGAGAATCATGGGACGAGCATCGAAGTTCCTGTCACACCCGAGACGACAGTGTTGAATATTCTAGAATGTGTCAGAGATCCGGTCAGAGGTGAAGGTTACCTGGTGGCTGTTGCTGGAGATACAGGTGAGGACAAATAGAGGGCAGCGAAAAATCAAAACAAAAAACCAATTGTGTTTGTTTGACATACTAAGGTAAATCTAAAGGTAGTCCCATAGAATATACTGCCATAGGATAGTAAACTGTTAGAGACTTCACTTTACTATATATATATATATATATATATATATATATATATATATATATATATATATATATATATATATATATATATATATATATATATATATATATATATATGATCTTGAACGAATGGCAAAGGACATTACGTCTGTTGTTGCCCTATACTCATCATCATCATCAGTTGCCATCTCCACAACGAAGGTTGGCATTAATGGATCTCCAACGTCTTCTGTCTCTTGTCTTGGTGGTACACTCTGATAGACTCTTTCCCGTCCATCTCTTGATGTTATCTTCCCACTTATAGCGCTGTCTTCCCCTTGCACGTTTGCCTTCAACTCTCCCTTCTGTTATGGTCTTCTGCAAGGTGTTATGCCTTTTTATGTGGCCAAAGTATTTTAGCTGCCGAACTTTGACCTCTCTCATTAGTTCTCTTTTCATACCTAGATTTTCTAGGACCTCCTTATTTGTTTTCATCTCTTTCCATGAGATACGCCCCATTCTTCTATATATCCACATTTCAAGAGCCTCAATTCTTTCTTCCAAATGCTTATTCATCGTCCATGTTTCTGCACCATACAGAAATGCAGAATATATATAACACTTTATGATTCTGAGTTTTAATTTATGAGATAACTGTTTGGATGTCAGTATATGTTTCATGTTGTTGAATGTAGCTTTGGCCATTCCTATTCTCTTCTTGATTTCTGTTTCACATCTGCCATCTTCTGTTATTATATGACCAAGATATACGTAGCTCTTGACTTGTTCCAGGATTTTCCCATTTACGCTCATCTTTAATGTGGGTTTATCGTCTGTTTTGCTAATTATCATAGTTTTTGTTTTCTCAATATTAATGTCGAGTCCATATTCATGACTTATACTGTTCACTTGCTTCACTAGTTCTTGTAACTCCAGTTCTCTTCCCCAGTTCTCTTCTCCAGTTCTCATCTCCAGTTCTCTTCTCCAGTTCTCATTTCCAGTTCGCTTATCCAGTTCTCCTCCCCAGTTCTCTTCTCCAGTTCTCTTCTCCAGTTCTCTTCCCCAGTTCTCTTATCCAGTTCTCTTCTCCAGTTCTCATCTCCAGTTCTCTATCAGAACTATACTCAACCGGACGCTGAAAAGGGTAATAATAATAATCATGATGATGATGTCGATGGTGATGACGATGACAACGACGATGATAATGATGGTGATGATGATGATGATGTGTGTATTTCCAGAGTACATCCTCCAGGACGGAGACAACGCCTACACATTTCTGTATGAGATATGGAACAACAGCGGCACCACTCCAACCTTTTTGTTGAGATACTGTAACCAGCAAGCAGAGTGGCCTCCCCCTGAACTGGAGGGTAAGTTAATAAGTTACTATAATAGCAATCAAAATGTCCCGCACCCCATCCTCTTTAAAAAAAAAATTGAATTGGATGGTAAGCTATTCATTTAACACTTCAGTTTTCGTTTCCCGACCTGTCAGCAAGTCATATCTTAAAGAATTTGATTTACAATTAGGTAACACGAGCACAACCTGTCCCTCCTTCAATAGTCAGTCTGCGTGGCCTCTTCTAATCTCCCAGTGATGATCCGGTGATACGTTTTATGGCATTGATAATAAAATTACTCATCTGCATCTTGTTCATTTCTGCAAATCTCCCTTCTTTGACAAATTGACCAGATATCCTACTTCCAGTCACCCGACATTTATTCTCCTTCCCACATGTTACAGTAGACTTAGTAAAATATATATGTTCACATGTCTTTGTCCAATTTGAAAGTCAGCAATACAGGGTGATTGAAAAGTCTTTATAACACATAAGGAAGGGAAACCCGAGGCCTGTAAACAGTAAATAAATATTAGACAAACATAAAGGTATGTTTTCAGGCACTCGTAAGAAATAAAGAAGTAGAAAACTAGACAACAGAAAAACAACAGACGTGAGTGGCTTACCCAGGACTCGAACCCAGGTCCTTCCGTGCGACAACCCCGCCAAGCTATGCAAGCGAATCACACTATCCTCCCTGCCATCTAGGCATCACCAAAAAAATGATGCATCGATGCAACCCGCAATACATAATACCGGAAATTTACCATGGGCAGTCCAGCTTATTAATGACGCAATCACTTCTGTTGTACCCCTATTACAAAGTATAGGTCAGACTACACAAGACAAAGACCTTAATACTGTGTCTAATTTCTTACGAGTGCCTGAAAACATACCTTTATGTTTGTCTAATATTTATTTACTGATTGAAAAATCAAACGGTATTTTAAAATTTTTGTATCATCAACTGTATCTATTGAATATACTCGAAATAAAAGTCAGAACACGGCGTAGTAACTGCCTCTTGAGTAATAAGTTTTATTTTATTTTTCATTTTATTTATTATAATAAAATCTAAACTTACCAGTACACTGACGTTACAAGGGACAGCACAAATTGTTGCTCGCTATGAAATTATATGTAGAACAAACCAGATCTGACGCTGAGTAATATGATTGTGACATCTCATTTTATATAATACAATTGCAGTTAATTGTCTCTGTCGTGTTGTTTGCTTCAAATAAATTGGATAGCAGTGAATAAGTGACAATTCGGAAATAGGAAATCGGTTGTATGACAATTATCAGAAGCTGATATCTGTTGACAGACATGACATTTATCAGAAGCCGATATCTGTTGACAGACATGACAGTTATCAGAAGCCGATATCTGTTGACAGACATGACTATTATCAGAAGCCGATATCTGTTGACAGACATGACAGTTATCAGAAGCCGATATCTGTTGACAGACATGACAGTTATCAGAAGCCGATATCTGTTGACAGCGCCACTTGACACGGCTGATAAAGAAAATGGCTGTAAACATGACTTAATTGGTTGACTCCTGGTGACGCGCGTGCGAGCTTTCACGACTGAAAGTCACAACAGTAATTATTATTTGAATTTATCAAACACGAATTCTACATTATTTTGGCAAGGCCCGCCTATTTCAGCCTCATTACAAGGGCCGTCATTTATAATGTTAGTTCTTTTATCCATTCATTCATCCATTGACATTCAGCTGCCTAAGGGACAAAGAGACATAGACCTTCAGCATATTTGTAGCATGAGGTTTTTATTGTATATAGGATCAATATGTACTGACAATACAGAAATAGAATTTCTGCAGGAAAATGGTGAAGTCCCAGTGTATGAGACAACTACTGATATCACAAATTAGTTACGGCTGTGAATGAGCTGATCTCGAAAAATTCGTAGAGTGGAGACAGTCATAAAATGCCACCCCGCTGGGTAACAAACTGTGATATTAAAACAAGGAAACAGATTTCACTTAACAATTATAAACTTGACAAGTCGTTCAAATACAATTTCCTTATTTATTAAGTATATACAATATCTACTCTTGAGCTGAAGGGTGGATGTTGGAAGATGGAATGCAATGGATTTGTAAGTTTACAGATTATATATATATATATATATACATATATATATATATATATATATATATATATATATATATATATATATATATATATATATATATATATATATATATATATATATATATATATATATATATATATATATATATATATATATATATATATATATATATATATATATATATATATATATATATATATATATATATATATATATATATATATTACTGTGGCGTGAGGTTTTATTTGGCTCTATGATCAGTATAGTACTGACAATTACAGAAATATACTGAAGCACATTAAAAACGCACCACCTTTATAATCCAGGAACAGAGTGTGAAATGTAAATATAAGTGTGTACAAGTTTACATATTTGGAATCTTTATTCATTTTCCTATGAATCCATGCTGGTCATTAATTTGTACATTTGATTGTTATGAAATTCATTGCATTCTGTGCAGGAAAGGGAGAAAACCAAAAATACAAAAAAAATGCACGTGCGTTATCCTGCTGGAGAAGCTGCAAGTCTGGATAAATTGTGAACGCAGGAGCAACCAGTGCATCCAGAACCTCATCTCGATATGTCACAGCATTAACATTTCCACGGAAGACGTGAAGAGGCAAGCGATGGTAAAAACTGAATCCTCCCCAAATGTGAATACTGCCACCTCGAAATCGGTTGACACAGCAATCTGCAAAGCGCTCTTCACACCGTCGCTAAATCCGCATACGTCCATCTGCAAAGGATATGTTGAATCTGTTCTTGTCTGTGAATAGGACAGCATTCAACTGCAGTCTAGTTCGTCTGATATGTTGCTCTGCCCATTGCAGGCGCTGCTAACGATGTCTGTGAGTCAAGTTTGGCCCAACATAAGGTCGTCTTGCAGTAAGGCCTGTATCTCTGAGTCGTCGTATGACTGTCATTCGAGAGACTTGCCCATGTCTACCCACTATTGCTCTTGCTGTTTGACTTGCCGGGAGAGTCAATTCCTTAGGTGACTCAGCACAATATGACGATCTTGCGCAGGGGTAGTAACTCGTGGTTGGCCACTCCGAAGTCTATCCCGGGCACTGCCAGTGGTTCCGTAACGTTCATTGAGACGTACAATAGTGCTGTGGTGGCAATTCATCCTTCTGGCAATGGCCCGCGAGCTCATTCCGGTCTCCAACATACCAATGGCTCGTTGGCGGTCGTTTTCAGATAGTCGTGGCATTTCAAGCACATGTACTGGGTGTTTTGTCTCAACGGCCTTTTTATACCGAGTATACTGCCACAACGCGTACACATTTTCAGGGTCATAGCTGTTGAGAATCGTGTTGCACGTGTAACTTTCATCGTTTTTATGTAGTCTGTACACACACCCATGGGTTGAATCTTGCACTTTCCATTCCAGCAGCCATTCGCTCTCTACCGCATGGTAAACACGGGGAAAATCCATTCCCACACTTTTTTTTGCCAGCTTCTCGGCATCAGTATATATAATAGTGGTGCGTTTTTAATGTGCTTCAGTATATAATTTCTGCAGAAAATGGAGAAGTCCCAGTGTCTGAGAGAACTACTGGTATCACAACTTAGTTACGGCTGTGAATGATCGGATCTCGAAAAATTAGTAGAGAGGAGACCGACATAAAGTGCCACCTCCGCTGTGTAACTAACTGTAATATTAAGACAAGGAAACAGATTTTACTTAACAATGATAAAATTGACAAGTCTTCAAATGCAATTTCCTTATTATTTATTTAGTATATACACTATCTACTCTTCTGCTGAAGGGTGAATGTTGAAAAATGGAATGTAATGGATTTGTAAATTTACATATGATTTACAAATATTTATATTTATATAGATATGTAAATATATTACAACAAGTTTTCCAATTATAGGAACAAAAATTATATCAGCTGTGCTGTTATTCAATTATAGTACAGGTATCCGCTGTGCTGTTAATTAAGTATATAACATTTATCAGCTATGCTGTTAATCTTGTCTCTTTCTACGCTAAATCACTTTCTCGTCACTGACACTAACTTTTGCTCACAATGCTGACAGAAATGGTACTAATTTGTACTCATCTCTCTAAGGTCTGTTCTTCTTTGTTTGGTTCCCACAACAATGGCTGAGGATCGTTCCTTTAGCCCACCCAAGACTGAGAGGGACCAAAGATGTAGATTCTGTGCAATCTCTATGCTCCTGCGGAGTTCCAGGCAGCTGGATGGACGACCCACGATCTCAGTTTTGATGACACGAATAAAACCTGTAACAAGGAAAAATAGGGGCTAATTTCTGTCCTTGAGCCCACCTATTTCTAGTGTGGGTGAAATGAGCGTGTCTCAGGTGTCTGCATGTAGGATGAATGACAACATGGCTCAGTATGATTTAGCAATAGCGAGACAAGACAGGTGTCTACTTGCAAAACATTCTTTCTGATAAACTAATACATGGATACATCCAATAATATAAATTCAATACATGAATACATCCAATAATATGTACACCTACATGAATACATCCAATAATATGTACTCAATACATGAATACATCCAATAATATGTACTCAATACATGAATACATCCAATAATATGTACTCCTAGGTGTGATACAACCATTTCCTTCCCCCTAGAATATACCAGGCCCTCTCTGACAAGTGCTATAATATATCCTAACAATATTGTTATGTTCTTATGATTGGAGTATATGAGACGAGGACTGTTTGGTTATATTTCAGGTGGGAGTAATCTGAATAGACTGAAGTATGTGAGACAATAGATTGAGATATATGAGACAATAGATTGAGCCCTAACAAGGACTGTTTTGGTTATATTTCAGTTGGTTTTATCTGAGATAATAGACTGAAGTTATAGGAGACAATAGGTTGAGTCCTAACAAGGACTGTTTTGGTTATATTTCAGTTGGTCTGAGATAATAGATTGAAGTTATAGGAGACAATAGGTTGAGTCCTAACAAGGACTGTTTTGGTTATGTGATGGGGCCGAAAAGGAGACGCCCGCCCCCTACCTGTTTCTAGGCAGATTTATCGCCCATATTTTAGAAGTGCGCGTAGCACGCTAGTATGTAAAAATGCTGACGAGATAAGGAAGATTGATGAAAAGGCCACAATAATGCCTTTAAATTAAGTTGTGGTGTAGAATTATGTTATATTAAATAGCTGTAGGTTTTATTTGTGTTTTCGCTATTCCTAAAGCGATAATCGCGTGTGATATTTAAGTAGCCAAGATTAATACGCCTAGCGCGCAGTAAAGTGAGTGATTAGCCTAGTGCCTATAAAAAGAGATAGCGAACTACCAGCGGCCCTTTTTTTTAAGTATCAGTCCAGACAAGAGGGAACGAAACGAGGCGCCCTGTGTACCCACACAGAAGAACACAAAGACATGACACGTGAGTTAATTTAAATTAGCGTTAGTTTTATATAATTCTGAAATTATTTCAGCACGAGTCTGTTTTAATGTTTAGTGATATAGATAGATGTGTTTCCAAAGGAAATGTCTTTTTAAGACATTATGATTTAGTCTTGAAGAAATGATAGATGAGTGAAAATAATGTTTGATAGGTTTTATTAGGCACGCAAAGCCTAAATCCAGATGTGAGAGTTTAGTATCAAGTATTCCATCCATCAGACCGGGCAAATTTAGTAGGAGAGTGTTTTATACATGAAACTGGACAGAAATGTTATCAGAAACTGCAATTTAGATAATATTAACTAGTTGGGAAGATGGCAACAGGGAGAGCCACGTGGTGATTGTATAAAAGCGGCGCGAGGGGTCTGCGGTAACACTCTTAGTTATCACTTAATGTTACGCAGTTTTAGATCGCGTGAATTGACACGTGGGTGGGAAGCAGATTAAGATAATTTTCCCCAGTAAAGGAAGGAAAGAGATAGTTTTCGTGTTAATGCCAGTTCTGTTAAAGTCAAGAGTAATTATTTTATTTCTTTAATGTAAAAGTAATTGAGTGTATTTCACGATAGCCTACTTATCATAATTCTACTGTATATTTAATGGGTTACTGTGAGGTGAGAATAGTCATTTAGATTTCTGGAGAGCGCGAGGCCACTCCTTGGGCGTAAAGCGCATTTGAGACATAAATGTTGCTGTTTGTTCCTTGCGGAGCAGGGCGACACCAGTGCGGCTGAATCCAACAGAAGCCTGCATGAAGCATTTATATGCTATGGCAGTGATTTGTTTCGGTAACGATGTGTTTCATGTGATGAGATTCCCAGTCGCACCAGTGGTCATATACGACACGCTTGTTGCCAGGCGCACCAGTCGTCACATACGACATGCTTCAGAATGCAGTAACGAATAGTGATGTGGATCGGTTACGAGGTAGTAGCTTATTCGCGTTATTGAGAGTATTTGTTGTACATATAGTTGAATATTATTTTATGTCCATTTTATGATTATTTAATTATGGTTATGAGAGGAATGGTTATGAGAGCACGTGGGCTCACTTCGAGATATATATTTCTCTTCTCCGCACCTGAGGGAGCATGGGGCCAACAGTGTGGTTTGCCTCCATATTAAATATTCATATGCTAGGGCAGTAGTGTTTCGGTAGCAATCTGTGTTACATGGTGAGATTGCCAGCCCCACGCACAACACCTTACTAGTCTCATTGGACGACATGCATGAGTGTGTGTGTGTGTGATAGCTGAGTGTGTGCTCTTGCAGTAGTGGTTTCCGTAGCACCCTGTGTTACATGGTGAGATTGCCAGCCCCACGCACAACACCTTACTAGTCGCATTGGATGACACACATGAGTGTGTGTGTGTGTGATAGTTGAGTGTGTCAGGTGGCGGCGTAGGACAGTTTGACAGGTGAGAGCGTGGTGCTTCTCATTCAGTATTATATTATGATTTTAACTATGCTGTGCTTTGTTTGCTTCTTCAGATTAGCATCGGGCACTGTTGGGTGTTTTGTTTTGTTTAGTTTTGTTTTGTTGTGTTCGCTAGTTTATTTGTTTAATGTTTGCTTTGTCACTGAATGGGTTGTAAAAATAAATATAGCCCCTGCCTCTAGAATCAAGAGTTTTATTGTTGTTCGGGTCGGTACGAGTGTGACAAGAGAGTGATCACACATCACAATATAATCATCATCATCATCTCGCCCACCCTATCACAGTTATATTTCAGTTGGTCTGAGATAATAGATTGAAGTTATAGGAGACAATAGGTTGAGTCCTAACAAAGACTGTTTTGGTTATATTTCAGTTGGTCTGAGATAATAGATTGAAGTTATAGGAGACAATAGGTTGAAGCATGAGTCCTATTAGTCTTCGTCTTCATCAATCATATTAGGAAATACAATCATTATACCTAATGCCCCAAGATACAATCAGTAACCTGATATATTCATAGTGAACCAAAATATATTAAATATATACAGGTGTAGGTAGTATAAATGACACACAACAAATACCAACATTATATTATCTGCTGAAGGCCTATTTTCCTACCAGTTTATAGTAAAAATATATTTACCCTCTAAGATTTTTAAACCGGCCAGGTTTTGACTCGAACTAGTGAAGCAGGCTGCAGGTCAATGCACTCAGGTAAGCTATAAATCAAGGTGACAGCTTCTCCTCTTCAGTCGGTCGGTATCTCTGGCGTCGTGTCGGTGATGTGTGATTATGCATCAAATCCGCCCGATTATATAGGTAGATGAAGGCTTAAGGAAAGCTTTTGGTTGGTTCCTGGCGGGGCAAGCTGATTGGTTTTCTGCAGTTTGGTCTCATGCCTCGTACAGCCTAATTTTATTCCGTTTTTTCCGCCATATTGCGTGAACAAGATGGCCGCGACCCACATCCGAAAAAAACAGGGCTTAAGTTTAATTTTATTCTGTCTCAGAGACTGGTGAACGTTGCTCGTTGATTGGTTGAAGCAAATTTGTATCTCGACATAGCGATTTAACAAATTAGTGGGCTTACACACTCGTTTCACGACAATTACAACAAGTCTTCCAAGTATAGGAAAAAAATTATAACAGCTATGCTGTTAATCAATTCTAAAAAATTTATATCAGCTATGCTGATAATCAATTATAGAAAAATTATATATCAGCTGTGCTGTTAAACTTGTCTCTCACTACGCCAAATCACTTTTTCTTCATAGACAGTTAATTGCTCACATTTGCCGACGGAAATGGTACTAATGTGTATTCATCTCTTAAAACTGTTCTGTCCTTCTTAAGTGATGCACACAACACTTCTTCGCTGATGATCGTTCCTGTAGCCCACCCAAGACTGAGGGGGACTCAGGATGCAGCTCCGATACAACCACTATGCTCCTGCGAAGTTCCAGGCAGAAGGATTGACCTGAACATACGACCTCAGGTTTGAGGACACGAATAAACCTGTAACAAGGATAAATAGGGGCTAATTTCTGTCATCAAGCCCACCTATTCCTAGTGTATATGAGATGAGCGTGTCTCAGGTTTCTGCATGTATGATAGGAAACTCTTTACAGGGCGATACAACAGGAGGCAATCTGATCATCAGAAGAGTCCTCCCCCCGACAAGTGTTTCGGCCCAGTATACTCCTTTACACTCTAAGGGGGTGGGCCCACTTGGGTCATGACTTCCAAGTGTCTCAGCCTCCTGTTGTCTTGTATCGAAAATGAACCCATTTCACTTTGGTAGCAACTTTAAAATCCACAACTCCGCCAGCCGTGGAGGCAATTGTGAAAGTAACAAAGGGAAGACAAATTACTCCGTTCGTTCCGTCGCGCACAACTAGGGCAGACACGGACACACCTGCGTAAAGCCGACGAGGCTAGCCACTGCGCGCTAGCAACTGAAATTCTGTGCCTAACACCTCTTATAATATACACCGCCTGTTGCTCGTCAGTCACAACCCTTTCATCAGTACACTGAACAACTCAACGTACTGTGGACTTAAAAAAATTCCTGGTGTTTTCTGTACCGCAGAGTTTACTGTCACGGTTTCCATAGCCCATTGCGGTTGTTCCACAGCCAGCACTATGCCTTTTCGGCAGTTTCACTAAGCCTCTTCAGTGCCCTTGTTCTCGACTGTCCCCTCAGCCCCAACAGTTTCAATAAATCATACACTGATGCAGCCACGAGCCCTCTTGCGCCCACCTCAACAGCCATGACCCTTGCAGTGAACCCATCGTGTCTCAGATCCGCGGCCAGATCATTATACTTGGCCGCTTTGAACGAATGTTGCTCGTCCAATCTGGATTCAAATGGCACGGTCAGTTCAATCAGTACAACCTGAAGCGATGCTGAAGAATGAAGCACTATATCCGGCCGTCTCCGCGATTTTCTGATACTCTCTGGATATGCCCCTCGTCCAGGTAGGTCTACCCCCATTCCCAGTCGTTTGCACAGTCAAGAAAAGATGGTAAACTGCTACCTGGTTTACTCGGTTTGGGGTGTGCTGACTTTCATGCCCTCATAAAGTATGTATTTGTGGTGCTCAGCCTGGCTTTGCTATTCGCCTTCATCCTTGCCAGGTCTATTGTCGCAGCAAGCTCATTTAGCACTTTGTTGTGGCTCCAGGTGTATCGCCCTTGCCCTAATGACACCTTACACGCTGAGAGTAAGTGTTCAAGTGTCTGCCTCCCCTGGCACAGGTGGCACTGCTCATCATCCGACTTTCCCCATCTCACAAGGTTTGTGGCCGACGGCAGCAGGTCATACATTGATCTAACAACGAAGCTGAGCCTAAGAGGTGCCATATATCATTCCATGTCAAGGACCTCTGCAGGGCTCATTCCCATGTAGTCCATTGGCCTTGTTGGGCCTGCTGCACTGCTTTTTGCAACCTCTTATCATTCTCAGCTCTTCGTATCTCCTGAACTACCATGTCTCTGCGCTCCCTGCATGATGCCTTGGACCACCAGCGGATGTCTCCATGACCAAATCCCCGTCTGTTCGTTTGTGTGTATCCGATTACCTCCCTCAGTTTGAGCGACTCTTGGGCAGCATCAACAGCTTCTTCAACTCTCCACTCCCTTCCCGTTTTCAGTGTGGGCTGAATGGACTTAACCACGTCATCTGTTGACTCGCGTAGCATCATTGCAAGCCTTGCCTTAACCAACTTTGTACTCTTCAACAACTGACTTGATGGGAAGCAGAAGTTTTGACTTTTTGCAGTACAATGCTACATCTGACAGACCTGGTGGTACCCCTAGCCATTTCCTCATGAACTTGTTGACCTTCTGCTCTATAGCTTCCACTGTATTTGTGCTTATTTCATATATAAGCAGTGGCCACAGCAACTTAGGTATCAACATGAACTGGAGGCACCTGTGGTAAAGTGGGATGTTATAAATATTTATAGGGGACTTAGTGTACTGACTGAGATCAGCTGTGAAGGTATCTGTATCTAATACGTGTAGTGTATTACAGATAACCTTACTTGCTACCACATATTACCTCAGTCAGAATTATTCTGGAATATTGTGATGACTACGTTAAATGTCTAGGGTTATGTAAATGATGAAGTGTAAGTCACAACAACAACAGACAGATAAACAATTTAATTTATTTCACAACACTTTACAACACTGTGACAATCACACACATGTAACACTCTATAAGACCATCTTAACTAAGTCAGTTTTAAAAAAGTCAATTATATATATATGTATTGATTTCTTTACATAGAGATATCCTGATTCAGCTACACAGTGAACCAGGAATCACAATCCAATATAATTACAAATAGTATGTACACAGTTTATCAATATAATCTTGGTATTGACATAGCTTATATTTCTTATCTTATGTGTGTAAGTTGTGAAGTAGTAATATGAGTTAATACTGGTTTTGATTTTCAAGCTAGAGTGTTGTTTGTCATCATGACTTCAAGTGTTTGATCATTGGGAAAAGTTCACAGTTCCTGTCAATTTAAACAGTTTTTAGTCCCTCTTTATTTACTGTCAATTTTAGAGGGGGGGGGGGGGGGGCGCACATAATGTTGAGCTCCTTGGCGACACTTTCTTAACTTTCGTGATGACTGCAGTAAAAGACTCCTCTGCTCGATTACTTCAATGAGTTCTGGAGCCACCTCACTGGTCACTATCTGGACCCAGTAGTATGCTGTCAACCTCAGGATTCAGCACAACTCAGGCCAAATGCTGCCTCAATGATTTAGGACCACCGTCCCTGAAACAAGAAGGTTGTACCTCCTATTTCAAAACTAAGTTATAAACTATTTCCACAATGAGCACAATACATAACAAACACTTGCGTTCAGTGCTGTAGGCCACTGCTAGCTTCATCTGGAACAAATTACACCAGTATACTCCTCCCTAATGGTTACTACGCCTCTGCAATTCCAGCATTATTTCCTTCTAGTCCATAAGATAGGTGTCAGTGTACTGTTTGGCAATCCCATGCAGTTTTACTTTTTTCCGACACCTCCTAGTGAGGTTGGAGCAATATTTAGGCTTTTTTCAAGTTGGCCACTGAACTACACACATATACAGACACAAATCATCAATTCACATTCAATTTTCATTAAAAGATATCAAATATTTCAAGCTTACCACAATTCAATAGAAATAATAAACAGTTTCGTTGACTGGCAATGAATAGGCACAAATTCCGATCTGCCTCTTGTCCCAGGCTTTTATTTTAGAAAAAATATGCACTGGTGCTCAACGCACTGCTTCTTAGTAGGTTTATTACAAGATGTGGCATGGAACAGACGCCCTGAATTGAGTATATTGGCAGACCTAACCAATCATGCCATGTTTAAACCCATGTTTTCAAAAAAGTACCCCTTCTATTCGTTTCCCATAACAACAAAAACTAGTATTTGCAGTCCAACTAATCGTGTTTAGTCTTACATCTCATTCCCGCCAATCAAATAGGAGTTAACATGGTAGGCTATTTCCGTAACGTAATGTTTTTCAAACACGTTATAAAAAAATTTTATGAGCAGAAATGATTCCATGCTGTCAGGCACCCTCACTATTTTATTTTGGCCATAATTATTTTATTAATAGACTAAAGGCATAACACATAACATATTCTTGGTTAGCAAGTCCTGCCGTACAATAATATATAAGTTAAAGCGAGCTACATGGCGGCGTTCAAAATATGTGTTTTCCAAAGATAGTCGTATATTTGTTTTTTACCACGCGTTCACTTCTTTGTCATAGGGTGTCTTCTGTACTTTCAGGAGCTTAGATGTAATTCAGTAGAATTTTATATTTCCTAATAAGCATTTTTCATGTTTTTAAACCTGATTATTGTAGTAGTAGTGTTTTTTTTTTTCACTGACTATTTGAAAAAAAAGCTAGTGCTTGTGGCCTTACACGCGGGATGGTAGTAATTGTGTATCGCGCGACTGTGGTAGTATTGCCTGCATTTCGGCTTTCAGCCCCTCCCTTCTTTCTATCCTAATTCCATCTGTCCATTCGTTTTTGGTAACATAGTGTATAAAATGATATGAATGGAATTTTAAATCTAGGTCAGCTGCGTATCTCAAGGTTTTTCTTAGAACTGCAGTACCCGTTTTATCGTAGAAAGCGTGTATGCTGCAGTAGGCTTTTACTATCAACGTGAAACGTTACAATTTTGCAGACGGAGCATAGAAAAGGGGATCTCGAGTACCGTCATTGTGACAGCACTGTTCTTTACCATTCTTCTTTCCTTTTATAGAATTTATTTGTTAGGCTTTACATTTACCTTTTAATTTATATATGTGGATTAGAATTTCTCACGACAAATCCTCCCCTCTTAAAACAGACGTTATATGTCAGTCTATAATTCTATATACACATAGAGAAATTTATTATTATTCCTGGGGTTTAGGGTGATTCTCATCACACGGATGGCGGCTTAAAAAATCCGCTCCCAGATTTGTTTTTCCACTTATATACTCTATGCAAAACTCATATGGCTGGATCAATAAAGACCAACGGAGTAATCTAGAATTCTCATGTCTAGCCTGTGCTAGGAACGACAAAGGTTTGTGATCCGTTTGCAACTTAAATGCCTTACCATACAGATAAATATTAAATTTCTTTATCGCCCATATTACTGCAAGACATTCTTTTTCGCTAGTTGAGTAGTTGGTTTCAGCTTTATTCAACTTTCTGCTAGCATATGCCACTGGGCTTAATTCCCCATCCAATGCATCTGATTTCTGTAGTAGAGTTGCACCTAACCCAATATTACTTGCATCCGTCCTTACTATGAATTCTTGACTTAAGTCAGGGAATTTCAAAATGGGTTTACTTGTGAGCTTTTCCTTCAATTCTTGGTAAGTCATTTCACATTGTGGTGTCCATGTAATGCGATCTGGATTTCCCTTACGTTTCAAATCAGTTAACGGTGCACATATGGAATTAAAGTTTTTGATATACTTTTGGTAGAAACCACATAATGAGACAAAGGATCTCACGTCTTTCTTGGTTTGTGGTCTCGGGGCTTTCTTTAGTTTCTCTAAATTCTTTGGGTCAGGGGTCATGTTTCCGTGATAAACTGTGTGTCCCAAGAATTCCAATTCTTTACATCCAACGCAACATTTGGTTGGTCGGGCTGTTAAATTCGCTTCCCTAAGTCGATTAAATAGCATGTTCAGAGAGTCAATGTGCTCCTCAAATGTTTCTGTTGCTATAAGGATATCATCCATAAAATTTGTGATACCTGGATTATTCAGAGGGTCCAATAATTTTCTCATCATTCTAGAGAAGACACTAGGCGCATTCTTTAATCCAAATGGCAATCTATTAAACTCATAGTGTCCTTCTGAGGTACTAAAAGCTAGGTATGGTCTAACCTCAGGCTTTACTGGAATCTGATAGTATCCTTTACTCAGATCCACTTTTGAGAAATATTTAGCTTTATTTAGTCTGGCAAACAACTGATTTGTATCCGGCAATGGATCCACCTGTCCTTCTGTAATAGCATTCAGTCTCCGGTAATCTATACAGAGTCTATGTTCTCCAGAGGGTTTCCTTAAGAGTACAACACCGGAACTATATGAAGATTCACTGTGTGAAATAATTCCTTCCTTCAACAAATAGTCTATCTCTTCCTTCAAAGCTTTCTCCTTAGCAAAAGGAATCGAATAGGGTTTCATACACACAGGTGTGGGGTCTATCAGTTTCATATCATATTCCAATAGGTTTGTATGCCCTGGTCGGTCTGTTAACACCTCTGCATGATTATCTAGAACCTGTTGCACTCTCTCTTTCTGAGTTTTCGTTAAATGTGTACTGATTTTCACCTGTGCCGCTGTCTCACAGGGATGTAATGGATATTCATATGATGAAAGTGGTTCCTTTTTCATCTCCATGGCGATGGACAAGGTCAACAAGTGAGTCTCTTCCTGATTTTCTCTTTCCAAATATTTCTTCAGGAGATTCACATGATAGATTTTTTCTTTCCCCTTCTTATCTATCTTATAATTGGTTCTAGACACCTTCTCTAGAACTGTATATGGACCTTGCCATTCAATTTGTAACTTATTCTGGCTACCGGGCAGAAGAAGCAGTACCTTCTCTCCCACAGCCAAATCTCTGTCTTTAGCTTTCCTGTTATAATAGGCAGCATGTTTCTTCCTGGCTTGTCTCAAATTTTCATTGGCAAGTTTCCAGCCAGTTTTTAAACGAGTGGTCAGCTCATTTACATATTGGTATGAGGATGTAATATTTTCCTCTGCCTTTTCATCTGTCCACGTTCTTAACAGCGCTACATATGGACCTTTAATTTTGTGGACCTATTTGTCCATGGACCGATATGGTCTCTTCCACTGGAAGCGCTATAGTGATGATTTTTCTTCCCAGAATTTTCATGCACAAAACGACCGCTACCAATTTTTCTCTTGGGGCTTTCTCCCCACTTAAAATTCTTGATGAGAGATTTCCTCTCTACATCTTCTTCCTCCAGTTTGTTTAAGTCCGATTGAGGGATTGTCGGCTTATCCTGGGGTAAGACATCTTTTTGCACTCGCCGCATAGTGGCCATTGTAAAACAGTTAAGTGAAGCTTGTCCGTGAAAAGGGGCTTCCCATTCCATTTGGTCCACTTTATCAAATCTATTTTTCTTCCTATTGTCAGGCCTACGATTGCCCCGTGGCGTGTCCAGGTCCTGATCAATGTTCCCACTTGTGGGTGTTCCCTCATGTGCTATGCTACACCTTTCTACAAAATTCTCAATGTCCCATCTTGCCTTGGGCCAATAATAATTGTGAGCCACCTTTTGAATGATGGTACCTATTTTCTCATGGTCCCCATCTGGTTTCACATGTAGGCTCCTTATTAAGTCTGCCCTATATCTTTTAGGAAGTACCAGCTGTCCCTGACCTTTGGATCTAGCTCCAGTCTTCCTATACATCAACTTGTTTTTCATGTAAAAATCTCCCTTGCCTGGAGTTGTATGACAAGTTGACAATTTCCTAAAACAAGGCTTGAGGGTCTTATCCTCAGCCTGTGCCTTCCTCATCTCTTCTGGAGTGGTATCTAACAGAATATCCTCCTCCTTTCTTGAGGTCGACCTGACCTGAAGGGTGGCCATATACACAGGTTTCCTTCTGCAGTGGTCAGTGTCATGATTGTCCATCTGACAATTTTTACACCACCTTTTCCTTTGGTTGAAAGATTTTCTTTCATCTTATTTCCTTTCATCGAATTGTGGGGTTTTATTTTTATTGTCATACCGTGGCCTATCAAATTGGTGCTTACCTTAGTTTTGATCTCTAGGATCAAATTTATTAAAGTTCTGTGGTGCCTTAAAATTATCCACCTGTTTCTTTTTATTACCTGATACCTCTGCCTGAGCTGCTTGATACCTTTCTGCAACATTTAGCAACTCACCCAGCCTCTCTGCACCTTGTTCCATGAGAAACTTTCTCAGGTCTGGAGCCATGGACTCTCTTAATTGTTCTATAAGGACCATTTCCTTAAGATCTTGGGTTTTCCCCAGAGAAGTCCATTTCTCCAAGTATGTCTCTATCCGTGCAGAGAACTGGTGATAGGTTTCACCTGACAGTAGTTTAGCATTCCTAAATTTCTTCCTATAAAATTCTGCGTTCTTTTCATATCTTAACAAAAGAGCCTGCTTTAGCATGTCATAATTTTCCTGATCACCTCTGCTCATTTTGGCAAAAACTTCATAAGCTGCCCCACGAAGCCCTTGAGATAACTTTAAGCTCCACCTTTCTCTCTCTAACCCATATGTGGTAGCTAATAGTTCATATCTATTTAGATAGCTCTCAATATCATCGTCTTTCTCAACAAAATGATCTAAATGAAAGTTCATAGCTGAGGTTGAGGCTCCCTGACTAGCAGTAGCATCGGAGGTAAAGGGACTGGCACCATTTTCAGGAGCATGGCCTTGAAACTCAAACTCCCTTAGTCGTAAGTCATGTTCCCTTTGTAATCTCTTCTCCTCCTTTTCTGCTTCCCTCTCTGCAGCTAATCTCTTGTCTTCCCTTTCTGCAGCTAATTTCTTCTCTTCCCTTTCTGCAGCTAATCGCTTGTCTTCTCTTTCTGCCTCCAATGCTTTAGCCTCTTTGTCAGCCTCAATCTGCAACCTCTTAATTTCTTTTTCAGCCTGTATTCTCTTATCTTCGGCCAATCTTTCAGATTCTAATTTTCTTTCGGCCTCTTTTTCTAATCTTCTTTCTTCCCGCTCAATATATTTGTCACATCCAGCAGTGACATAAGCAATCATAATTTGCCCGTCCATTCCTAACTCTTTTGCAGTCTGTACAGCAGCAGATCGAAATTTGGCCAGGTCCGCCATTGTCTACCAGGTAAATGTCTAAAATATTTAACTAAACAATTTTATCTATGACTAATTAACTCAGGACAATACAGGCACTGAGAGCTCAACCTTATTTATTTCCACCCAAGGATACCTTTTAATTCTTATATTTCCCAATATATATACTAGGAGAAAGTTCAATATCCCGGACCGGACCCCAATATATGTGGTAAAGTGGGATGTTATAAATATTTATAGGGGACTTAGTGTACTGACTGAGATCAGCTGTGAAGGTATCTGTATCTAATAAGTGTAGTGTATTACAGATAACCTTACTTGCTACCACATATTACCTCAGTCAGAATTATTCTGGAATATTGTGATGACTACGTTAAATGTCTAGGGTTATGTAAATGATGAAGTGTAAGTCACAACAACAACAGACAGATAAACAATTTAATTTATTTCACAACACTTTACAACACTGTGACAATCACACACATGTAACACTCTATAAGACCATCTTAACTAAGTCAGTTTTAAAAAAGTCAATTATATATATATGTATTGATTTCTTTACATAGAGATATCCTGATTCAGCTACACAGTGAACCAGGAATCACAATCCAATATAATTACAAATAGTATGTACACAGTTTATCAATATAATCTTGGTATTGACATAGCTTATATTTCTTATCTTATGTGTGTAATTTGTGAAGTAGTAATATGAGTTAATACTGGTTTTGTTTTTCAAGCTAGAGTGTTGTTTGTCATCATGACTTCAAGTGTTTGATCTTTGGGAAAAGTTCACAGTTCCTGTCAATTTAAACAGTTTTTAGTCCCTCTTTATTTACTGTCAATTTTAGGGGGGGGGGGGGGGGGGGGGGGGGCACATAATGTTGAGCTCCTTGGCCACACTTTCTTAACTTTCGTGATGACTGCAGTAAAAGACTCCTCTGCTCGATTACTTCAATGAGTTCTGGAGCCACCTCACTGGTCACTATCTGGACCCAGTAGTATGCTGTCAACCTCAGGATTCAGCACAACTCAGGCCAAATGCTGCCTCAATGATTTAGGACCACCGTCCCTGAAACAAGAAGGTTGTACCTCCTATTTCAAAACTAAGTTATAAACTATTTCCACAATGAGCACAATACATAACAAACACTTGCGTTCAGTGCTGTAGGCCACTGCTAGCTTCATCTGGAACAAATTACACCAGTATACTCCTCCCTAATGGTTACTACGCCTCTGCAATTCCAGCATTATTTCCTTCTAGTCCATAAGATAGGTGTCAGTGTACTGTTTGGCAATCCCATGCAGTTTTACTTTTTTTCCGACACCTCCTAGTCAGGTTGGAGCAATATTTAGGCTTTTTTCAAGTTGGCCACTGAACTACACACATATACAGACACAAATCATCAATTCACATTCAATTTTCATTAAAAGATATCAAATATTTCAAGCTTACCACAATTCAATAGAAATAATAAACAGTTTCGTTGACTGGCAATGAATAGGCACAAATTCCGATCTGCCTCTTGTCCCAGGCTTTTATTTTAGAAAAAATATGCACTGGTGCTCAACGCACTGCTTCTTAGTAGGTTTATTACAAGATGTGGCATGGAACAGACGCCCTGAATTGAGTATATTGGCAGACCTAACCAATCATGCCATGTTTAAACCCATGTTTTCAAAAAAGTACCCCTTCTATTCGTTTCCCATAACAACAAAAACTAGTATTTGCAGTCCAACTAATCGTGTTTAGTCTTACATCTCATTCCCGCCAATCAAATAGGAGTTAACATAGTAGGCTATTTCCGTAACGTAATGTTTTTCAAACACGTTATAAAAAAATTTTATGAGCAGAAATGATTCCATGCTGTCAGGCACCCTCACTATTTTATTTTGGCCATAATTATTTTATTAATAGACTAAAGGCATAACACATAACATATTCTTGGTTGGCAAGTCCTGCCGTACAATAATATATAAGTTAAAGCGAGCTACATGGCGGCGTTCAAAATATGTGTTTTCCAAAGATAGTCGTATATTTGTTTTTTACCACGCGTTCACTTCTTTGTCATAGGGTGTCTTCTGTACTTTCAGGAGCTTAGATGTAATTCAGTAGAATTTCATATTTCCTAATAAGCATTTTTCATGTTTTTAAACCTGATTCTTGTAGTAGTAGTGTTTTTTTTTTCACTGACTATTTGAAAAAAAGCTAGTGCTTGTGGCCTTACACGCGGGATGGTAGTAATTGTGTATCGCGCGACTGTGGTAGTATTGCCTGCATTTCGGCTTTCAGCCCCTCCCTTCTTTCTATCCTAATTCCATCTGTCCATTCGTTTTTGGTAACATAGTGTATAAAATGATATGAATGGAATTTTAAATCTAGGTCAGCTGCGTATCTCAAGGTTTTTCTTAGAACTGCAGTACCCGTTTTATCGTAGAAGCGTGTATGCTGCAGTAGGCTTTTACTATCAACGTGAAACGTTACAATTTTGCAGACGGAGCATAGAAAAGGGGATCTCGAGTACCGTCATTGTGACAGCACTGTTCTTTACCATTCTTCTTTCCTTTTATAGAATTTATTTGTTAGGCTTTACATTTACCTTTTAATTTATATATGTGGATTAGAATTTCTCACGACAGCACCACAGTTTGAATTTTCCCAGGAGTCTGCTTTGGTCTATGATCTGTAGCCCTGATGATAGCAAAGCAAGACGGTTCTTGTTATTGAATTCTGAGGTTAAGAGATGTACAGGAATACAACAAAAAAACACACGTAGAAGAGAAATGGAGACAAATATGGAAGTGGTCAAGAAGACGTGGAAAGGCTTTGGTCGGATGGCACAGGACAGTAGGACTTACATGACAACATGGCACAGGACAGTAGGACTTACATGACAACATGGCACAGGACAGTAGGACTTACATGACAACATGGCACAGGACAGTAGGACTTACATGACAACATGGCACAGGACAGTAGGACTTACATGACAACATGGCACAGTACAGTAGGACTTACATGACAACATGGCACAGGACAGTTGGACTTACATGACAACATGGCACATGACAGTAGGACTTACATGACAACATGGCACAGGACAGTAGGACTTACATGACAACATGGCACAGGACAGTAGGACTTACATGACAACATGGCACAGGACAGTTGGACTTACATGACAACATGGCACAGGACAGTAGGACTTACATGACAACATGGCACAGGACAGTAGGACTTACATGACAACATGGCACAGGACAGTAGGACTTACATGACAACATGGCACAGGACAGTAGGACTTGTATGACAACATGGCACAGGACAGTAGGACTTGTATGACAACATGGCACAGGACAGTAGGACTTGTATGACAACATGGCACAGGACAGTAGGACTTGTATGACAACATGGCACAGGAAGTATCTAATTTAACGTTTATAACCGGAACACACACACACACAGATCCGGGTCATTCACCACCATATAGTAAGACATATTTGGTTTGAGGGAGCCCGAAAGCCCTACTCTAATACGTCACTGCCTTGAAGTCCACACATTTTCCTTGGGAATCCCTGAGGTCTGGAACAAGAGATATAACGGGTATATGAAGTACCTTCTGACAAAGTAGTGGGAAGGACAGAAATGATTTGCGTCCTGTAGTAGCTGATCAGAGACGAGAGATTATTTATTGTGGGCGTTAAGACAAAGAATAGAACAACAAAAAAAAACGACGTAAGAAAGTGGTTCAATTATGTAGCAAATCTTGTTTAGGGCCAAAATTTCTGATACGCTTTATTAGTTATCTTAGGGGGGCATAACTGCTGCTGGTTCACTCATATTAAAAATTATCGTTGTTGTCTACCTTGTGCAACAGTAATGGCGTGTCAGTTTTCTTTGTGTCAAACTTATTTGTGACGTCTGTGTTGCAAGCAAGAAAATGGCCTTGGGAGATGTAGTATATCTGCATCATCATCATCATCTTCTTCTTTATCATCACCATCATCATTAGCAATACTCCATAGATCACAGGTCCTCAACAACAACACGCCAAATTCTTCTGTCCTATGCCATCCGTTAATGGTCTTTCTACGCCTTCATTAATGTCTGTATTCACTTCTGCATGTTGTTTCCCCTTTTGCTAAGGTCTCCCCACATTTGTCTTGCCCTAGTGGTTCTAGAACAGGAGCTGCCTTATCGTGCTGTCATCTGGTTTTTCTTAATGTGTGTCCTATCCAACTCCAGCGTCTTCTCTTTACCTCTTGTTCCACGGGTATTTATTTATCTGATTCTTTCGAACAGGTCCAGATTGGTGATCTTGTCATTCTATTTCTATCCTTCTTTTTTATGCAAAAGCACATTCTTCTTCTTCCTCGGTTCGTCCTGAAAGGACGTTGGTTGCGTTGTTTCGCCGTTTACAGCAGAGCTGCGATATTTGCGCCTTTCGGCCCGACACATCCGACTTCAGCACGACCTTTTTTGGGACCGGGTTTGCCTTCCCTCTTCGATCCCTACTCTCTCGGCCGGACTGCAGTGATGCAGCCTGTTTCCAGGACAACCACTTGGAGGTGGAGTAGGGTCTTGGTCAGCTCTGGTTCGCTGACCCTGACGCAAGATGTCTAGCTATGGGTCGCTGACTGCATTCATCACTTTTGCTGCGTCTTCGGTCCCAAACACATTGA
The DNA here is from genome assembly GCA_024509875.1 of Oreohelix idahoensis. Classification (NCBI taxonomy): domain Eukaryota; kingdom Metazoa; phylum Mollusca; class Gastropoda; order Stylommatophora; family Oreohelicidae; genus Oreohelix; species Oreohelix idahoensis. The sequence continues at coordinate 176,672 of JAMPIV010013887.1, forward strand.
TAAAAGTCGGTACCTTTCTGATTATCTTTTCTTTTCTTCTTCGCCATGTTTCAGAGTCCCGGGGGTCTTTGAAGAAGCAAACATAGAATATGACAACTTCACACACAGGCACGTGCTATATGACGGCTAATATGACATTGTGCAGGAGCACGTGACTACTTGGTGCAGCTTTCCTGTAAGGGGACCAGCTGAAGTGGTGGCTCCATGATCTGTAAGGATCACAAAGGAACATGATGATGATGTTTGACAGTCATACAGTAGGACCTTACTTGACCTTGACATTTGACCTATAAGGTTTTTCTTTGTGGACTCCATGAAATACAGCTGCAAAAAAGTTTTGTCGTTTAGAGAAGACATTGGCCTACACAAAAACAGTTGGCGAAAAGAAACAAGCATACATTGAGGTACTATCGCAATGATTGTGGCCGAATATTCCGCAGTGAATATTTACTTGGAGTTATTTACCTTTAGCAATGTTTCGTGCTTTAGCAGTGTTTCTCGCATTAGCTGAATGTTCCGTGCCGGAGCATTTTAACTTTATTGGATACGCCGATCGAGCACATAACTCCGAGCCGACTGCATCAGAATAGGTGTCCATCGTCGGTCGAGGTCCTTTGTGCATCAAATGGTCATTATACCCCAGACGAACAGAAACATTACAATTCACGACATATTACTTGACCCGATGCGCGAAGCACTGCTAATCCGCGAGACACTGCTAAAGCACGAAACACTGCTACAGGAAATTAACTCTACCCATATTCTGTGCGGAGCGTTCGCTGACAATCATTGCGATATTACCCACATTGAAATAAAATATAAAACCATCTTGAAGGCTTGAAATAAACTAATGCGGCGAAGGCGAAAGATTACAGGAAGAAAGTAGCCAGTGAGATGTAGCTACAGTATAGATATGTAAGCAGACGTTTCCTACACGACCATAACCACTCCCTATTGTGTTACAGTATAACCCCAGGGCTCGCCGTGTCGTAATAGTGACCGGTCCGCAATTTTGCAACAGCGATGTCTGTTCACTTTACGTCTCAGTAATCCGTTTGTCCTTTTCTTCTGCCATCCAGGTTCTAAGCTGCAAAGTTTGTAGCGTTCTCTGGCAACAGATTGAAAAGCTCAGTCATAAATTGTGGGGCGAAACGGCATCAGTCCTTGTCACTTAAGTTGTGTGACTGATCGCTTTCTTTGTTCACTGCCAGACATTGACTTGTCAGAAATAATAGATGAGCAAGTACAGGATTTTCACTTAGTCTAGTCCTTCATCGACTATAAATCACACGTGGTGCAAACAACAGTTGTTGCATATGGCTCACTAGAATATACGGCAGTTCTTCTATAACTGATAGAGCCTCGTTTTTGGTTGAAAGGGACACGTCACGTGGAAACGTAATAAAGCTAAAGGTATTTCCATTACAGAATATTACCGTAGGGGAGTAAGTGTTAGAGCTTTCACCTATACTTGGTCTCAGCTTTATGAGGTGGGGTGATCAGCTCCTTTTCTCGTCGCCTTTGCCTTTCCAACTTAACAGCAGAGTGAGGTACCCTTTTACAACTTGTTGACTGAAACATGACTCTGCTAGGTTTTGAACCCGGAACCTGGTAACCTTGCCGTGAGAGGAAGCCAGGCTGTACGGGTTTAAATATATTACGTCACTTTCAATTCAAAGTGGATGCCACGGCAGCCACACGAAATTTTTTTTTTTTTGGGGGGGGGGGGGGGGGGGGGGGGGGGGGGGGTTAGATGCCTCTTCCCTGCTGGCTAATGGTAATGTTATTGCTGAAAATACTATTTGCTGATGTTGATTTTGTTTGAATTACTACTGCTGTGAGCGTTGAGTGGCTACAGCGCGTGCTTCTCGAGGCAAAGTTACGCTCCAATCTATTGTTATAGCTGATCAGAAACTACGTCATTGCCCTCCAGGCAAACCCATAGGTGCTCCGTCTCCCTCAGCAAATGTCGAAGGGTATGAATTCCAGTTGTTATTGTTGCGCGCTGGCTGTATACATGCCGGATTCATCCACTCATACGTCCATCCCTGCTGGTCTTACGTATGATGCCTAATTCCAGCAATCTTAGCTTTGATCATTCATCGATTGCAGTGTCATTTTCTAATAGGTTCCTGGCTCTGCTAGTGAGTTATAGAAGACAGAGGCAACGAGGACGGGAAATGGTTACTCCACCTCATAAACTGAGATTTAGTATAGGTGCAGACCCAAGTAGAACTAACCCGATTACAATGGTTTGGCCATGTCCGCTGAATGAGACAAGATCAGCTACCACGACAAACATGGTAAACTAAGAGCCAGGGATCCAGACCTCCAGGACGACCCAGAGTTCGCTGGGTGGACAACATTAGACAATATCTGAAGGACCGAGGACTAGAATGGAACCAGGCCAGTAGGATGACAGCCGATAGGATAGCATGGCGCTCTCTCTGGCAAACATCTACACCCCAGGGTAGAAAAAGAACGACTAAGTACGTAAGTAAGTAAGAAGACTAACAATTTACCACCACCCTACGTCAGTATCTGCTGTGGAACAACACTTATGTTGTTAATACTGCTATAGTGGCGACATTTAGCTTCGCCGCACTGCGTAATTTGAATTTGAATACAGTAATTTGATAAACACGGGTTTGTGCGAAATTGTTGATGCTTTTGTTTTTGGCATAACAATTATCACACGTCTAATACGACTTGATCTAAAAATTTAGCAATTATTTTTCCCGACCTAACATCATCATCGGCAACAGCTGTCAGTCATCTCGACAACAATGGTCGACTGATGCATTTATCTTGTCCATTTGGTGCACTGTGATAGGCTTTTTCCTGTCTATCTCTTAAAGTTGTCATCCCACTTATAACGCTGCCTTCCTCTTAAACGTTTGCCTTCAACTTTTCCTTCCATTATCGTCTTCAGTAAAGTTTTATGTCTTTTTATAGGACCAAGATAAAACTTGTCTAATTTTGATCTACTTCATTAATTATCTTTTCATTCCTAACAGCGAACAGCTGGAAAAGGAGAACTCGTTCCGTCGGTAGGGCTAACTACATAGGTCAAAATAAAGCTGTCTGTGGCAGGTCCGCATATCACATAGTATTCAGAAGACCTCAGGATCAAATTCAACAGGTTGTTGATGCCAAACCAACACACAAACAGCAATCTGGGAAATCCTCAATCCTCGCGCTATGTTAATGTTTGCCAGGTCTGTTTGCTCCCGTCCTTGGTTGTCAAACATTTCCGGACGTGTAGAATTCAGACTTCAGGAAGTGACACTTCACCTCCATAACGTCTTTGGTCATCAGCATTTTTTAGGATATTATTTTGGATTGTTCTCCTATCTTGAGCGCCCCCCCCTTCCCCCCAACCCGCGGAGGCTATATTAATAATAATTATTATTATGGAGCTGGTGTCTTTAAAATTTATTCTGTTTGTTGTTGTTTATTGAGGGTTGTTGTTTATTGAGTTTTGTTGTTTATTGAGGGTTGTTGTTTATTGAGGGTTGTTGTTTATTGAGGGTAGTTTTTTTTAAGGTTTTTTTTCTCTAGGCAAAGTTACCGGGTTCCTGGATCGAAACCTGGTAGTCTCGTGCTCTAGTCTACCCAGCTGTAAATGGGTACGTAACTCATGTCTTGAGTTAGGGAAGGCGAACGCAGCGAGGAAGGGAACTTGTCAGTCAACTTCATAAAAAAGCTGGACCTAGTGTGGTGAAGTCTCTAACACCACTCCCCTACAGCAGTTACTACTATAGGATAACTGTTGCTGTCATTTTCGACGGAGTCATCTGTCAAGTTATTTGCCTATGTTTTATCATAAGTATAATTGTGTCTTTACCTGCGATGTCAGGTTGATTAGGGGTTGTCTTCCCTTGTTTATTCATTCATTGTGTTTTGACCTTTAGGGTCAAAGGTTGACAGTTCGGGCGTAGGCCTATGGGAAGGTTTTTTAAGCGGGAGAGAGTTATACTTCCGGCAAGCCGGGAAGGTCCTGTTTTTCTGAAGGGACCAAGAGTCCATTGTTTTTCGGGGAGAATCTTCGAAGTAACTGCTATGGCAGTTTTCCCCAGTGAATCTCTGTGCGTCGGGATGACGACAGAATTCCTTGTTATGTTCTGAGGATTCATTTTCCAGGTAATACCGACCTTTATGCATTATTACGCTTTTCGGTGGCAGAACATGTAAAAGGATTACTTAGTGTGAACTGCAGCTCACCGATCCTATATATTTCAGAACTTATATATTTGTGCTCGAGGTAGCCATCCAAGACTGTTAGTCTTTATATTGTCCAGAAATCCAGTGACGAAGATATATTGTGGGAACCGCAGATTGGCGGGATTTATGTCTACAATAAGCATTACTGCAGGGTTGATGATAACCTATTTAACAGAAGTACACAGCCGACGTCAGAACGAGGCCTGTGCTTTCGGCTATTATACTACAGCCTGATAATGTGCAATTGGCGGGGAATGCCAAGTTGCACCTATGTGTCAAAGTGACTAAGGCATCTGACGCGTTTAGTCAGAGATGCCAAGGGCGACGCTACGAACTGTCATTATTGAAGAACTTTGCTATTGACCATGCACGTCTATTCCGATGTTTACCTTTTTGAATGCCAACTGTATACCTATCGATTTCCGGTCAGCATGACCTTGTTACACTGACTGTTCCTGTTGATACTATGTGTGTTCTCGTCATTAAATGTTTTGAAACATGCCTGCAGTGTCCAAGCATCCTTGATTACTGCATGTGAGAGTATGGGTTGCAGGGTCTACATCTATACGAGCCTAAACACATTCGCGCCTTCATTCGCACCCACACCCAGTTCATCATACGCTCGCACTACACACCTAACAACATGTATACTGTCTTGGGCCAGTGATCACCTCAACCAGAGAAAAAGACAGTTACAATAACCTTTGAACTTTACCCTTCAGCTACCAACACAGCATGTATTTTCAACTAATTCAGGCTCTTAAGTTCGCCTTGTCCAGTGCCATCCGCTCAGGGTCACTCGATGTCTACTTTATCCTTTGTATTTCTGTCTCTAGTTCTCTTCTCCAAGATCTACTACCTGTCTTACCCTGGCATTCTAGAGCAAGGACTGCTTTGTAATGCTCTAAACAGGTTTCCTCATGATGTAGCCGCGGTAACACAGTGGTTAGTGCACTGGCTCCCTAGCTCGGTGGTACATGGTTCGATTCCCAATTGAAGTGGGATTCTTTAGACCGCAAATGGCTCCAGGGTCGACCCAGCCTCATGAATTGGGCACCAGAGCATTCTCTGGGAAGGTTAAGGCGTCCGGCATAATGTTGACCACATCACCCTTAGTGTGCCGATGGTCAAGAAAATATGGGCCTAACACCGTATTCCCAATATGGTTCAGTGGGCATGTAACGGGATCCTTTACCTTTTACCTTATTATTTACAGCATTATTATTTACGTCATTTACATCATTATTTTTACATCATTATTTTTACATCGTCAACACCATCATTTTTACATCATTATTATTTACACCATTCACAGCATTATTATTTACGTGATTTACATCATTATTATTTACACAATTTACATAATTATTTTTACATCATTATTATTTACATCATTCACATCAATATTTTTTCATCATTTACATCATTATTTTTAGATCATTTATATCATAACTTCATTTACACCACTGTTATTTAAATCGTTCTCATGTACGTCATTATTTTTTATTTTGGCTGTAGGATCAGTATAGTACTGAAAATTACAGAAATAGAATTTCTGCAGAAAATGGTGAAGTCCCAGTGTCTGAGAGGACTACTGGTATCACAAATTAGTTACGGCTGTGAATGATCTGATCTCGAAACAATAGTAGAGAGGAGACCGACATAAAGTGCCACTTCCGCTGTGTAACTAACTGTGATATTAAAAAAAACAAGGAAACAGATTTTTACTTAACAATGATAAAAATTGACAAGTCGTTCAAAATACAATTTCCTTATATTTTATTTAGTATATACACTATCTACTCTTGTGCTGAAGGGTGAATGTTGAAAAAAAGGAACGTAATGAATTTATAAGTTTACATATATTTTACAAATATTTATATTTATATAGACAACAAGTTTTCCAATTATAGGAACAAAAATTATATCAGCTGTGCTGTTAATTAAGGATATAACATTTATCAGCTATGCTGTTATTTTTGTCTCTTGCTGTGCTAAGTCACTTTCTCATCACTGACAGTTTCTATGCTCACAATGCTGACAGAAATGGTACGAATGTGTACTCATCTCTTAAAACAGTTCTGTTCTCCGTAGTTTGGTTCCCACAACTCCTGCTGAGGCTCGTTACTTTAGCCCACCCAAGACTGAGGGGGACTAAAGATGTAGCTTCTGTACAATCTCTATGCTTCTTGTGGTGAAGTGGGATGTTATAAATATTTATAGGGGACTTAGTGTACTGACTGAGATCAGCTGTGAAGGTATCTATATCTATTAAGAGTAGTGTATTATAGATAACCTTACTTGCTACCACATATCTATATATCTCAGTCAGAATTATTCTGGAATAGTGTGATGACTACGTTAGGTGTCTAGGGTATGTGTATGATGAAGTGTAAGTCACAACAACAGACAGATAAACAATTTAATTTAATCCACTACTCTTGACAACACGGTGACACTCACATACATATAACACTCTATGAGAATATCTTAAGGAGTCACTGATAACTTTTCAAATAACAATATGTATTCATGGTTATCATAAAGGTATATGTGTCCTGATTCAAATACAAAGGAACCAGGAATCACAATCAATTTTAATTACAAGTATATGTACAGACTTTATCAATATGAATATTGTAGTGACATATATTATTAAAATATCCTATGTGTGTCAGTTGTGTAGTGGTAATATGAGGTAATACTGGTTTTGTTTTGTTCAAGCTCTGTTGGTATTTGTCATCATGACTTCAATAGTTTGTCTTTTGGGACTAGTATTGGAGATGTTCTCAGTTCCTGATATTAAGACAATTAAATTCCCCTCTGAATGTTATTTTTACAAAGTCATTTCAAGATGAGGGGACATAATGTTGAGCTCAGCTGGCCAAATCAGCTTATCTTGCGTGATGGCGGCAGGGAAGGACTCCTCTGCTCGAATTCTCCTCTGGGCTCTGGAGACACCTCACTGATAGCTAAAAAGACCAAGGAGTATGCTGTCCGACTCTGGATTCAGCAAAGCTCTGACCAGGTGCTGCTCAGTACCATCAAGACCACGGTCCCACAATTTCATGGAAATAAACACAGATACGTTGATTAGCAATGAATTCTGGCACAATTACTGGCACAAATTCCCATCTGCTTATGTTCCAGGCTTTTATTTAACAGAAATATGAGCTGGCTTCAACGCACTGTTGCTTTATCAAGATTATTTGCACTAGTGGTCTCGAACTAACGCTCCTAAGTGAGTATATCAGCGAGTCTAGCCAATGAGGCCACGTTTCGACAAGTGTTTGAAAAAATGTTACCTTTTCACGTCTCCCCTAACAACGAAAGATAGTATTTATAGCCCGACCAATCGTGGCTAGTCTTTCATTTGTTGCGCTCCAATCAATTTGGAGTTTACATGGTAGGCTATTTCTGTAACGTAAGATTTTTTTCAAACACGTTATAAAAAAATTTTATGAGCAGAAATGATTTTATGTTGTCAGGCATCCCCACTAGTTTATTTTGGTTATAATTTATTAATTCCTGGACTATTTGCGTAACGTTTTACATATTCTTTGTCAGCAAGCCCTAAGGAACCTAAATATCCAAATTTAAAAGAGCTACGTGGCTGCGTTCAAAATATGTATTTTCTACCTCCTGTTTCGAAGATGTGCTGTCTGGGTACTGTTATGTTTTCAACCGTAAACCCATCTATTGTTATCTTTCCTAATAAGCGTTTTTTATGATTTTAAAACCTAACTCTGGGAAGGGTAATGTATTTTATCACTGTCCGTCTGAAAAAAAAAGTTAGTGCATGTAGTCTTACACGCGTGATGGCAGCATTTGTGTATCGCGCGACGCGTGTTGCATGCGTTCCTGATTTTCAGCCCTCCCTCTCTCTTTATCCTTTAGTCCATCTGTTCGTTCGTTTTGGTAACGCAGTATAATTAATGTTAGGATTAATTTAGGTCATTACGCAGTCTGCCTCTCAATGTTTTTCCAAGAAATACAGCACACGTTTCATTGAAGAAAGCGGGTATAATACAGTAAGCTTTTACTATCAACGTGAAAGCGTTACAATTTGCAGACGAAGCAGAAAACAAGGGGGATTTCGAGTACATTCTTTGTGACAGCACTGTTATTTACCATTCTTCTTCCTTTATTTATTATATGTATTTATTAGGCTTTATATTTACTTGATAATTTATATATGTGGATTAGAATATTCCACGACACCTCCCCTCTTAAAACAGACATTATATGTCAGTCCTTTATTCTATATTCACATAGAGAAATTTATTATTATTTCTGGGGTTTACGGTGATTCTCATCACACGGATGGCGGCTTAAAAAATCCGCTCCCAAATTGGTTTTTCCAGATATATACTCAATGCTAAAATTATATGGAGCCAAAAGTAAAGACCATCGGAGTAACCTGGAGTTCTCATGCCTAGCCTGTGCTAGAAACGATAACGGTTTGTGGTCTGTTTGCAACTTAAATGCCTTCCCATATAGATAAATATTGAATTTCTTTATCGCCCATATTACTGCAAGACATTCTTTTTCGCTAGTTGAGTAGTTGATTTCAGCTTTATTCAACTTTCTGCTAGCATATGCCACTGGGCTTAATTCCCCATCCAATGCATCTGATTTCTGTAGTAGAGTTGCTCCTAACCCAATATTACTGGCATCCGTCCTTACAATGAATTCTTGACTTAAGTCAGGTAATTTTAAAATGGGTTTACTTGTGAGCTTTTCCTTCAATTCTTGGTAAGTCATTTCACATTGTGGTGTCCATGTAATGCGATCTGGATGTCCTTTACGTGTCAATTCAGTTAACGGTGCACATATGGAATTAAAGTTTTTGATATACTTCTGGTAGAAACCACATAATGAGACAAAGGATCTCACGTCCTTCTTGGTTTGTGGTCTCGGGGCTTTCTGTAGTTTCTCTAAATTCTTTGGGTCAGGGGTCATGTTTCCCTGATAAACTGTGTGTCCCAAAAATTCCAATTCTTTACATCCAACGCAACATTTGGTTGGTCGGGCTGTTAAATTTGCCTCCCTAAGTCGATCAAACAGCATGTTCAGAGAGTCAATGTGTTCCTCAAATGTTTCTGTTGCTATAAGGATATCATCCATAAAATTTGTTATACAGGGATTATTCAGAGGATCCAATAATTTTCTCATCATTCTAGAGAAGACACTAGGCGCATTCTTCAATCCAAATGGCAATCTATTAAACTCATAGTGTCCTTCTGAGGTACTAAAAGCTAGGTATGGTCTAACCTCAGGCTTTACTGGAATCTGATAGTATCCTTTACTCAGATCCACTTTTGAGAAATATTTAGCTTTATTTAGTCTGGCAAACAGCTGATTTGTATCCGGCAATGGATCCACCTGTCCTTCTGTAATAGCATTCAGTCTCCTGTAATCTATACAGAGTCTATGTTCTCCAGAGGGCTTCCTTAAGAGTACAACACCGGAACTATACGAAGACTCACTGTGCGAAATAATTCCTTCCTTCAATAAATAGTCTATCTCTTCCTTCAAAGCTTTCTCCTTAGCAAACGGAATCGAATATGGTTTCATACAGACAGGTGTGGAGTCTATTAGTTTCATATCATATTCCAATAGGTTTGTATGCCCTGGTCGGTCTGTTAACACCTCTGCATGATTATTTAGAACCTGTTGCACTCTCTCTTTCTGAGTTTTCGTTAAATGTGTACTGATTTTCACCTGTGCTGCTGTCTCACAGGGGTGTAATGGATATTCAAATGATGAAAGTGGTTCCTTTTTCATCTCCATGGCGATGGACAAGGTCAACAAGTGTGTCTCTTCCTGATGTTCTCTTTCCAAATATTTCTTCAGGAGATTCACATGATAGATTTTTTCTTTCCCCTTCTTATCTATCTTATAATTTGTTCTAGACACCTTCTCTAGAACTGTATATGGACCCTGCCATCCAATTTGTAACTTATTCTGACTCCCAGGCAAAAGAAGCAGTACTTTCTCTCCCACAGCCAAATTTCTGTCCTTCGCCTTCCTGTTATAATAGGCAGCATGTTTCTTCCTGGCTTGTTTCAAATTTTCATTGGCAAGTTTCCAGCCAGTTTTTAACCGAGTGGTCAGCTCATTCACATATTGGTATGAAGATGTAATGTTTTCCTCTGCCTTTTCATCAGTCCACGTTCTTAACATAGCTTCGAGTGGACCTTTTATTGGCCTTCCAAACAATAATGTTGCCGGGGCCATACCGGTTGAACTATGGGGTACCTCCCGATAAGCAAAGAGGGCGGCGTGCAGGTACTGGTCCCATGTATCTGGTTTTTCGTGTGCCAACTTTCTCAGGATCGACATCAATGTGCCGTTAAATCTTTCCACTTGGCCGTTCCTTGGGGATGATACACACTACAATGGAAGTGTTTGGCCTGGAAGATCCTGAAAACTTCTTCAGTTAGTTTCCCCTTGAACTGAGAGCCATTATCAGTCAAGATTTGATTGGGAAAGCCTACCCTTGTGAAAATTGTGAGCAATGCCTCTGCCACATGTTTTGAATCAATCGATGACAGGGCTACTGCCTCTCCCCACATAGAACAAGTGTCCACCAGAGTCAGAATGTAGCTGTTCCTTCTCTTGGTTCGGGTGAGAGGTCCCACAAGATCCACGGCAACTCTCTCAAAGGGTGTTCCCACTATGGGCATTTCCCCCAGAGTTGCTGGTGCAGTCCAATGTTTAGGTGCTACTCGTTGGCACTCTGATCAGGATTTTACATATCGTTTGATATCTTCATTTGCTCCTGGCCAGAAATAGTGACAAGCTATTGAATGATGTACCTATCTTTGCGCTGATCCCCATATGGTTTCACCATGAAGGCTCCTTATCGCATGCCCTAGTTCCAACACTTTAGTCCTATATGAAGTGGGAAGAACCAGCTGTCCGTGACCTTTGGATCTAGCTCCAGTCTTCCTATACATCAACTTGTTTTTCATGTAAAAATCTCCCTTGCCTGGAGTTGTATGACAAGTTGACAATTTTCTGAAACAAGGCTTGAGTGTTTTATCCCCAGCCTGTGCCTTCCTCATCTCTTCTGGAGTGGTATCTAACATAATATCCTCCTCCTGTCTTGAGGTCGACCTGACCTGAAGGGTTGCCATATACACAGGTTTCCTTCTGCAACGGTCAGTGTCATGATTGTTCATCTGACAATTCTTACACCACCTTTTTCCTTGGTTGAAAGATTTTCTTTCATCATATTTCCTTTCATCGAATTGTGGGAATTTATTTTTATTTTCATACCGTGGCCTATCAAATTGGTGCTTACCTTTGTTTTGATCCTTAGGATCAAATTTATTAAAGTTCTGTGGTGCCCTAAAGTTATCCACTTGTTTCTTTTTATTACCTGTTACCTCTGCTTGAGCTGCTTGATACCTTTCAGCAACATTTAGCAACTCATCCAGCCTCTCTGCACCTTGTTCCATGAGAAACTTTCTCAGGTCTGGAGCCATGGACTCTCTTAATTGCTCTATAAGGACCATTTCCTTAAGATCTTGGGTTTTCCCCAGAGAAGTCCATTTCTCCAAGTATGTCTCTATTCGTGCAGAGAACTGGTGATAGGTTTCACCTGACAGTAGTTTAGCATTCCTAAATTTTTTCCTATAAAATTCTGCATTCTTTTCATACCTTAACAAAAGAGCCTGCTTTAGCATGTCATAATTTTCCTGATCACCTCTGCTCATTTTTGCAAAAACTTCATAAGCTGCCCCACGAAGTCCCTGAGATAACTTTAAGCTCCACCTTTCTCTCTCTAACCCATATGTGGTAGCTAATAGTTCATATCTATTTATATAGCTCTCAATATCATCGTCTTTCTCAACAAAATGATCTAAATGAAAGTTCATAGCTGAGGTTGAGGCTCCCTGAGTAACCGTAGCATCAGAGGCAAAGGGACTGGCACCATTTTCAGGAGCATGGCCTTGAAACTCAAACTCCCTTAGTCGTAATTCATGTTCCCTTTGTAATCTTTTCTCCTCCTTTTCTGCTTCCCTCTCTGCAGCTAATCTCTTCTCTTCTCTTTCTGCAGCCTGTCTTCTTTCCTCGGCTTCTCTTTCTGCAGCTAATCTTTTGTCTTCTCTTTCTGCTTCCAATTTCTTAGCCTCTTTGTCAGCCTCAATCTGCAACCTCTTAGTCTCAGCCTCAGCTTGCAACCTCTTAGTCTCAGCCTCTAACTTTCTTTCGGCCTCTTTTTCTAATCTTCTTTCTTCGCGTTCAATAAATTTGTCACATTCCGTAGTGACATAGGCAACCATAACTTGCCCATCTAATCCTAACTCTTTTGCAGTCTGTACAGCAGCAGATCGAAACTTGGCCAGGTCCGCCATTGTCTATCAGGTAAATTTCTACAATGTCTAACCAACAATTTAATCTCTAAATATATCTAATGGACAACACAGGCACCGTGAGCTCAACCTTATTTAATTCCACCCAAGGATACCTTTTAATTCTTATATTCCCTGAAGTGAATTACCCCCAATATTTTTAATAGGGAAAGATTCAAAATCCCAAGAGCGAGACCCCAATATATGTGGTGAAGTGGGATGTTATAAATATTTATAGGGGACTTAGTGTACTGACTGAGATCAGCTGTGAAGGTATCTATATCTATTAAGAGTAGTGTATTATAGATAACCTTACTTGCTACCACATATCTATATATCTCAGTCAGAATTATTCTGGAATAGTGTGATGACTACGTTATGTGTCTAGGGTATGTGTATGATGAAGTGTAAGTCACAACAACAGACAGATAAACAATTTAATTTAATCCACTACTCTTGACAACACGGTGACACTCACATACATATAACACTCTATGAGAATATCTTAAGGAGTCACTGATAACTTTTCAAATAACAATATGTATTCATGGTTATCATAAAGGTATATGTGTCCTGATTCAAATACAAAGGAACCAGGAATCACAATCAATTTTAATTACAAGTATATGTACAGACTTTATCAATATGAATATTGTAGTGACATATATTATTAAAATATCCTATGTGTGTCAGTTGTGTAGTGGTAATATGAGGTAATACTGGTTTTGTTTTGTTCAAGCTCTGTTGGTATTTGTCATCATGACTTCAATAGTTTGTCTTTTGGGACTAGTATTGGAGATGTTCTCAGTTCCTGATATTAAGACAATTAAATTCCCCTCTGAATGTTATTTTTTACAAAGTCATTTCAAGATGAGGGGACATAATGTTGAGCTCAGCTGGCCAAATCAGCTTATCTTGCGTGATGGCGGCAGGGAAGGACTCCTCTGCTCGAATTCTCCTCTGGGCTCTGGAGACACCTCACTGATAGCTAAAAAGACCAAGGAGTATGCTGTCCGACTCTGGATTCAGCAAAGCTCTGACCAGGTGCTGCTCAGTACCATCAAGACCACGGTCCCACAATTTCATGGAAATAAACACAGATACGTTGATTAGCAATGAATTCTGGCACAATTACTGGCACAAATTCCCATCTGCTTATGTTCCAGGCTTTTATTTAACAGAAATATGAGCTGGCTTCAACGCACTGCTGCTTTATCAAGATTATTTGCACTAGTGGTCTCGAACTAACGCTCCTAAGTGAGTATATCAGCGAGTCTAGCCAATGAGGCCACGTTTCGACAAGTGTTTGAAAAAATGTTACCTTTTCACGTCTCCCCTAACAACGAAAGATAGTATTTATAGCCCGACCAATCGTGGCTAGTCTTTCATTTGTTGCGCTCCAATCAATTTGGAGTTTACATGGTAGGCTATTTCTGTAACGTAAGATTTTTTTCAAACACGTTATAAAAAAATTTTATGAGCAGAAATGATTTTATGTTGTCAGGCATCCCCACTAGTTTATTTTGGTTATAATTTATTAATTCCTGGATTATTTGCGTAACGTTTTACATATTCTTTGTCAGCAAGCCCTAAGGAACCTAAATATCCAAATTTAAAAGAGCTACGTGGCTGCGTTCAAAATATGTATTTTCTACCTCCTGTTTCGAAGATGTGCTGTCTGGGTACTGTTATGTTTTCAACCGTAAACCCATCTATTGTTATCTTTCCTAATAAGCGTTTTTTATGATTTTAAAACCTAACTCTGGGAAGGGTAATGTATTTTATCACTGTCCGTCTGAAAAAAAAAAGTTAGTGCATGTAGTCTTACACGCGTGATGGCAGCATTTGTGTATCGCGCGACGCGTGTTGCATGCGTTCCTGATTTTCAGCCCTCCCTCTCTCTTTATCCTTTAGTCCATCTGTTCGTTCGTTTTGGTAACGCAGTATAATTAATGTTAGGATTAATTTAGGTCATTACGCAGTCTGCCTCTCAATGTTTTTCCAAGAAATACAGCACACGTTTCATTGAAGAAAGCGGGTATAATACAGTAAGCTTTTACTATCAACGTGAAAGCGTTACAATTTGCAGACGAAGCAGAAAACAAGGGGGATTTCGAGTACATTCTTTGTGACAGCACTGTTATTTACCATTCTTCTTCCTTTATTTATTATATGTATTTATTAGGCTTTATATTTACTTGATAATTTATATATGTGGATTAGAATATTCCACGACACTCCTGCGAAGTTCCAGGCAGCGGGATTGACTCGAACATACGACCTCAGGTTTTTAGGACACAAATGAACCTGTAACAAAGCAAAAATAGGGGCTAATTTCTGTCCTCAAGCCCACCTATTTCTAGTGTGAGTGAAATGAGCGTGAATCAGATGTATGCATGTAGGATGAATGACAACATGGCTCAGTATGATTTAGCAATAGCGAGACAAGACAGGTGTCTACTTGCAAAGCATTCTTTCTGATAAACTAATACATGGATACATTCAATAATATAGATTCAATACATGAATACATTTAATACATGAATACATCCCATAATATAAATCAATACATGAATAAATCCAATAATATGTACACCTAGGTGTGATACAACAATGTCCTTCCCCCTATACTATACCACGCCCTCTCTGACAAGTGCTATACTAGCTGGTAACATATATCCTAACAATATTGTTATGTTCTTATGATAGGAGTATATGCGACGAGGACTGTTTTGTGATATATCAGGTTGGAGTTATAGGAGACAATAGATTGGAGTTAGATGCGACAATAGATTGAGTCCTGACAAGGACTGTTTTGGTTATATTGCAGTTGGTCTTATCTGAGGCAATAGATTGAGTTATAGGAGACAATAGATTGAGTCCTAACAAGGACTGTTTTGGTTATATTGCAGTTGGAGTTAGATGAGACAATAGATTGAGTCCTAACAAGGACTGTTTTGGTTATATTTGCAGTTGGTCTGAGATAATAGATTGAAGTATAGGAGACAATAGGTTGAGTCCTAACAAGGACTGTTTTGGTTATATTGCAGTTGGTCTTATCTGAGATAATAGACTGAAGTCGTGTGAGACAATAGATTGAGTTATAGGAGACAATAGATTGAGGTATGAGTCCTATTAGTCTTTGTCTATATCAATCATATACATTCATAGTGAACCCAAAATATATTAAATATATACAGGTGTAGGTAGTATAATGACACACAACAAATACCAACATTATATGCCTGCTGAAGGCCTATTTTCCTAAAGGTTATCGTAAATTTATAATTACCCGCCAAGATTTAAAAAACGGCCAGTTTGACTCGACTAGTGAAGTAGGTTGCAGGTCGATGCCCTCAGGTAAACAATCAATCAAGGTGACAGCTTCTTCCTCTTCAGTCAGTATCTCTGGCGTCAAGTTCGGGATTGCGTGTTTAGCATAAAATTCCGCCCTATTATATAGGCAGGTAACTGCTTAAGAAAGGCTTTCGGTTGGTTCCTGGCGGAGCAAAATGATTGGTTTCCTCCGGTTTCGTCTTTTGCTCATACAGCCTAATTTTATTCAGTTTCTCGCCGCCATCTTGCGTGAACTGCGTGAACAGTATAATTTATTCTGTCTCAGAGACTGGTGAACGGTGCAATTTGATTGGTTGAAGCAAATCTGTATCTCGACATAGTGATTTCTTCTTCTTCTTCTTTCGTTCGCTTGAAATATATTGTCTATATCTGCAATGTTGTTTCTTGTATAAACTTCACTGTCTTTTGTAGTTCATACAGGGGTCTGCTTGGCCAGTAGCTCTATTCTCATGCCTCCTGGCTCCCCGGGGCAATTGAGAAGGACCCCCAGTAGTAGGGGTTGGGCCCTTCCGAGGCAGAGGGCCCGGCACTGCGCCTGCCTGGGTGTCCGTCACAGGGCGAGTGCCATAACGTTTTGCAGATATAGGCATACTTCCCATAGCGCTAATGCGTGGCATCCTGATTGCTGTGGTGCGCCTCTTGGCTGGTTGCCTCCGTCTTCAGCACCTTGACTTGCTAGGGCAGACTGTGGTCTTGCTCGAGTCTAGGAGGGCCTGGCCAGTCTTGGTTTTTCAGCCGCTGATGGCTGTACTTGAGCCCCATCTCCACGTCAAGGAGCTGGCCTTGATGGGGGACATAGTGATTAACAAAGTAGTGGGTTACACTTCGTTTCACGACAATAGAGTGGGCGAAGATGAGGTGAGATAATTGATTTGCGTTATTGTCACTCGTTAATTCACACTCGCACCAGACCCCTACACTAATACAACTCTTGAGTGTTAAGGCAGGGGTGGTATTTATTTAAAGCTGACCACCCAGTAAGTTTCAGTAAGAGTATTAAAGAGTTAACGAACAAACATGCAAGCAAACACCCAACCAGTACTCATGGGTTAATCTGTCCCCATGACTTTGCAGACTACTTCTGCTAACTCTGCGTGGCTGACTTCGATGTCTCCTACACGGCGAGCAATCAACAGAACTCCTCCGCAATTTTTTTTTAACTTACGTCGACTTTATTGCAGTTATACCCTGTTCAACCTAACGGTTATATTTGGGGTATATTATGCGTTAGGTTCTTCGGTGCTAGCCTGTTGCTAGTCCTGAAAAGGACTGGTCCTAAAAAGGACCACTAGCTGACTGTCTGGATTCCTCTCGTTGTTAGTATGTTGGTGGTATCGTGGCGTGTTCAATAGTGTATTTTACATCCTGTCTCGCTCGTTCGGTGGCAGCCCTGAGAAGGGCTAGTCCTAAAAAAGGACTACTAGCTGGCTTGTGTGGTTTTGTGTGTTTTAAACCTCCTCGTTTCTGTTGTGTGTGTCGTCCTTTTCTCCTGTAGCTGATTTATCGCTTTTTCTATTATTGTTGGGAGTATCTTTTCTAGCATTTCAGCGATGACTTTTTCGATGGGTTGGTCGTTCTGTTTAGTTTCTCGTTTGTTGTTAGATGCAGTTTCTTCAATGGTCATTCTTTCTGTTTCTATTCTTTTGAGGACTTCTTCGTTGTCCTCTTTCAGCTCTGCCAGCTTCTTGATTTCTGCTTGTATTTGCTGCTGAATTCTTTTCATATCCTCCATCAAACTTCTAACGCTCTGTAGATCTATCATATTATTACTTCTTTCAGGTTGATCATCAGGAGTTTGCCTACTTTTACTCTCGACATGAAGTTGCAGTTTTATTTCTTTAACATCCGCGGTCAGCTGATGCATTTGTCTTTTATCTATTGTGTACTGTCTGTCCGGGACATCTGCAGTTACTCTGTGTTTTGCCTCTCTGAAAGAGATGTTTTTGGTTACAGATTCCTTCAGTATGTCCTTGATTTCGTGGAAGACCGGACAGCCACGGTATCTTGCCCCATGGTTCTCGAAACAGTTTGCGCAGGTTCTGATGTCGTTACGGGCTTTCTAGTTGGTATCCCTTTTCGCGTGTGGACATTCATTGTAAGGGTGACTTCCCTCACAGTACCGGCAAACTGTCTCTCTCCTGCATATCTTCCTGGTGTGGGAAAACTGCTGGCAGTCGGAGCACTGCATGACAGGAGGGATGTACTCTTCTGTTTTTCGACATCTATCGTCTAGATTAGTTGACTTGGTGTTGGTGTCGTTTTCATAGTGATGAATTGAAACGCGAATGGTTACAACGGAATAAATGTCAACAATGTTTTTTTAAACGAAAACCAACAAGTATCTTGAATTGGGTGAACTGGTCAAGTATTGGCAGCACACAAGTCGTTGGTAACTTTACATAGATTTTATTCACCAGGACACGAAGTGGACAAGACGGACATCGTCACAGGCGCAAAGATCACACGACAACATATTAATTATTGCTGCTAAAGTTCCTGAAGATTCTCTTCTAGTAAAGACCTCTGTCCATAGACTAAGGATTACAAAACTGTTACCGTATAATATCCTTCTCAGTCACGACCGTTGACCTTCTTTCAAGGACGTCTATCATGGTAACGTATTCATACTCTGGGATGAAATCTTCCATATTACATTTGTTAAAATTCCCAGACGTTCATCCTACATAGCGTTGTACATCATATAATTTCACACAAAGTCATATACGATAATCCTATCAGTTAAAGGCTTTCAGTTGGCTACCCTCTCTTTACATCCATGCCACGACTTTGGCATTGAAGCATGTACGGCATTTAAAACATGTGCTTAAGGTAAACAATATAACTTCTTCTACTCGTAGGAATTCTCCGTCTACGATCAAAATCTTAAAGGCAAGCGACTCTGTAGATCCATTCTAGGAATGATAAAATTCCCGCTAGATTAGTAGTAGAGCGGCCTTTTTATGCAGCATTAAAATAAGAAGTGGGCGATAACTTACGTGACATAACTGCGATTGGCTTCGACCTGAAGACCAATACAAATCACAATAATAAATGGCTTCCTTCAACATGCCATTGGATACACAATATAAAATTTCAATCATGGACACAAGCCAGTTCCATGTTTCCACTTCAAAACATGACGTCACAAACTACTCAACTAGGTTACACGTGCGTCCAAAGCAACTCACACAGCATTGTGCACGTCAGTGCGTGAATCAATCGAACGCACAAATAATATAACTATCTCAAGACTGGTGCGTACATTTGGTAGGACCGACGACTACCCCCTTAGGTAATAAATGTACGTAACAGCTCCCTTATTACCTCCCCTTAAAAAAAATTAATCCCATTAATTTTTTTCGAACTAATTACTCGAGAGAGGTGAGTCAAAACTACAACAAGATTTATGACATGCATAAAATTATCATATTAAGAAGAGAAAATTTAAAATAAATCAATATAACTAAATGATAGTATGCATTAAAGCACACATCCACCATCGACCTACTTTGGAACGATGTGGTAATATTCGAAGTAAAAGAAGTTGAAAATGAAAATGAAAATGAAAAATCAACAAAAAAGATGATAATAAAATTCAACTAAGTTTTTCAAAAGAAAATCGAAACATATGATTTCAAAAATGAAAATGAACAGCAACACTGATGATAATCAATGATAAAAGAATCAGTGAAACAGAAAATTTTGAAATACAATGTGCAAAAATGAAGCAATGCAAAATTAAACACTTTAAGAAGCAACGCACCTACTGTTATCTAGCACTAGTAAGTTTGACTAGTTATCTAAAAGTGAAATATCATGTAGTGGGATACGTGACTACACGTATTGCGAGACACTAATAACGTTAGTAGATGTGTGATTTATAAACAATCAAATTGATTAAATTGAATTAATCTAATTCTAGTACTTAATTACACATAAAAATAAATAACTAGTAATTTATTCTAAGTAATTCTAATTTCAGTCATTGTGAATATTCGTTCAGAACTATTTAGAGTCAACAAGAATATGTTCCTAATGTTCCATGCACGAAATAAGTTTACGAACACGATATGTAGTGTAATATGTTCCATAACACTAACGAATGTCTATTTGTTGCTTTTTACCAATGTTTCCATACTAAAAAAAAAAATGTTACTTTAATATCACTGTTCCCGTTCTAATAAAACGTTACTTCACAAGAAATAATGTTATAATCCATATGTAAGTATGTTCTGAAAGTTATATTTATACGAATACTGCAAAACTATACATAGTCTTCACAGATGTACAATTAATGACACTGTACAAAGTTATTCATGTTTCGGTGAGGACGTTTCTCCATCTAAAAGTAGTTTAGTTTCACCAAGTTCACTAGGGCATCTTGAAAGACAGTCTGCAAATACATTCTGCACTCCAGGAATAGCTCGTATCTCAAAATGGAACGGTTGAAGAGCTATAGCGTAACGCGCTGACTTTGATGACTTAACGTTCCCTGTATTCAATGCGGTAAGAGCTTTCTGGTCAGACTCCACCACAAAGTGTGATCCGAGGAGATAACGATCCAGTTTTGTGATTGCCCAGACAAGAGCAAGGAGCTCTTTGTCTAGAACGGAGTAATTTATCTCGCTCGTTGTAAGCTTTCTGGATACGTACATAACAGGAAATAAGGTGCCTCCGTATTCCTGCATCAAAACTGCCGCAATAGCGTAGGAAGAAGCATCACTGCGAAGAACAAAGGTGAGATCTTTGTTAGGCAACTTTAAAAAAGGCTTATTTGAAAAAATTTGTTTTATATAGTCTAACGCCGTTTGGTGATCCTGCGACCACTTTATTACATTAGGTGTGCCCTTCTTCAGTAAAGACGAAAGAGGTGCAGTTATAGTAGACAAATGAGGGATGAATTTAGAATAGAACTGTATTAGTCCTAAGAGTGACCTCACTTGTTTTTTTGTCTTAGGTGCTGAGATGTTTAAAATTTTAGAGACGTTACTGTCTTCTGTATACATTAAACCGCGACCTATACGGTGACCAAGAAATGAGATGTCATGAAAACCGACAAAAGCCTTTGAAGGTTTCGCTGTTAAGTTATAATCCTGTAAGGTAGAAAGTAAAGATTTTAAACCCTGAATATGTTCATCCCAAGAGTCACTAAAAAGACAGATGTCATCTATATAAGTAATGACATCGGGACGATGAGACAATATGCGGCGCATCATGCGTACAAAGGTAGCTGGCGCATTCATTAACCCGAAAGGCATAAAATTCCATTGAAAAAGACCCCGTGGTGTCGAGAAAGCGGTGAATGGCTTTGCTTTCGTAGTGAGTGGCACTTGCCAATAACCCTTTGAAAGGTCAAATTTCGAAAAGAATGTAGCATGAGATAATTTCTCTAATAAGTCGTCTAAAAGAGGTAATGGTTCCGCATCGAATTTTGTAACTTTGTTTAACTTCCTGTAATCTACGCAAAGACGTATATTGTTGTCTTTCTTCCTAATGATTACCATAGAAGAAGAATATGGTGATGAAGATGGTTCAATTATATTTAATTGGAGCATATCATCCAATTCCTTATCAACCTTATCACGAAAGTGTAAAGGAATAGGATATGGGCGAACTCGAATCGGTGTATCGTCAGTCAGAATAATGTCATGTTGGATGACTGACGTATGACCTGGGATGTCAGTGAGGACATCCTCATACGTGTGTAGAATTTTAGAGACTTGCTGACGTTGATCATCAGTAAGAGTAGATGAGATAGTAACATCATTCCATTTCTCAGTGGAATGGAGTGGTACAACTGGTATTGGTAGTTGTACATCATCGAAAGAAGATTCCTCTTCTTGGATGACTGACAAACTAGAATAGTGTTGAATAGGAGGTGTAGGATCGTCAGTTGCTTGGAACACCGATTGTAGATAATCAGGACGTGAGTAATACTCCTTCAACATGTTAATGTGGAAGGTTTTATGTTTGCCATTAACATCAACGATGTAGTCGACATCGGATATTCTTGAGATGATCCTGAAAGGACCTCTCCAGGTAATTAAAAGACGATTGTTATGCGCAGGGAGTAATACAAAAGCTTCATCACCAGGTATGAGCTGGCGAAGACGTCTATATTTGTTTGCAGATAGACGAGCTTTTTCTTTGGCATGTTCGGATGATGCAGTAGCTAGTCTACAAGCATCTATGATTTTCTTTCTAAGAGAGATCACATACTCATAAGAGGATTGAGTTTCCTCTTCAATATTCTCATCCACCAATAAGTCGTGGATTAACGACATCGGACCGCGTGGTTGCATGCCAAAAACAAGCTGGAACGGAGAAAACCCCGTTGCTTGATTTTGTACCTCGCGATACGCAAAGAGACAAGCGGGTAGGACCCGATCCCAGTCTTGGGGATGGTCTTGAGTCATCTTACCCAACAACTGCTTGAGTGTCCTATTGAGACGCTCAATTAACCCATTTGACATCGGATGATAAATAGAACTAAGAGATCTGTCTATACCTAATGTCTTCATAACTTGAGACATGGATTCAGAAATGAACTGAACCCCATGATCCGACAAGATTTTCCGTGGAAAACCAATGCGTGAGAAGATTAACATCAATGCCTCTGCTACACTGGCAGATGAAGTGTTCTTGAGAGGGATGGCCTCAGGCCAACGAGTGCACATATCAATGCACGTAAGAATATGCGTATGCCCTCTAGCAGATGGAAGCATTGGACCAATAATGTCAATGGCCATTTTATCAAATGGTCTAATCGGGATGTCCGCAGCTTGAATAGGAGCCGCATGAAATGGACCCCGTACCTTAACTTCTTGACATATCAAACAGGACCGACAATAGAGAGTAACATCTCTATGGACGCCTGGCCAGTAGAATGCCGAAAGCACTCTGGATTTGGTACGCGAAAAACCCATATGGCCCGCACATTGCGAGTCATGAGCATGTCGTAATATACGAGATCTCATACAGGATGGGACAAGAATCTGAGAACATAAGGATAAATCCTTTTCCCGTATTACTCTAACCAAAATCCCATTTTTAAGTATAAAGTCATGTCTAGATTTTGCAAGTTTGTTGCTTGTATTCTTTTTGTTAACATACTGAAAGAATTTTTTTAATGAATTATCATTCTTTTGCAATGTTGCAAACAACTCCCGTGAAATAGGAGCATCATCATCACAAGTGGTATGAACTGTAGGTTCAATAGGTGTATCATGCGACATATTAGTAGCTTGCGCTCTAGTCACTACTGCATTTGCAGTTTGAATATGTCGCTCTTCCCATTCAGCTATTTGCTGAGGTGTACACTCTTTAATACCATGTATGCGACCCAGTATTACATCACAAATTGGGTTAGGCAGAAGACATGCTTGGATCTTTCCTGTAAAGAAAGGAGTATGAAGATCAATAATAGCAGTGGGAAATGTTTCAATTGTGCCACCAAATGTTACACATTTGACAACCCGGCCCGTGGCACAACTTGGGTTGATCAGCGAAGTCCGGACACCGATTGTTGTACAACCTGAGTCAAATAGGAGAGAGCATGAAATATTATTGACAAATCCCTTGTGAAACTTAAGAGAGCCCTGTCCCTGGTGTACTGACGCAGCAGTGGCTGTACAGACTGCAGGCAGGCTAGGCAAGGTATGTCCGCAACGCAGCGTCGTGATCGCCTTAGGCTGGAAAAGAGTCGAGCATTCTGGACAGTCTTTCACCTGGGAACAATCTAGAGAACAAGACATAGCATTGTGAGTTTCAGCTACTTTACCCTGTTCAATGTTAGCCTGTGTATCATTAAAAGCAACATTAGAATGTCTACCTGTATTATTCGACGATCTATCTCGTCGGCGCGATCGATTGTGATTTTTGTCATTAAAATTGCCATAATTGTCGTTTCTGCTAGAGTTAAAATTTGGATTAGTCCGATAATTTGTAGAATGATCGTTATGATGTTGGTTAAATGGTTTATTTCCAAAAAATTGTCTGTTTTGCGGACCCTGAGACCTTGATCTCCAGTTTTGTTTATTATAATGTCCTTGATTATTTTTAAAATAATTGTTACCAAAATCTCGCGATCTGTGAGTTTGGTTCCAAGAAACATTAAATGGAGCAGATTGTTGAAATTGCTTCCCTTTGTAAAAGTTATCATTGTTGAAATTATGATTATTTCCCTTATTGACATACCTATCAGCACTAAAAGAACGATTGCGTGAAAAATTGTTTTGTTGTGCTGCAAAAGCAACAGGCAATTCACTCTTAATCTGCGCGTTACTTAGATCCATGTTTGGGTGAGCAGTGCAAAAATTTTTTGCATGTTCTTCTAAATTTTTCATAGATAAAGGTTTCCGTTCGTGTAAAAATGCGAGAAATGTAGGGTTTACCGACGAAAGTACCTTATCGCGCATCAGTAAATCAAAGAGACCTTCATACGACTTTTCAATTTTGGATAATTCGATCCATCTTTCTAATGTTAGTCGTATCTGTGACAGAAAATCACTAAAATTTCTGGCAGATTGAGGTAGTAATGTGTGAAATCTCAAACGATATTCGTTTTCTGTCATTTGGAATTTTTGCAGAAGTGCTGCTCTAAGAGCATTGTAGTCATTTTTCTCACCAATGCTGGTGGTATGATAAACTGCTAATGCATCCCCTGTAAGTAATCTGGATAAATATGTACAGTATAGCGCTTTATCCACGTTATAAGACCCACAATGGCCTCAAACCTATCTAGGAAGAATATTACGTCATCAGACGGGGGATTAAATTTTGGTAATTTAAGGTGAATTTCCTTAAAATGATCCTGTCTGGATGAAGTGTGGCTTTCAAAAGTTCTCTGAGAATTATATTCCTGAGTTAACCTAAGTCTCTCATATTCTGACTCTGCTAATTTCAGTTCATGCTGTCGTTTTTTTTTCATTCTCTTCCATCTCAAGCTGAAGTCGTTTTACATTTTGTTCCGCTATCAATCTTCTCTCTTCCATTTCCTTTTGTTTCTGTTCCATTTCCTTTTCAGCTATTAATCTTTTTTCTTCCATTTATTTTCTAAGTCTTTCTTCAGCCTCCTTTTGTTTCTGTTCTGCCTCTCGCAGAAATCGTTTCTCTTCTAATTCAGCGGCTAATCTCATTTTTTTCTCATCTTCCTCAGCAGTTAATCTCATTTTTTTCTCATTCTCCTCAGCCTCAATCCGTTTTTGATCTGCCTCAAATTTCAAATTTTCCAAACGTAAAGTTTCCAATCTTCTCTGATCAGCTTCTATTTCTTGAGCTTTCTTATATTCTGACATAGCGAATTGTCTTACCTCTTCAGCAGGTATTTGCAAAGCTTTTGCTTGCTTAATGAAATAGTCTAAGGTAGCCATTATTCAAGATTATTATGTAATAATACTATTTAAAAGTGTTACTACAACTAGTGTTCTTCGTTCCTGTTCTAGAACGGTAAAATCAATTTATATAATAGGCAATAATATTAATAATTAATAATGTAATTTATAACATGTAATGGTGTGAAAGCAGTAATGTGACAGACAATAGCACAATAATGACACGACAAGATATTCAAAACAAACGAAGACGTTCGCAGAAATCCAATTAAAATAAAATGAGAAACTAAAATGGAATGTCGTAAAGAATTACGATGATAACTGCGATTAAATAATGCACAAGACAATTGACAACACAGTGTAAAAAACATAGGTTTTGTAAAAAACTAAACGACAGGAAAGGTGAGATGGACGCGAAATACAAACAAAATTCATCATAAAACCAAGGTACAAGTAAAAATAGCTACCAAAAACAACAATTAAACGTGACGAAACAGCTAAATAGATAGTATTATAAGAAGCAACTAGCGATCGGAACTTCGGCAAGGTTTCTAGCCTTGTACCGGAACTATCGCTCAATTGAAACTTACAAAATGATCCCTACAGAACGTCTGAAGAAGAGCCCGAATTGGCTTCGAGATGGATCTCGTTCGTCAGATCTACCTCCCAACCTCCCGCGAAGAATACACAAAACATAACACATAACATAGAAAATATATATATATATGGACATTTAAGGCACAGCTAATTGTAATAAAGCGTACAACGACAACACGCTATACTCATCTCGCGTGCAGGTAAAAAATCAATGTGCCTCGTCTCCGTGGATGTACGTCTACAGATAAAATACTTCGTTCTGCTTATCTAGATTACAGCTCGCACGCAATAATGATGAAGAGATGATCTCCAAGTAATCAGTCACTGTGAAACTTGACGTGGAGGTTGATTGAAGACTTTGAGCATTTGAGTTGATTTTGATTCATATCCCGCTAGGATCCAAATTGAGATGATGTAGCCTTGAAAGTAAACATTCTTCTTTTCAAACGATCAATTGGATGGGTACGTTCCTTTGAAATCACTTCCAGACCGCACTGGCCTACCAGTTATTGTTGGATGTCGTTTTCATAGTGATGAATTGAAACGCGAATGGTTACAACGGAATAAATGTCAACAATGTTTTTTTAAACGAAAACCAACAAGTATCTTGAATTGGGTGAACTGGTCAAGTATTGGCAGCACACAAGTCGTTGGTAACTTTACATAGATTTTATTCACCAGGACACGAAGTGGACAAGACGGACATCGTCACAGGCGCAAAGATCACACGACAACATATTAATTATTGCTGCTAAAGTTCCTGAAGATTCTCTTCTAGTAAAGACCTCTGTCCATAGACTAAGGATTACAAAACTGTTACCGTATAATATCCTTCTCAGTCACGACCGTTGACCTTCTTTCAAGGACGTCTATCATGGTAACGTATTCATACTCTGGGATGAAATCTTCCATATTACATTTGTTAAAATTCCCAGACGTTCATCCTACATAGCGTTGTACATCATATAATTTCACACAAAGTCATATACGATAATCCTATCAGTTAAAGGCTTTCAGTTGGCTACCCTCTCTTTACATCCATGCCACGACTTTGGCATTGAAGCATGTACGGCATTTAAAACATGTGCATAAGGTAAACAATATAACTTCTTCTACTCGTAGGAATTCTCCGTCTACGATCCAAATCTTAAAGGCAAGCGACTCTGTAGATCCATTCTAGGAATGATAAAATTCCCGCTAGATTAGTAGTAGAGCGGCCTTTTTATGCAGCATTAAAATAAGAAGTGGGCGATAACTTACGTGACATAACTGCGATTGGCTTCGACCTGAAGACCAATACAAATCACAATAATAAATGGCTTCCTTCAACATGCCATTGGATACACAATATAAAATTTCAATCATGGACACAAGCCAGTTCCATGTTTCCACTTCAAAACATGACGTCACAAACTACTCAACTAGGTTACACGTGCGTCCAAAGCAACTCACACAGCATTGTGCACGTCAGTGCGTGAATCAATCGAACGCACAAATAATATAACTATCTCAAGACTGGTGCGTACATTTGGTAGGACCGACGACTACCCCCTTAGGTAATAAATGTACGTAACACTTGGTCTTGAAGTACCTTCTATAGTTAGGATAACTAGGTTTGTGTCCTTCTTGTCCCATGTCTTCAGTCTTTCAACCTGTGTTATTTTGATATTCTTGTTTTCTGTTTGCAGGCGGCTGTGGACTTCTTGTGTAGACCAATTGTTGTCGACCCCTCTTACAACTATCTTTTTGGTTTTCTTGTAGATCTCCACAGTAACTTTAATCGTGAGAAATGCATTGCTTGGCTTGCGAATGTGGCGCGCTCCGACTTCCGTCTCAGTTTGAGCGTGTGGTCTGTGGTACGGACTCACGTTTTTGTTCGTTGTCTGCTTCTGGTCACGTTTTGTAGAGGTTGCTTCGACTACGACATCTAGTTTTGGCGATAATTTTGCTTTGTCGGGCTTCGGAGCATTGTTGTCCTCCGCCGTCGAAAGTTTTGTGGACACTTTTTGTAGAGGTTGCCTGGTCACTATACGATGGAACCACCACCCCGATATCTTGTTTTAGCGGTGATGTTGCTTTGTCGGGCTTCGGAGCCTGGTTGTCCTCTGCCTTCAAAGCTCTGGGTTGCTCATCCACGGGGGAACCTGAAGTTACTATCATTGTAGCCACGCAGGGTGGTGGTGAAATCGCTCTCAGTCTTTCTCTTTCCTCACGGATCCGTGTCATCGACCGTATTATATTTTCTGCAACTTCGGCAATGGCAGGCTCATCTTCTATTGGACCAGAGATACTTGCTGTTGCTGACGTCTCCTTCGCTGTGTTAAGAGTTAGGTTCTCTAGAAGGCTGTAACTTGATTTTGATGGCCCCGTCACTGGCATCTCCCTCACTGTATCGAGTGTTGTATTGGTCGGCTTCTTCGGTATCCCACTTCTGAGATTTAAAGATGCTGGTCTGTTGCAGAGCACATGTACAACTTTCCTTCTCTTGTGATCGGTATTTTATCGAACCATTTTCGTATAGTGCAATGATCGATGGACCGCTTGTTCGACAAGAAGGATGATCGAGCGAAAAAAGACTCTTCCGCTCATAAGCCGGGCTCTTTTTATACCCCTTGCTGACCACAAAACTCCAAAGGTTCGTTGCGGAAGACCACATGAAGTGCTTCACTTCTTTCCTCTGACGTCGACCTTAGGAGGAACTACATGGCAGTTGTTTGTGTGTTGTGACGGTGTAAACTCAAGCATGGAGATTGTTGCACTTGTGATGAGCGAAAACACACAAAAATATGAACTTCGGGGCTACTTACCATATTATGGCCCAGTCACATTTTGACATACACCCTAACCCTAATATAACAGATGGACCCTTTGTCTAGGCTGAGCGGGGCGCCTCGTCAAGTGGAGGCAACATTTTATTGAACAACAACAAAAAAGGACCCAAAAAAAAAGAGCACACCTTATTCCGCGTGTTTTTTCTGAGACTCCTTGTTTCATTTGTGCCAGTTAATTTATAACAAGCCCGTCTTGTAATTTTGATTTGGACTCAAGACAATGATGTCTCCATAAAGAGGCGCCGAAATCACACAGGTGCAAATGAACAACACGCACGTATAAATTGATTGTAATTGTAACCGTGTTCCGCTGGGGAAATTTCACCCATTATTAACAATGATTCTCAACATTCTAGGAAAGACCTTGTGAGAAGGACCATTCATTCCAATTACTCGCTGCCCAAAATTAAGTTAGCAATAGAATATTATTATTATTATTGTGTATCTTACCAACATTCGTAGATGACTACATGTGTCCATTTTCTATAGTCTCTACTCTGGTGTATTGGACTAGTTGAATCTTAATTTCCCAGCCGTGTCATGTGATCAGTTTATGTTGGCATTTCTGCTTCTGTCAGCCTCTTCTATGTTCTTTGTGTAAAGTTTAAAATACCAAGTGCTACAGGTTCTTATTGTTGTCTTGTCTTGATTTCACGTCGTGTCTATGACACTTGAATTGTTTGCGAGTGCAGTAAAAATGGTCCGAATAGTAAAAATGACTTTTTCTTTAAAAAAATAAATAAGGAACCAGTACAATACAAACACGGGATTTTTTGTGAAAGATGTTTACATTATACACATACTCTCCTTTTATGCTGCATAGGAGCATAGGGACAATTGTTCCCAAAGCAGCAAACCTACGACAAAGCACACGTTTTTCAAGGCTAGAAAACTAGATAATTCAAGTTTCACCAATAGGAGAACTGATGACATCATCAATAGGAGAACTGATGACATTACCAATAGGGGAACTGATGACATCACCAATAGGAGAACTGATGACATTACCAATAGGAGAACTGATGACATTACCAATAGGAGAACTGATGACATTACCAATAGCAGAACTGATGACATCACCAATAGGAGAACTGATGACATCACCAATAGGAGAATTGATGACATCACCAATAGGAGAACTGATGACATTAACAATAGGAGAACTGATGACATTAACAATAGGAGAACTGATGACATTATCAATAGGAGAACTGATGACATCACTAATAGAGGAACTGATGACATCACCAATAGAGCAACTGATGACATCACTAATAGAGGAACTGGTGACATCATCAATATGGCAACTGCTGATATCACTAAAAGAGGAACTGATGACATCACCAATAGGAGAAGTGATGACATCACTAATAAAGGAACTGATGACATTACTAATAGAGCAACTGTTGTCATCAGCAATAGAGCAACTGATGACACCACCCGTAGAGGAACCGATGACATCACTAATAGAGCAACTGATGACACCACTAATAGAGCAACTGATGACATCACTAATAGGCAACTGATGACATCACTAATAGAGGAACTGATGACATTACTAATAGAGCAACTAATGTCATCACCAATAGCGCAACTGATGACATCGCTAATAGAGCTACTGATGACATCACTAATAAAGGAACTGATGACATTATTAATAGAGGAAATGATGACATCACTAATAGAGGAACTGATGACATCACTAATAGAGCAATTGATGACATCACTAATAAAGGAACTGATTACATCACTAAAAGAGGAACTGATGACATCATCAATATGACAGCTGATGACATCACTAATAGAAGAACTGATGACATCACTTATAGAAGAACTGATGACGTCATCAATATGGCAACTGATGACATCACTAATAGAAGAACTGGTGACATCATCAAAATGGCAACTGATGAGATCACTAATAGAGGAACTGATGACATCACTAATAGAGGAACTGATGACATCACCAATAGGAGAACTGATGATATAACAAATAGAACAACTGATGACATCACTAATAGAGGAACCGATGACATTACTAATAGAGAAACTGATGACAGCACTAATAGATCAACTGATGACATCACTAATAGAGCAACTGATGACATTACTAATAGAGGAACTGATGACATCACTAATAGAGGAACTGATGACATCACTAATAGAGGAACTGATGACATCACTAACAGAACAACTGATGACATAACTAATAGAGGAACTGATGACATCACTAATAGAGCAACTGATGACATAACTAATAGAGGAACTGATGACATCACTAATAGAGAACTGATGACATCACTAATAGAAGAACTGGAGACATCATCAATATTGCAACTGATGACATTACTAATAGAAGAACTGATGACATCACTAATAGAAGAACTGGTGACATCATCAATATGGCAACTGATGAGATCACTAATAGAGAAACTGATGACATCACTAATAGAAGAACTGGTGACGTCATCAATATGGCAACTGATGACATAACTAATAGAAGAACTGATGACATCACCAATATGACAACTGATAGCATCACTAATAGAAGAACTGATGACATCACTAATAGACGAACTGATGACATCAGCAATATGGCAACTGATGACATCACTAATAGAAGAACTGCTGACATCAGCAATATGGCAACTGATGGCATCACTAATAGAAGAACTGATGACATCACCAATATGGCAACTGATGACATCACTAATAGAGGAACTGATGACATCACAAATAGAGCAACTGATGACATCACCATTAGAGCAACTGATGACATCCCCAATAGGGCAACCGATGACATCACAAATAGAGCAACTGATGACAAGAAACAGAAAAAATATTTGTGGAACTAGAGACAAAGAACAGATGCTGACCCACATTGAGAAAAACAAGTGGATAGCATTATAAGGCAGTCCGTATTCTGGAAACCCCAGGGACAGAGAAATAGAGACTGAAAAACAAATGGAGAAGAGAACTTGAGGCAGACATAACAGCGATAAAGAATAGACGGAAAGACATTGAACGAATGACACAGGACGAGGCGCAGATGTGTTGAAGGTATGTGTTCCTCTGGGCGCTAAAGGATAATTATGTAATAAACTGTCACCGAAGACTTAGTTCTTTGGACTTGACTTTTTCTGACTCCGGTACCATCCCTGGAGGCGTAGGTGACCATGACTCTACACAACTTCCTATCTCCTGCACTGTTTATTACTTCTGTTGTTGACTTTCATCCATGCCATGACGTCAGAGTGCCAAGTATCTTCTCTCGTTGTCCTTCTGTTTCTCATTGTCCTTGAATTTGTCCTGTTGCCACAATATATCCCTGTTTTCCTCAGTTGGGGGTCGGAGTGGCTAATAGGAATGGCGTCCGCCTCGTATTCAAGAGGTACCGGGTTCGAACAGTTGAGGGATTATAATTTATGGAAATATTTTTTTTAGAACCAGTGGTTCTAATTAAATCATACTCTTCCCTGAGATTGGATGCCTAGCCTTCTCGGATAAGGGCGAAAAAATAGAAGGTCCCGTGTGCAAGTTACGCACGTTAAAAATCCCACGGCAGTTGGAAAATTGTAAAGATTAGGCCATAAGGCCGCTGCCCTGACAAAATTTAAAAATTAGGAAACCTACCCACCACAAAAATATTTATAGAATTTTTGATTCCTATACAGTATGTACGCACATTGGGATTCTCGCCGGTGCTACGGAGTTCGTGCACTGCGCTGAGATCCTCCTTGTGTGATCTAAGGGAGGAGATCGGAGCACTGATGGAGTTGTCCGTGTGTAATGAAGATAGTCCTTAAAACAAAAACCAAACCAGTTTTCCTCTTCTCATAACATGCCCACAGAAAGTGGAGAGCGT
Organism: Oreohelix idahoensis; assembly: GCA_024509875.1. Lineage (NCBI taxonomy): Eukaryota > Metazoa > Mollusca > Gastropoda > Stylommatophora > Oreohelicidae > Oreohelix > Oreohelix idahoensis. Next base: position 209,241 of record JAMPIV010013887.1, read on the forward strand.
TATTCTAACGTGGTGACATTTGGAGGAGCTAACATTACAGAGTTTGGTAGCAGCTGGTACATTCCAACTGAAGTAGAGCAGGACAGAGGAAGAGAAATCCCTAGACAAACTGACCACATGGGAAGAGATGGAAAACTTAGCTGATTGTGGAAACTGGAGATCGTAGGAAATAGCTCAAATCAGCATCTACCTTCACACCGAAGGTCTGCTAGAATGAAGTCTCAACATCTTCTGTCTCTTGTCTTGATGGTTCACTTATAAACATCTTCTGTCTCTTGTCTTGATGGTTCACTCTGATAGACTGTTTTCTGTTATCTTCCCACTAATAATGCCGTCGTCTTCTTATGCGTTTACCTTCAACTCTTTCTTTCATTGTGGTTTAGAAAACGGAGAGGCATGATCGTAAAAAAAGTCAGTGAATATTTAGAGACAGTTTCCCCCAGAATACGTACGGCTTTGCTAGGATCACTGGAGGTCCGTAAACAACCCTGTGGTGGTGTACTAAGGGGGGTTGCGAGGGCGCGATCCGCCCCGGGTGACAGCCAAGAAGGGGGGGGGGGGTGCCATTGAATAATATTATGATAGTACTCATTGTTAAACATATACTTGCAAGTAAACACACATGCTCAGTAATCTCATCAGCACCAGGTCCTTCCATACCTTTCTCGTCATTTTCATTTCTGTCTCCAGCGCTCTTCTCCTTGCTGTCTCTACTTCTCGTACCCTAAGGATCACAGAACAAGGCCTGTCGGGTAAAACTAGCAACAACTTCCTCAGTGTGTGCCCATTACATCGCAAGAGGCGCCTCCGAATATCTAATCAGACAGTTGTGCCTATTGATTCAAATGTAACTTTGTACTGTTCCGTGACAATACCTTTTATTGTTATTCTCTGGCTTCCTAGCTTGATGGTCCGTGGTTCTATCCCCAATTGAGGTGGGATTTTTTAGACAGCAGACGGCTCCGGGGTTGACCCAGCCTCACAAATTGGGTATCAGAGCAACTCTGGGAAGGTTAAAGGCGGCTGGTGTGATGCTGACCACTTCAACCCTTGAGTGCCGATGGTCAAGAAAATATGGGCCTAGCACCATAGTCCCAATATGCCTCAATGGACATGTAACGGGATTCTTAAACCCCTTTACCTTATTATTGTTATTAATGTAGTCTTTTTGTCCCAGTACTTCGCAAAGGCCTGCGTTATTTTCTTCCTTCTTATAACTTCCCCTTAGATACTGTCTCTTGTAGTATCATTGTGACATTGAGAGAGTGAGCACTTCCGGAATCCATTCAAGGATCACCAATGTACCACAAGTTACGAATCCCTAGCATTAGAGTTCATGCCTCGCCAAAATGTGGGCATCTGGTGTTCTCAAACAGTTCTAATGTTGAAGTCCACTACCCTATCGTGTTAATCTGTCTTTTTTTCTTGTTTATTTCATTTTCTATCATAATTTTTTTTATTTTCACAAAGCGCTTGTGATTTTTCGCTTCTCAAAACATGCCCAAATGGACTTTTGTCATGAAATATTCTAATCCACATATATAAATTATTAGGTAAATATGAAGCCTAACAAATAAAATTAATAAAGAGAAGAGCAATGGTAAAATGACAGTGCTGTCCCAAAGAATGTACTCGAAATCCCCCTTGTTTTCTGCTTCGTCTGCAAATTGTAACGCTTTCACGTTGATAGTAAAGCTTACTGTATTATTACCCGCCTTATTCAATGAAACGTGTGCTGTATTTCTTGGAAAAGCATTGAGACGTACTGCGTAATGACCTAAATTAACCCTAACATTAATTATACTGCGTTACCAAAACGAACGAACAGATGGACTAAAGGGATAAAAAGAGAAGGGAGAGGCAGAAAGCCGAACACTAAACCCGCTTCGCGCGATACACAATTACTACCATCACGCGTGTAAGTCTACATGCACTAATTTTTTTTCAGACGGACAGTGATAAAATACACTACCCTTTCCCAGAGTTAGGTTTATAAATCATAACAGACTCTTATTAGAAAAGACAACATTATATGGGTTTACGTTTGAACACATAACAGTACCCAGACAGCACATCTTCTAAACAGGAGATAGAAGAAATTGCATATTTTGAACGCAGCCACGTAGCTCCTTTAAATTAGTATTTTTGGGTTCCTTAGGGTTTGCTGACAAATAATATGTAAAACGTTACGCAAATAGTCCAGGAATTAATAAATTATACCCAAAATAAAATATTGGGGGTGCCTGACAGCATAAAATCCTTTCTGCTCATAAAATTTTTTTTATAACGTGTTTGAAAAAACCTTACGTTACATAAATAGCCTACCATGTAAACTCCAAATTGATTGGAGCGCAACAAATGAAAGCCTAACCACGATTGGTCGGGCTATAAATACTATCTTGGTTGTTGGGGGAGACGGGAAAAGATAACATTTTTTCAAACACTTGTCGAAACGTGGCTCATTGGCCAGTCTCGCTGATATACACACTTGGGAGCGTTAGTTCGAGACCACTAATTCAAATAAGCTTGATAAAGCGACAGTACGTTGAAGCCAGCTCACATTTTTGCTAAAATAAAAGCCTGGAACATAGGCAGAACGGAATTTGTGCCAGTTTGTGCCAGAATTCATTGCTAATCAACGTATCTGTGTTTATTTCCATGAAATTGTGGTAAGCTTGAACCATTCAGTATCTTTTAATGAAAAATTGAATGTGAATTGTTGATTTATGCCTGTATATATATGTGTAGTTCAGTGGCAAACGTGAGGTAAAGCCTATAATGCTCCAGCCTGAACAGAGGGTGTCGGAGAGAAGTAAAACGGCATGGAATGGCCAAGTAGTACACTGACACCTGGATGATGGACTAGAAAGAAATAATGCTGGAAGTGCAGAGGCGTAGTAACCATTAAGAAGGGTAATACTGGAATAAAGTATTTCAAATGAAGCTGACTGTTGGCCTAACGCTCTGAACGCAATGTTTGTGCTGTATTGTGATCAGTGTAAAAGAGAATATAAATTAGTTATGAAGTAGAAGGTACATCCTTCTTGATTTCAGGGACAGTGGTCTTGATGGTAGTGAGCAGCACCTGGTCAGAGATTTGCTGAATCCAGAGTCGGACAGCATACTCCTTGGTCTTTTTAGCTATCAGTGAGGTGTCTCCTGAGCCCAGAGGAGAACTCGAGCAGAGGAGTCCTTTCCTGCCGCCATCACTAAAGATAAGCAGAGTTGGCCAGCTGAGCTCAACATTATGTCCCCTCATCTTGAAATAACTTTATAAAAATTAACATTAAGAGGGGAATTTACTTGTCTTAAAATCAGGAACTGTGAACATCTACAATAATGGTCCCTAAAGACAAACTATTGAAGTCATGATGACAAATACCAACAGAGCTTGAACAAAACAAAACCAGTATTACCTCATTTTACCACTACACAATTGACACACATAGAACATTGGTAATAATATATGTCACTACAATATTCATATTAAATACATTCTGTACATAACTTGTAATTTAAATTGATTGTGATTCCTGGTTCCCTTGTAGTTGAATCAGGACACATATTCATTCATGCCAGTAATGAATACATATTGTTATTTGAAACGTTACTAGTGACTTCTTTAAGCTATTCTCATAGAGTGTTATATGTATGTGAGTGTCACAGTGTTGTTAAGAGTAGTGGATTAAATTAAATTGTTTATCTGTCTGTTGTTGTGACTTACACTTCACCATACTCATACCCTAGACACATAACGTAGCATCACACTATTCCAGAATAATTCTGACTGAGATAAAGAGATATGTGGTAGCAAGTAAGGTTATCTATAATACACTACTTTTAATAGATATAGATACCTTCACAGCTGATCTCAGTCAGTACACTAAGTCCCCTATAAATATTTATAACATCCCACTTCACCACAACTTTCTGAATTAAAATTTAAAAACAAAAAAACAATGTTGCAACTGTTTTCATTTGCTATTTGGTCTGTTTTGAAAACACCTTCGGGAAAATGGCCAATTAACTTCGCTGAGATTCTTAACATTAATTTTATGTTTTTAAACCACAGACATATACAGTAAAACAGTGAACATGTTTTTTATGAGGTTTCCTTTGTGTATGTTTTTTTTTTAAATAAATCATTTTGCAGAATGTTGTTTGTATTCTGGAATTGGAAGAAATTGTGGGCAAGCATGCAAGCACATAAGACAAAAAACTGCATTTAATTATTAATACAGCTTTATTAGCAAAAACACAATTCCCTGACATATTTACGCATGCACAGAGTTATTACACAGAACATTTACATTTTGTTTATTCACGTTAACTGGAGAGCCAAACTTTTATGTTTTCTTAAGTTTTCTCGCGATAACCGGAGAGCTCAAGTTTTCTAGCTTTAACTGGAGAGCTTATAAGTTTTCTCACTTTTGCTATACATTATGTTTTTTTTTTTTTTTTTTTCAGAGGCGAATGTTATTCTTATTAGGGCAGCTAAGAAATTAAATGAGTAACGTTAGAGAATACGAATTTTACATTACAGCAGCTAACAGAATTAAAGAAAGAAATAAAACAAGCTATATTCATTGGTCATATACGTGGGATCGCGATAATGAAGAAAAAAATTCTAGCAAAAGAAGCAGAGAAAGACAGAAGAAATACTGGAATAGGAAGTCAAGACGGCTGGGAATACTGAGCGTGTATGTGGTACTGGAATAGGAAGACAAGACGGCTGGGAATACTGAGCGTGTATGTGGTACTGGAATAATGAAAGAGTAAACAATTTGCCCCGTGTAGTTCCCGGGCGTACCCGGGGAGCCTAAGACAGAATCAGACTACCAATCAGGCATGTATTACGGAGCACCTAATATAAGGTTGTAAAAGGACCTGGCAGCCTCGTCATGTCAAACAGATTGCTACAGAAACTCCTGATGTAAGAGCATGACTGCTTTAGTGCAGGCTTCCTGTAAGAGGACCTGGTGCAGTGGTGGCTCCATTCTTTACAGGGAGCAAAAAAGAGGAACTGATTAATACAGTTTATAAGGAATTGCATACTGACGTAACAAGACATAGCTTTTGATGCTGTTATTGTTAATTTTTTTTAACGCTTTGAATGGATAATATGTTTGTTTTGTCCCGTTAACTTGAATTCACAATATATTAATGTAATCGCGTTACTTCGGGTGGACAATATATTAGTTTTGTCGCGTTAATTAGAATGTACATTGTAATATTTTTCTCGCGTTAATTTGAATGGACATTGTAATATTTTTCTCGCGTTAATTTGAATGGACACTGTAATAATTGTGTCGCGTTAATTTGAATGGACATTGTAATAATTTTGTCGCATTAATTTGAATTGACATTGTAATAATTTTGCCGCGTTAATTTGAGCTGACATTATAATAGTTTTGTCGAGTTAACTTGAGACTGTCTTATCATGTAGTCTGACGTCACTCTGAAGCCCGCACGAGCGGATTACAGGAATGTCGTGTTTTATCTATTCTTGGCATACCACAAATAGACGAGCAGCTGGTAGGTGGCGTTAGAGGTCAGGATCCAAGTAGACATGTCTCATCACACATTTCTAGAAGCTGAAGCGTTGATAAAATTTTCGGACGGGACATTTTCTGCTGGTCAGATTACCTCCTTCTTTTACATCGCTTTCCACACTAAAGTAAAAAGTTTCATATACACACTATCAGAAAGGTCGCAAATAAGATGCATCAGACGAGAGTACGGGTTCGTGTCCAACATGAGAGCTGAGGTAGAAGCTGTGGATCTGGAAAATACTGTGGACTTCGTCCTGGCAACAGGCTTGCAGATTTAGAACGACTAACTCCTCAACGCAGAAGAAGAACTGGCTAAAGGTTATACAATAAATTGATACATTTGTTTTCGAAACGGTCCTTAGAAAGATGATTGGTGCTTTGAGTCTTATGTTGAATTATCGAGTCCTGGTGTAGGCAACAACGAAACTTAACCAGGGATTGCACCGCCACCTGCAGCAGCACCGTTTGCAGCACCGTTTGCAGCGGCGGCGTTGTTGTTGTTGTTGTGGCTGGCTAGCATCATGCCCAAGAGGAGAGGCAGGAGGCTGTTGGTGCCACTACCACCACCGCTTCCGCCGCTGGATTCTGACGTGTGGTGGTGATGATGCTTGTGTGAGTGCGAGTGGGAGTGGGAGTGCCTGTATGTTCCCGTGTGGTGGTGTCTGTGGTGATGATGCACCGTGTGTGCCCTAGCGACGTCTGCTAGGAGACTGGAGACAACGAGCAACAGAAAAACGAGGCTGAAAGTTGAAGTCTTCATGGCTGGATTTATATCCCTGGTTGAGTGGCAGCTCTCACACTAAGCTAGAGCACTCTCTTAAGTGATAGACAACTCCCTGGACTGTGATGACAAGCGAAGAACCTGGAGTGTCGATGCCCTATTTATACCGGACCTACTGATCGTCTGCGATTCATGCTGCACGGACTCTTTCAAAGAATTTGTTCGCCAAATTCATACATAAGAACGGCATCAAATCATTTAAATGGCGTGTATTTGACGAACTACGATCGTGCTAAAACACATGTCTATTGTCTCACACTTTCTTAAAGAGTTTGTCAATCACTGTAGTAAACAATTAAATCTAGGCCGTTTAATACAACTGCTCCTGTTTGACCAGGTATGGACAAGGAACGTGTCGGGATGAAAAAAAAAAATGCGAGATCATTGGTCGATAATTGCTGACTGCCCCCAGTATTTTAAGTTTTCTCAGGTAGCAGTTTTTCTATTAATTAGTTGACATGTAGTTTTTTTTGTTCTTTGTTTCTATTTTGGGCTGTATTGTGTCTATTTATGTGATGGAGATGTGTTTCTACAGTGTTATGTTACTTACACTCGTCAAGTTTTTGAAACAACGTTGTGGAAATAGGTTTGAACATGGTTTCTGTCGTTGCAATAAGAAAAGTGCTCAAATAGTGGACACGCTTGAACGACCTGTCATAATCTGCCTATTTGCATTCATTCATTCATCCATTTTTTGTTCATTCACTCGCCCAGTACCCTTCAGCACGCGACGGGGCATAGACCTTCGACAAACGCATTGCAAGTCTTCCTACCGCGTGCCGTAAACTCAGGATCTTGCCGTGCCTTCCTCATCATTTCCAATTTTTCTCCAGCTCTCTTCCCCATGTGTTTGTCAGTCTGCCTCTTCTTCTCGTATCCTAGGGATTCTAGATCAAGGATTGCTTGGTATTGCTATAACCAGGTTTTCCAGTGTCCACCTCTTATCACTTGGTCCAAGGACTCTACCTGTTTGACCTAACTCTAATTCCTTAATTCTTCACCCTTCACCTCCCCCAGGGAGCATAGTTCTTCAAAAACCCATGATAAGACCTCCCGTCCCGTGCCACCCATGACAAGACCTCCCGTCCCGTGCCACCCATGATAAGACCTCCCGTCCCGTGCCACCCATGACAAGACTTCCCGTCCCGTGCCACCCATGATAAAACCTCCCGCCCCGTGCCACCAATGACAAGACCTCCCGTCTCGTGCCACCCATGACAAGACCTCCCCCGTCCTGTGCCACCCATGACAAGACCTCCTGTCCCGTGCCATCCATGACAAGACCTTCCGTTCCGTGCCACCCATGACAAGACCTCCTGCCCCGTGCCACCCATGACAAGACCTCCCGTCCTGTGCCACCCATGACAAGACCCCCCGTCCTGTGCCACCCATGACAAGACCTCCCGCCCCGTGCCACCCATGACAAGATCTCCCGTCCCGTGCCACCTATGACAAGACCTCCCGACCCGTGCCATCAACCCAAAGTCTTTTCTCCCATCCTTTTCATTTCTCTCTCCAGTTCTCTTCTCCGTGTGTTTCGATATCTCTCTACCTCTCCTACCCTGTGGATTCCAGAACAAGAGCTGTCTCGTAATACTGTCATCAAGTTTCTCCAACATGTGTCGTGTCCATCATGTCCATCACCGGCACCTATTTCTCATGTCTTGTAACGCTGGCACTTGTTGGTTCTTGTTATTAGTTCCACATTGATGATATTATGGTTTCTATTAAGTCTTTGTAATCAAGACAAGCACACATTTATGAAAGTATGTTACTTCTTGGTTGTTATCTTGTTGTTGTTATACCCCATGTTTCAAAGTCATACATAGAACTGACTTATGTCTGTGTTAGACTTGGTTGCCCGTGACTACCATTTACGGTGTATCTCCCAATTCAGTGAAAGCTCCTCTTGCTTTTTCTATTCGTAGTTTACTACCTAGGTATATGTTCAATAAAAGCTGGTAATCCCCCCTTTTATGAGCGGCATTAAGATTTATACCACAGGATTTCCTTAGTAGATCAGAATTTTTTTGTATCTATATTGTGAGAGGGAAGGGGGGAGGTTTAAAGGATCCTGTTACATGACCATTGAGGCATATTGGGAATATGGTATTAGGCCTATATTTACTTGACCATCGGCACACTGGGGTGATGCGGTTAGCATCATGCCGGCCGCCTTAACCTTCTCAGAGTTGCTCTGGTACCCAGTTCACGAGGCAGGTTATCTATATTGTAATACCTACAAATTCTTGCACAGTCGTTCATTCTGGAACCTGAACGTTTGTGCTGGATTGTAGTTCGGTCAGTCTGCTGAAGAGCGCTCAACTGTTTCTTCAAAATGACAGTTAAGATATTTGTTAATACCTTTTTTTTCCTGTGGTATCTGAAGGGCGAACTGAATTTCTGTAAGGATTCTCAATAGATCTTCGGTCAGCTGATGTGCCCAACAATTTACAGGAACAGACTTCTACTTATATCCCTTTTAGTGTACGTTGTGTTTCTCAATAGACACGTTGGAAAACAGCAAATACAATCAAGACGTTAAAGATTGTTATAAGTGGGAACTTGCGTGCAGTAGAAGGATTTAACTGGTATGACGTGATCTAGAATGTGGAACTGATGATGAGAACCAGACAAATACAGTGGAACATGAGGTCAAGATATGAAATTGGCTTTGGACATGCACATATTGAGAAAAACCAGCTGATATCACTACAAGGCAGTCTGTGTCGTGGAACCTCCTGGTCAATGGATATAGAGGGACATCTAATCACATACGTAAAAAAGGAGTAGGCACAGATAGAAAAGGGTTGTAGAAGACATGGAAAGACTACGAACCGATGGCACAAGACTGGCTTGTCATGAATTTGCTGAAGACATGCTGCATAGAGATATGAAGTGTTAATATGATGCTGATGATGACGATGAAGATGATGAGTGAGAGAAAATCTGATTTCTATAAAATTTGTCATCAGACGTCAGTCTGTTATCAGCGCGTTCAGCTGTTTACCGCAACCGACTTTTACTTCAAATTTTTTGTTCTTGTTTTTAATTGTGTCTTCATGTTTCATGGGCCATTTTCTGCGGCATCCATCTTACGTCTGCTGTTTGCAATCTTCTGTCACAGGTAAGTAACATTTAGTATTGATAGCTAAACTACTGAAATATTGGCTTACACATAGCACATACAAAAGCTACAGACTTTCATAAATGGGTGCTTGCGTAGAATAGAAGGATTGAGATGGTGTGACAAAGTCAGCAGTATGGAACTAATGACATTAACCAGACGAGTGCCAGTGGAACAAGAGATGTGAAGAAGACGCTAGCGATGGATGAGACACATATTGAGGAAACCTATCTATAGCGATACAGGGCAGTTATTGTTCTGGCACCTGTTACGTGCAGTCTTGGATATCTTACAATATTATACATTGGTATTCTTGTTATGTGCGCAAATATTTTGTAAACAAAATAGTGCTTAAGGGAAAGTCATTGAGTTACTTCCCTTGAAAGTTGTGCCGTCTCTTCGATCGAACTCCGCGGGTGAGTCCAGTTTTCTGCGATTTATTCTTCGTTTGGGTAATAATAGATTGTTCTTGCTTCAGAATATCTATGGCCTGAATTTATGTGTATTGTTTGTCTGAGTAGGACGAGTCTGTCTTATATCTGTATATCTTTACATATCTAAGTCGAACTATATGTTCTGTTGTCTCTAGAGAGGTCAAAGGCTATTCGGCGGATGTGTCGCTAGAGTGTGGTGTGATTTGGCTTCGTCCCGATAGGGACTGTGTTTTCTATGTCGGCTTGTCGCCGGGAAAAAGTGATCTCAGTATTGGTGGGGAAAGTGATAGTCGTCTAGACCTATCGTGTATGCTTTACCCCAGTGTTTATTCGTATTGCCAAGGAATGGCATTTTCATATTTCTGATACCAAGGTAATAATAGACACTCTTATGAACTCTCGTACGAAGCCACCATTTTCGATAGGTACGATTTGAATGTCTAAGAGAATATATTTGACTCGATGAAAACGACTTCGATTCCTAGCAGCACTATATCCTGTAGATTGCAGTCAATTGTTCATGATCAAATCTACAGAGCAATGAAATGTTTTATGAATGACTAACTTTAGGACAGATTCATTATCTGTATCCAAACGTGAGTGACAGCTCACGAGTGAAGCCATCTTGGAACCAAAACATGTAGTGACTTTCAAGAAGAGAAAAGGGATGCCCGTATTATCGCTTGTTTAGTCCAGAGATCACTGCTACACATGAGAACCCGTATTAGCGGTTCAATATTATTATATGGAAAAATATGTGCTGAACATTATGTTGAAGAATCGTCGCTAGACGAGATTAGGTTTAGAAGCCATCTGAAATATTGTTTATAAGCTGACGTGCTCAGTCAGTGAAGTCAGATGATATATATGTATGGGCGATACTGAGGGCTTGGCTACTGACAGTCCTTGATACTATTATTCCACATGAGTGCCCATGTAACATAACATTGCAAGACCAGTTATCCACTGTACCATGATGTATTATGCCAACCTGTGATTTGTCACTATCTGTGCTGTCGAGTGTGTACGTCCAATTAAACTTTAGAAAAGGTACACAGTCGTTGGTGTCGATGACTTCCAGTCATACATGAGTGTGAGAAAAGAACATTTGTCAACACCACGAACCCTTATTAACATTCGCACATTATACACTCAATCCAGGTCTACACACCACTGCGTAAGTCAAGTTGACATTCCATACACTACAGTGGAGCAAACAACACCATAGAGATCTTATCAACTGATGATGATGATGATGTCTGCTTCCATTCACTTATATCTATCTTTTGGTGGATATCATTTACGGGAATAAAAAAAACCAACTTTATCAACCTTATCAACTGGTGGACCAGCTTTCTGGGTTTGACCTCGCAGAAGTTCAGAAGTCAACAGAGTACCGATACCAGACCGTTTCCTGTGGCTGATACGACACACTTGCAGTATTGGTTTGCTATTTGTCAACACTTCGTCACGTGACCTGTCAAGTGAATGCAGTATGTAGGTCAGCGTTGTTGACATTTTTACATTAGACATTACAGAGTTTCACAGAACAGTTGGATCAATTCTTGTCAATATCAACAGGAAGACAGTATTAGTGAACTAAGAAGTCCTATTTTCATCGATGGATCTTCTTGTTTTCTGTATATGAACTTTAATATTTAAGGCCAGAATGTTTAATTGAATAAAGTGGCAGTTTGTTTATTTTCATAAAAATAACTTTGCCATTACTGTAAAACTGAGCCTATTTTGCAACACATACTATCATACACATAATTTATATACAGTACTTTGCAAAAAAAATGGCAGTCATATTGCTCAGCTAAATATGCTGAAATCTAATTAAATATGCATGTTCTGCCCCAAATTTACACTCCACTTAAGTGAGCAAACACTACCAAAAGTAAAAAAAAAAATTAGCGTAGAGTAAAGTCCCTTGATAATAGAGCAGACGACAATTTCTAATGCTAGTGGCAGAAAATGGATACACAGTCAAAGTGTATGTTAATTTCACAGCTTTGGAATGAAGGAAATCAAACATGTTCCAACATTTCTAAAACCTTGAACATTCCTGAGCGGACTGTCTACAGAGTTGTGAGTAAATTAAAAGCAGGTAATGGAATCGAGCGAAAAGAAGGTAGTGGGGGGTCAAGAATTTTGGACACAAAGGACCATCGGCGTCTCGCCCAAATCGTTCGGGCTGGGTCAATGAAGAGTGTAGAAAACATACGGCAGCGCATGATCGATTTGGAAAACCCAGAGGTATCTAATGCTACTGTCAACCGGGAGCTACACAGGATGAATTACACAAAAAAGCGGGTAATTTCGTCACCATTTCTCACAGAGACTCACAAACAGATGCACTTGAACTGGTGCCACGCACACCAAAATTTGTCATGGGACAATGTGATTTTTTCAGATGAATGTTCTGTTTGGTCTTATCCTGCTCAAATAAATATTTGGATGAAAGACTCTGTAACGCCTGTGTACCAGCGACCGAAACATACCCATAAATTCCATCTTTGGGGAGGGGTGGCAGCAAGAGGTGCCACCCCACTGTGTGTTTTCACAGGAATTCTCACGAAAGAAAGGTACATCGACATACTAGAGGGACACTTTCTGCCATTTATGCAGGTCATGTACCCCGATGGGTGCACATTTCAACATGACAATGACCCAAAGCATACAGCTCATACCACCAAAGCAAGGCCGCAAGAGAAGAATGTGATAGTGCTGAAGTGGCCCAGCAATAGTCCCGACCTAAACCCAATTGAAAACGTTTGGGCACTACTCAAGAATCATTTTAAAAAGAGTGGACTCAGAGACGTTGAACAATTGAAGAAGGTAGCTGAAAAATACTGGGACAGTCTGACTCACAATTACCTACAAACACTTGCGGGAAGTATGCCTCGCCGCATCCAGGCTTGCCTTGCTGGAGAAGGCAACATTATATTGTACTGAAACCACTGTTAATAGATAGGGGAGATACCAATCTTCCTCTGGACATACAGTTTTTATTATTATTTGCTTCTATGAGTGTGCTGCGTTGCGAAAATATGACTGCCATTTTTTTTGCAAAGTACTGTATATTTATGTTTACATGTTATTTGTTTGTATAGTATGTTAGTTTCTATGTCAGCGGGTTGTGTTTAAGGTTGGGCGGCGTCCTCACAACAGAATATCCCACGTCATAGAGGGTCCGTTGTGGGCGTTTTCTATAGGTGCAATTTTCTTGATTGAAAATTTGCTGCGACAACTGTTGCTTTTGTGTTAGCTGTGAAGTCTGTAATTATTGTTATTTTTGTAATATTTCTTTGTTCTTTAGTTTTGTTTTGATTTGTTTGTAATTTGTTGGTCTAACCTTTTCTATCTTTCAGTTCTATTCACAATTTATATTCATATATTGTGACGTCATTTGTGTTGTTATTCTTTGCAGATTCAGTGATTATTTTCATTGATTTCCCTATTTGATTTATTTTGATTTCTGCAAACGTTCTTGTATTGTCAGTCCTATTTGTACTTTATGTATTCTGTTGGTTGACATATGTTTTATATAGGTATATTTCATAAGACACAATTGCCTGTGCACTGCACTTGGATTATGGTATAAACCAGTACCTGATTATTATTACTATTATACAAGACCTTATTAAAGGCTTGTGACCCACAGATATTGAGATAGTATACTGATTAATCAAGTCATTAAGAACTTGTGGTATTATTATTATTTCAGGTGATTAGTATTATTGTTAGACATCATGTCTACATTGGAATACTTCATTACACAAGGGAAAGCCCTTGATAAGACTGGTCAACAATTAGAACAATGGGCTGTTGCTCAATATGACAAAGCATTAGCTGCAGAAGAGAGAAGAGCTATGGCAGAAGAGAAAAGATTAGAAAGAGAAGCTGAGGCTGCTGCTGAACAAAAGAAATTGCAGATGCAGGTGGAGGAAAGGAGATTTGAAGCTGAACAAAAAAAATTAGAAAGAGAAGCTGCAGCTGAACAAAAAAAATTAGAAAGAGAAGCTGCTGCGGAACAAAAAAGATTAGACTGTGAAGCTGAACAAAAAAAATTAGAAAGAGAAGCTGCTGCGGAACAAAAAAGATTAGACAGTGAAGCTGAACAAAAAAGATTAGACAGGGAAGCTGAACAAAAAAGATTAGACAGGGAGGCTGAACAAAAAAGATTAGATGCTGAAGAGAAAAAAGCAATAAGAGAACATGAATTTGAGTTAGAGAAATTGAGATTGACAAGTATGAGTAATGTTAATCAGGCATCTAGTGGTAATGGTAAACCTTCTACTTACAAGGTTAAGGTTCCACCGTTCAATCAGTCCAGTGACGATATTACATTCTGGCTGGATAGATTTGAACGTTCTTGTCGTACACATAATGTGGATAAATCACAATACGCTAATCAATTATCAGAAAACTTGAAAGGTGAATCTTTGACTAGATTATGCCTTGTAGCAGAAGCAGATAAGGATAATTATGATGTCATTAGGGCGGCTTTGATAAAAAAATATCAGCTAAGTGAGGAAGGCTATCGCCTTTTATTTAAAACGATGGTGCCTGAGACGGGTGTAGAATTCTCAGAATTCACTGCAAAGGCACGTCTCACAGTTGATCGTTGGATTGAGCTTTCCAAAACAGAAAAAACGTATGAAGGACTTATGGATTTGTTGCTCAGAGATAAGATTATGTCATGTGTGAACAAACCTTTCCTTGAATTTATACATGAGCGTAAACCCAAATCTCTAAAAGAAATGGAAGAATATTGTTCCCAATATGTCACTGCACACCCCGACGTGACTTTTGGCAACACTAAGATTAAGGAGAGTATGCCAGTTGCTTCAGCAACACCATACAATCCCAATTATTCACACAGATTTCAGGGACCTCAAAACAGATTTGATAAAAAAGGTAACCATAATAGTTATCAAAACCAAGGTAACCAATCATTTCAGGGTTCTTCTTCAAAGAACTGGAGACGACCTGATAGCTCTCGACACAGGGGTGGTCATAATTATAGGAATTTCCGTAGAGGAAGTAATTATAGAAACTATCAGGGTTATCCGTCTTGGAGTCAACAAGATCATAATTACAGAGATACTCATTATAATGAATATGATAATGGTAACCAAGGGAACTATGACTCAAACCCAAATAGGGGTTACAATAGAGGTAACAATAACTACAGAGGTGATAATAACCGAGGTAGATCTCAATACAAAAGACATAAACCACATTTTCAGGCAAACTCTGCACAACAAGAGTCCAATGAAGCCTATAAACAGAGTAAAGATAATAATGATGCTAGTAATGTGGCATGTGCCGCTTTTGATTTTGGGAGAGCATCTCAGTGCCCCCAATGCAAAACGCTATTTGAGCCAACCACAGTGTCTACTTTAAGCTGTGGCCATCCTCTTCCTGCTCTTCCGGCATCAGTCGCGCATGATGGAAGAGGTTCTCTTGTCTTACATAAGGGTTTAGTGAATAACAATCCAGTCTCTGTGCTATTTGATTCTGGATGCACCACAATTGGTGTTAGGCAGTCACTCGTAGATCCTTCCCGTGCCACTGGACAAGTAGTCAAATGTGTAACATTTGGCGGCACATTAGAGAAATACTCTACTGCTATCATTAGGATTGCTACTCCTTTCTTTACAGGAGATGTACACGCATGTCTTCTTCCGAATCCGATCGCTGACCTCATCATCGGTCGCATTCATGGAGTCAGAGAATGCACTCCGCAACAAATTTCCACGTGGGAAAGGCAAAACATGCAGATTGCTAACGCTGTAGTCACTAGAGCTCAGGCTCTTAATATGCCTCAAACTTCATCTACTGAAGATAATGAAGTGCATAACCAAGATAATCCCTTGGTAATTTCTCGTGACTCGTTTATAAAACAGCAAGAAGATGATCCCACTCTGAAGAAATTCTTCATTCTTGCAACTAAAGGTGATCCGAATAAAGACACAAGTCGTAAATCGTGGATTACAAAGAAGAATGGCGTACTTGTACGTATGGTTCAAGACTCCATTACGTCAAGTCATTCTCAAATCCTGGTTCCCAAGAATTTGAGAGTTAAAATTTTGCAGCACGCTCACGACTCTCAGTGTGCTGGACACATGGGTTTTTCCCGTACTAAGTCAAGAGTCCTTGCGGCTTTCTTTTGGCCATTGGTAAACAAGGACATACGGATTTATTGTCGATCTTGTAAAGTATGTCAGGAAGTTAAATCCAAAGGTCCACGGCATGCTGCACCCATTCAGGCGGCGGACATTCCTATTCGGCCGTTCCAAAAAATGGCCATAGACATAATTGGTCCATTTAAGATCAAGTCTGCCAGAGGACATCAGTTTATCTTGACGTGTGTTGATATGTGCACACGTTGGCCAGAGGCTATTCCTCTGAAGAGCATTACTACTGCTGATATTGCAGATGCTCTTTGGCTTATATTTTCTCGTCTGGGGTTCCCCGGAGAGATATTGTCAGACCATGGCACCCAACTAATATCAGATACCATGTCTCAAGTAATGTCTACTCTGCAGATAGATAGATCTTTAAGTAGTATCTACCATCCAATGTCTAATGGTATGGTCGAACGCCTTAATAGAACACTTAAAAACTTACTGGGGAAGATAACTGAGGATCATCCTCAAGACTGGGACAGAGTTTTACCTGCGGCCCTCTTCGCTTACAGAGAGGTACCCAATGAACATACAGGATTTTCTCCCTTTGAACTCGTCTTTGGCGCGCGTCCGCGTGGCCCTATGTCGTTGCTTCACGATCTCATTACATCTGACAATATTGACGATGACACAAAGTCATCCTACGAATATGTCATCGCGTTGAGACAAAAGATTATCGAAGCATGCAAATTAGCAACTTCTTCTTCTGAATTTGCGAAACAGAAGGCAAGGCAATTTGCCAATAAGAAGAGATGCTTACGACAACTTTGTCCTGGTGACAAAGCATTTGTATTACTACCTTGTAGGGAAAACAGATTACTTATTTCTTGGAAAGGTCCGTACGATATAATATCGAAAATTTCCGATGTCGACTATATTGTCGATATTGATGGGAAGCATAAAACCTTCCACATCAATATGCTTACTGAATTCCATGAACGTCCGGATTATTTGCAACCCATTTTCCAAGCAACGGACAATTCTCCAGTACCACATGGTCATTACTCATCACTGTCCGTGATACAGGATGAGGAAACAAGTTTTTCAGATGTAAATCTTCCTCTTCCAATGATCCCACTTCATTCTAGTGAATCATGGAAGAACGTTACTGTCTCCCCTGATTTGTCTCTAGGAGAACAGCGACAAGTTTCAACTATGTTGCAAACATTTCAGGATGTACTCACTGACATCCCTGGACAAACGCATGTCATTGAACATGACATTGTTCTAACTGACCATACTCCTATTAGGATTAGACCTTATCCTATACCTATACATTTTCAAGCACAGGTCGAGAAAGAGTTGGATGAGATGATAGATTTGAAAATAATCGAACCATCCAACTCTGCATATTCTTCGCCGATGGTTATTGTTCGTAAAAAAGACAATAACATACGTCTTTGCGTTGACTATCGAAAATTGAATCAAGTAACGAAGTTCGATGCCGAACCTATGCCTTTACTGGAAGAGCTACTTACTCGACTCTCCAAATCTCATTTTTTCACTAAACTTGATTTGTCTAAAGGATATTGGCAAGTTCCTTTATCTGAACGCGCCAAACCTCTCACGGCTTTTTCAACACCTAGAGGTTTGTTCCAATGGAATTTTATGCCTTTCGGTCTTATGAACGCACCAGCTACATTCGTACGCATGATGCGCCGAATCCTATCTTATCGGTCAGATGTCATTGCATATCTAGACGACATCTGTCTTTTCAGCGATACTTGGGAAGATCACTATTCGGGGTTAGATGAATTGCTGTCTACTTTGCGTGAGCACAACCTGACAGCGAAACCCTCTAAAGCCTATATTGGTTTTAGCGAAATTTCTTTCCTAGGCCACCGAGTTGGTCATGGTTTCCTAAAGACAGAGGACCATAATACTAGTAAGATACTTAACATCTCAATCCCTAAGACTAAAAAACAGGTGAGAAGTCTGTTAGGTCTTATTCAATTTTATGGCAGATTCATTCAGAATCTATCCTCTATCATGGCACCTCTCTCAACACTTCTAAAGAAAGGTTCGCCTAATGTGGTCCACTGGTCTCAGGAATGCCAATGCTCTCTGGATAAGATTAAAACACTGTTTTCAACACCACCTATTTTAGTGCTACCCACTAAAGATAAGACATTCGTTCTTCGTAGTGACGCTTCATCCACTGGGATTGGAGCGGCACTAATGCAAGAGTACTCTGGAACTCTGCATCCTGTAATGTATATTTCCAGAAAACTTAATGCGGCAGAAAGGAATTATTCGGTTTTAGACCGTGAGCTATTAGCTATGGTTTGGTCGATCCTCAAACTACAGAGATTCCTTCTAGGCGCACATTTCATAGTAGAAACCGACCAAAAAGCTCTTACTGCTATACAGAGTAAGAATTTGAAGAGCTCGAGGTCTACTCGATATGCAATTGCTCTTCAACCTTTTCATTTCTCTGTGCGAGCTATTCGTGGATCAGATAATGTGATGGCAGACATTCTGTCAAGATGCCCACATGATTCCACATAACTATTAGGGCTTAGACTTCTTGATATGTCTAGTTCTATAGTAGTTCCTTTTCTATATCATGATAGATACACATTTGTAATTTAATAATATAATGATTGTATCACTACATAGCGGTTCATTGATGTTTATTCACCGCTGTGCTTTGATGATTTTTTCTTCATAAATCATAAATTTAAGATATCTAATGCGAAATGATGATATGAATTTTTTAGGCATTGTGTAATTGCCAGAATTGTATTATACTTTGATGACACCTTCCTGGAAAAATATACTTGTAGAGAAATAATTTCTCTCAGTTTATGAGACACATTCTCACCAGTCGCTCCATAAGTCGACTTAGCCTCATATTAGGCGTTATAGGTATTCCTGATATTTTCATCTGCGCATTATTCATGCGTTGTGAGCCTATTGTACGTTGCTCCTAGATGTATTTCAAAAAAAAAAAAAAGTTCCATTTTTTTTTTTCCCGGGAGGTGTGGTAAGACTGTTACGTGCAGTCTTGGATATCTTACAATATTATACATTGGTATTCTTGTTATGTTCGCAAATATTTTGTAAACAAAATAGTGCTTAAGGGAAAGTCATTATTGAGTTACTTCCCTTGAAAGTTGTGCCGTCTCTTCGATCGAACTCCGCGGGTGAGTCCAGTTTTCTGCGATTTATTCTTCGTTTGGGTAATAATAGATTGTTCTTGCTTCAGAATATCTATGGCCTGAATTTATGTGTATTGTTTGTCTGAGTAGGACGAGTCTGTCTTATATCTGTATATCTTTACATATCTAAGTCGAACTATATGTTCTGTTGTCTCTAGAGAGGTCAAAGGCTATTCGGCGGATGTGTCGCTAGAGTGTGGTGTGATTTGGCTTCGTCCCGATAGGGACTGTGTTTTCTATGTCGGCTTGTCGCCGGGGAAAAAGTGATCTCAGTATTGGTGGGGAAAGTGATAGTCGTCTAGACCTATCGTGTATGCTTTACCCCAGTGTTTATTCGTATTGCCAAGGAATGGCATTTTCATATTTCTGATACCAAGGTAATAATAGACACTCTTATGAACTCTCGTACGAAGCCACCATTTTCGATAGGTACGATTTGAATGTCTAAGAGAATATATTTGACTCGATGAAAACGACTTCGATTCCTAGCAGCACTATATCCTGTAGATTGCAGTCAATTGTTCATGATCAAATCTACAGAGCAATGAAATGTTTTATGAATGACTAACTTTAGGACAGATTCATTATCTGTATCCAAACGTGAGTGACAGCTCACGAGTGAAGCCATCTTGGAACCAAAACATGTAGTGACTTTCAAGAAGAGAAAAGGGATGCCCGTATTATCGCTTGTTTAGTCCAGAGATCACTGCTACACATGAGAACCCGTTATTAGCGGTTCAATATTATTATATGGAAAAATATGTGCTGAACATTATGTTGAAGAATCGTCGCTAGACGAGATTAGGTTTAGAAGCCATCTGAAATATTGTTTATAAGCTGACGTGCTCAGTCAGTGAAGTCAGATGATATATATGTATGGGCGATACTGAGGGCTTGGCTACTGACAGTCCTTGATACTATTATTCCACATGAGTGCCCATGTAACATAACATTGCAAGACCAGTTATCCACTGTACCATGATGTATTATGCCAACCTGTGATTTGTCACTATCTGTGCTGTCGAGTGTGTACGTCCAATTAAACTTTAGAAAAGGTACACAGTCGTTGGTGTCGATGACTTCCAGTCATACATGAGTGTGAGAAAAGAACATTTGTCAACACCACGAACCCTTATTAACATTCGCACATTATACACTCAATCCAGGTCTACACACCACTGCGTAAGTCAAGTTGACATTCCATACACTACAGTGGAGCAAACAACACCATAGAGATCTTATCAACTGATGATGATGATGATGTCTGCTTCCATTCACTTATATCTATCTTTTGGTGGATATCATTTACGGGAATAAAAAAAACCAACTTTATCAACCTTATCAGCACCCCCATGGCAAGAGAGACAGAGGTAGACCAAAAAACACATGAGAAGAGAACTGGAGACAGAACTGAAAATTATGAGGAGAATGTGGAAAGAATTTAGCTGATAGCACGTGACAGGAGGGCTTGCATGTATTTGTTCAAGGCCTGCGCTCCTTGGTAAGCTAAAGAGCACCGATTGATTGACTGACACTGCAAATACAAAATAAATTGACCACGTAAATTTCTGGTCCCAGTAACACACAGACATCTTACGTTATGAAAAGATTAAATTGTTGGCGTGTTGGTCAATCACGAGGGCTTGTGTAAAAAAAGGCAGTTATTCAGAAAATTAATATGAGACAAACATAAAGGTATGTTATCAGGCACTCGTAGGAAATAAATAAGTAGAACACTAGACAACAGAAAAACAACTAGTGTTCTACTTCTTTATTTCCTACGAGTGCCTGATAACATACCTTTGTGATTGTCTCATATTAATTTACTGTTTACAGGCCTCGGGTTTCCCTTCCTTATCAGTTATTCAGAAGCCAATATTGTAAGCCAGTATGTAATTTCGAAATACGATTATGGCTCACTAATAATATCAGATGGAAGATGCAACTTCAGAAGCAAGAATCATTAACTCAAGTCAGTCCAGTTGTATGGCTCCGAAACGTTGAGAGCAACAGAAACAACAATCAAGAAGTTACAAACTTTCTTTCATAAATGGGTGCTTGTGTAAAATAGAAGGATTGAAGTGGTTTGACCAGATCGGCTACGTGAACTGTTGAGAAGAACGAGACAAGTGCTCATGGAACAAGAAATCAGAACGAGAAGCTGGCGATGGATTGGACGCACACTGAGGTCCCATGTTGATAGCATTACCAGACAGTCTTTGCTCTGGAATCCCCAGGGCAGTGGCGTACTAAGGGGGTGCGAGGAGGCGGTCCACCCCGGGTGACATCCACGACAGGGGTGTCGTCTGACACTAATATGATAGTGCTTACTGTTAAAAGTATACCTGCATGTGTGTTTCTTTATTTGGGGGAGGGGTGCCAAAGGTAGGATCCGCCCCGGGTGCCAAATACTTTTGGGACGCCTCTGCCCCAGGGTAAGGGAGGTTGTGACATACAATGGAAATGAAGCCTACTATATCCTACAGCCTTCCGTGACCAAGGCGTAGTTCTAGGATTCGTTCGCAAAGTCAAACATTTGACAGACTGCGTTACTCATACTATTAGCCACGCCTCTTTTTCTTGAGTTGTAAACAAAAAAACTTGTTTGCCAACCTTCGCAAACCTGTCATTTCTAGCAGGGAGCGAACCACGTCAGTTTACGCAAGTTTCTCGCGCGAGCTGAGCTGTCAGTATTACGATGACGAGCAAATCGCACGTGGGAAAACACGTGGGAACAGTTAATCGCCTTTTGAAGATTCTCTCAATAAGGGAGCTAATCCTTTAATGTTTATACACCCAGGGGGAGATAAATTCTTTGATCTCAGAAGCGAACAGAAATCTCGGGGGAAAAGCCCGCTACACAGACTAAGCTTTGTTGTCGTTAGCAGCGGACGACAGAAGCGACCGTTAAACCCTTGATCGGGGAAACGTAGTTTCAGATTTCTCGGCTGGTAAGCAGAGTGTGAGAATTCACATCTTCTAGAGATCATTACAACATGATCCTATATAAACTGCGTCTTTCTCAAATCTTTATCAGTCATCGCTCAGAAATTTCGGATAATGTAAGCACGTTATTCTAGAACCACTGTGGAAGTAGTGTTAATAGATTTCGTGGGGATCTTATTCTGTTTTTTTCTGGTAATATAAATTTGTGCTTACGCGTGTTAATGGGATACGTTACCATTATAATTCACTGTGATTTTAGCGTTAAAAGCTAGTGAAATAAACAACGCGTAGCTATTTTATTCAAGATAGTTCAGTTTTAATGATAATTTAACCACCCGCTCTATACCACAAGAAGATACGGCTTAGTGACTGACATTTTCTAAAGTGCTACTATAGTGACAGATACGATTCACGTTTATTCCAATTTGTATAATTGTAGTAAGTGAATGTTAGTTATACCTGACGCCGAAAATCTAATAGCTATTAACAACAGGCGATATTTGTTAGGGAGAATTAAATCATAATAGACATTGTGCGCTGATCGCTGACCGGAGCGGGCAGGGGAAAGGCTGCATGCCTTAACCAAACCTGTGCTCGATAAGCGACGCGCGACACCGGGTACCTTTTAGCGTTAACCAGGACTGAAGGAGAGGATGGGAGATCGTCTCGTTCCCTTCTGTGTGTATAGGTAGAGACATAGAAAAGTAGCATGTTTTTTCATAAATGTTGATCTATTTCTAGCAGATTAGACGTGATCAAACGGCTACCAGCGGTTTTCTTCTTTGGTTCTACTTTTTGGGTTATTGTGGTCCTTTTCCTCATCTACTGAGTGATTAATGCTGTCTTCTACGCGGAGCAAGGGTCCCCAAGTTCAGCTGTGAACAGGACCGGACAAAGAGGCAATAATTAACATTTTAAAGTAAAGTAAACTGGACTCAATACTACCCAGATATTTATTCCATTTTTATCAGCCCAGTGTGGCGTAACCAAAGACAACAGTATCATCTAATGTTTGACAGTTGTATTATCGAATTTATCCAGCACGTTATACTGTTTCAAAATCGACACTCACACCAGAGACAGTCGATATGATCTATCATCATCATCAGTTATAAGTGGTAACAGTTCTTTTTAGCAACCAGAGGTTTTAAAAGACTAGAAACATTTACTACTGTTTACACTGAACACAGATCGCGGAGTTATTCTTCTACATTAACTATCCAAGGTGACTTTAGTCCATCCGATAATCAACCACCAAATTTGGCGTCCCCCTTATAGAAATCTTATGTGTTAGAGAGGAAGGACTGGGTCCAAATTTGGAAGATAGAAAAACACTGGAAGTTATATGCAGTATACTCGCAGTACCACGGGATATATCGCCCAGATTTAGGTAAGCGTGAATGAGTGGCCACTGAATGTCAGACAGAAAGAGTGAATAATTTTCTTAGTTACATAACCTATACCATCACTGGTTCTTTTTTTTTTTTTTTTTTTTTGGCTTAACTATTGTGTACTTACGGAGTAACATTTAGTAGGAACTTTGTCCTTGTGTATTTTTTTTTCTTCACAGTCTATGCTATGACCTGGTACTAACCTTTAACCTTTGGGGTTATTAACTTGGTGGGTTCTTATCTTCTAAAGGAGGGAGGGCATAGGTATTCTGTATATTTCTATGCATGTATTCTGATGTATTTGAATTTTTTCTCTTTAGATATGTGATGTTGTAA
The DNA here is from genome assembly GCA_024509875.1 of Oreohelix idahoensis. Classification (NCBI taxonomy): domain Eukaryota; kingdom Metazoa; phylum Mollusca; class Gastropoda; order Stylommatophora; family Oreohelicidae; genus Oreohelix; species Oreohelix idahoensis. Next base: position 233,166 of record JAMPIV010013887.1, read on the forward strand.
AGTTTAGTGATAATAAACAACAAAATAACTTACCTGTGTGCGTTGGTCAGACCTAGTGCCCTAGATTCTTCTATAAGAGTTACGCCAACTAAAATTTTGCCGCCATTTTCGGTCGTACCCGTATTGCAGGAAAATGGACCCGATCATGAGTTTCGGACCCAATTTGCATTTTCGTTTAGGTTAGCTAATAATTTGAAATAAAATTAGATGCAAATACAGTAGCACATATTTGTACTATTATTTGTATTTCAAGTAACAAAACAAAAAGAAGAAAACTAGTTTACTTACCGGTTTATTGAAAAGAATCAGTAGCGTGGATTTTTAACACATACTCCGTTGAATTTTATATCCCGTTAGAATTCCACTATTTAGCAACAAATATTCCGTTAGAGTTGCAACACTCAGCAAAACATACTCCCTTCGAATTGAACTATTTACCTAGTTTGAAATGTGGAAACTGGTGAATGACTGTTGTAGACACTGACAGTTTTACTAGATTCAGATGATCACACCAGTTTATGTTTTCATTTAAAATGCGACTATGTACAGATAGTTTTAACAAAATCTAATTACATATTTTGGACCGGAGATTTTATTATAGTTTTATTATATAATTATATTTTAGAATTTTATTATTATATATATATATATATATATATATATATATATATATATATATATATATATATATATATATATATATATATATATATATATATATATATATATATATATATATATATGTATATATATATGTGTATATATGTGTATATGTGTATATATGTGTATATATGTGTATATATGTGTATATATGTGTATATATGTGTATATATGTGTATATATGTATATATATATGTGTATATATGTGTATATATGTGTATATATATATATATATATATATATATATGTATGTATATGTATGTATATATATATGTATATATATGTATATATGTATATATATACACATATATACACATATATATATATATATATATATATATATATATATATATATATATGAACTGTTTCCACTGACGGGAGAAGGGGCAAAGGCGAGCGACTGGCGCCTTAAAACCAGCAGCTTCGGCCAGAATGGGCTCGTGATCCTTGGTTGGTAGCTTATCTAAGAGAAGGAACTCTGAATTCAAACCACCGCTGCCTTGCGGGAATATCCATTTGTGGAATTGGCTTCGGGAGTAAACCCTGAGGATAAATCCGGAGTCGGAGTCCCTAAGGCAGTCTAATGTCGATTCGACATTATTCTGGCAACTCCTGCGACATGGCTGGTACCAAACTGTATCGGCTACTGCCGTTCCTTTGGATCTACCGGCTGTGTGGAGAGGGGGAACATGCTGCATGGGCAACAGCTTGATCTCCATATAACTGTGCCCAAGCTCGCGCCCTGGAGAGGACACTCCAGCTTCACCCTATAGGTGTCGGCAAAACACGGGAAGTAGCATTTACCGGTTATAAGCATTTTGCCCAATTGGCGTAGGGCATGGCGCCAGGGGCTACTTCCGACAGTGGGAGAGGTTCTAGGATCTCACTGGACAGCTACCGCCCGCTTCAAGCTGGGCAGCCCCCAGTCAATAAGGTGTTGTCCCGCCACTGTCTGCTTTCCCCATTGGGTGCATGGGGATTAGGGTCAAACCCGAACTGTGGACAGAAAATTTTGCACCAAGCAATTATCGAAAAAATAGAAATAAGCAAACTCTCAGATTGGGATGCTGGAACGTCCGGACTATGTTGACTGGACTATCCGAAAACCTACAGGATGTAAACGATGTAAGGAAGACAGCCATAATTAATGATGAGCTTAAACGACTTCAGGTGGATATAGCTGCACTTCAGGAAACGCGCCTGGCGGGCTCTGGAATGGTGAGCGAGAAGGACTACACATTTTATTGGCAAGGGAAAGATCTTGATAAAGCTAGAGAACACGGAGTAGGTTTTGCGGTCAAAAAATCGCTAACTAAAATGGTTGAACCAGGCGAGAATGGATCAGAACGCCTGTTAACGCTCCGCCTGCAAACTAGCACAGGTCCCATCACCCTTGTCAGTGTGTATGCTCCTACTCTGTACTCTGCCTCAGAAGCTAAAGATGAGTTCTACGAGAATCTAGCAGCAGTAATCAAAAGCATACCTAGGCAAGAACAGCTTGTTCTCCTTGGTGACTTTAACGCTAGAGTGGGTGCCGATAATGTTTCATGGCCTTCATGTCTGGGCAGGTTTGGTATTGGCAAGATGAATGAAAATGGACAACGGCTCTTAGAGTTGTGCGTCCACTATGACCTCTGCGTGACCAACACCTACTTTCAAACAAAATCCCAACATAAGGTGTCATGGAGACACCCACGATCCAAGCACTGGCACCAACTTGACCTGATTCTCGTCAGAAGGCCACTCCTCAGGTCTGTGCTCTCCACGCGCTCGTACCATAGTGCAGACTGTGACACAGATCACTCCTTGGTTTGCTGCAAAATCAGAGCACAACCAAGAAAACTCTATCGTGTCAGACATGAAGGAAAACCACACATTGATACCAGCAAGATGTCAGACCCTTTCATGATCGCTCAATTCACTGCGACCTTTAAGAAAGTGCTCAGTAGCCCTCAGCATGGTGATACTATTACAGAGAACTGGGAGCATCTACGGAACACCATTCAAAGTACTGCACTTGCCACCTTTGGTAAGAAAACAGCAAAGTCAAATGACTGGTTTGACGCTTCATCAGATGTGATGGCATCTGTTATTGAAGCTAAGCGCAGTGCTATGAATGAATACAAACGTTCACCAAGTGCCAGAACCCTACAGATCCTGAGGGCTACGAGAAGCAAAGTTCAACAAACTGCTCGACGCTGTGCAAATGACTATTGGCTCCAGCTCAGTGAGAGCATCCAGATCACAGCGCAAACAGGCAACATTAGACAAATGTATGACGGTATAAAGAAAGCACTTGGCCCCCATAAAAGTAAGACGGCACCGCTAAAAACCATCAGCGGAGAGAAGCTAACCGATAAGGGTAAGCAGATGGAGAGGTGGGTTGAGCACTACTCTGAGCTTTACGCTAGAGACAATACCGTTACGCCTGCAGCCCTTGATGCTGTCAATAGTCTGCCAACTATGGAGGAGCTGGATGCCGAACCAACATTAGAGGAACTCAGTAAGGCCATTGATAGCTTGGCCTCTGGCAAAGCACCAGGCAGTGATGGGATTCCTCCTGATTTAATCAAATGCTGTAAGAGCACGCTATTACATCCCCTGCATAGGATGCTGTGCCAGTGCTGGGAAGAGACAACTATTCCTCAAGACATGCGAGATGCCAAGATTGTAACACTGTATAAAAATAAAGGAGACAGAAGTGATTGCAATAACTACAGAGGCATCTCTCTTCTTAGTATTGTTGGTAAGGTTTTTGCCAAAGTCATCTTAATGCGACTACACAAGTTAGCTGAGCGCATATATCCAGAGGCACAGTGTGGATTCCGAGCTGGCAGATCAACAACAGACATGATCTTCTCTCTCCGCCAGCTTCAGGAAAAATCAAGAGAGCAGAAAAGACCATTATATATCGCCTTTATAGACCTCACAAAAGCATTCGACCTGGTTAGTAGGGATGGACTCTTTAAAATCCTCCTGAAAATAGGCTGCCCTTCTAAAATGCTGGAAATGATAAAGTCATTCCATGACGACATGAAGGGAACAGTCCAATATGCTGGAAGCACGTCACAGCCCTTTGATATACGAAGTGGCGTTAAACAAGGCTGTGTTCTGGCTCCGACCCTCTTCGGAATCTTCTTTGCCTTACTCTTGAAACATGCATTCAGAGATGCAACTGAAGGAATATGCCTTCACACTAGGTCAGATGGCCGTCTGTTTAATCTTTCAAGGCTAAAGGCAAAAACAAAAATCAGAAGGGTCACTATAAGAGACTTGTTGTTCGCTGATGATGCTGCAGTCGTCACTCAAAGCCAACAGGAGCTTCAGAGCTTGATGAATCGCTTCACTAAAGCATGCAAGGACTTTGGCCTCACAATAAGTCTAAAGAAAACGAATGTGCTGAGTCAGGATGTGGGTACTGCACCAGTTATCACTATCGATAACTATGAATTGGCAGTGGTGCACCACTTCACATACCTAGGGTCTACCATCAATGACAAACTCTCACTGGATACAGAAATCGACAGCCGCATTGGCAAAGCTGCAGCTACCTTTGCCCGCCTCACATCGCGTGTTTGGGGAAACTCTAAACTCACAATGAAGACCAAAGCTGCGGTATATAATGCCTGCGTCACCAGCACACTCCTATATGGCAGCGAGACCTGGACGACCTATGCTAAGCAAGAAAGAAGGCTCAATACCTTCCATTTGCGGTGTCTACGCCGCATCCTCGGCATCTCGTGGAAAGATAAAGTGACAAATGTTGAGGTGTTGTCACGTGCTGGCCTTCAAAGTATGTATACGCTGCTTAGACAGCGCAGACTTCGCTGGCTTGGCCATGTTCGCCGCATGGAAGATGGTCGCATCCCAAAAGATATCTTCTACGGACAATTAGCAGATGGCAAGAGAACAGTTGGGCGACCACAGCTGAGGTTCAAAGATGTGTGCAAGAGAGATATGAGGGCACTGGACATGGATCCAGCAACATGGGAGGATGAAGCTGCCGATCGCACTAAGTGGCGATGCTATTTACGGCACCACCTCAGATTGGGCGAAGAGAGGCTCACACAAGAAGCAGAGGTGAGGAGAAAACGTCGAAAGGAGCACCAGGAAAATAAGCAGCTGAGGGCTGCCACCTCAGGGGCGCATTCCCATAGTCAGTTATGACTGAAGGGGCTATATTATTATATTATTTATTATTATTATATATATATATATATATATATATATATCTATATATATATATATATATATATATATATATATATATATATATATATATATATATATCTATATATATATATATATATATATATATATATATGTATGTATATGTATGTATGTATGTATGTATATGTATGTATGTATATATATATATATATATATATATATATATATATATATATATATATATATATATATATATATATATATATATATATATATATATATATATATATATATATATATATATATATATATATATATATAAAAAATGTAATTTTTATTATTATATAATAATAATATTATATAATTTATTATATAATGTTATATAATTTTATTATAATTAAAAAATATTAATAAAATAATAAAAATATAAAATTTTATTACATGATATTTTATATTTTAAATATATATTATAAAATATAATAATTATATAATTTATATTATATAATTTAAAATTATATAGATTATATAATAAATAAATATATATATATATATATATATATATATATATATATATATATATATAATATATATATATATATATATATATATATATATATATATATATATATATATATATATATATATATATATATATATATTAATATATATATATATATATATATATATATATATATATATATATATATATATATATATATATATATATATATATATATATATATATATATATATAATCTTATAAATATAGAAGAGGTGTTAAGAATAGACAGACCTAGGGAACTGCATAATATAGTCAAACAATATTTATCACGAACAAATGTTAATATTAGTGTCTGGGAATGTGAAGGTCTGATGCTGTTCTTACAATTCATGTGACTTTTAACAGATGAAAGTCAATTAAATATCTGTTAAAGTCAGTTATATAACTGGAACCACCAGGCCTTTACACCCCTCCATTTTAATATAATTCTTGTTCAGAGTTTCTTCTTGATTTTGTTCGTTTTTTTTTTGTTTTGTTTTTTTTTTGTTTATTTATTTAACGTATTAGCATAATTGTGATTGTCCCTATTTACAATGATTTGACAAATGTAATGCCACTTTCTCATCGGCAGTTGTTCATATTATTTGGAATTGAAAACAATATATATCCTAATTATAACCCATCAGAGGTTGAACGGGATATTTTTCTTCATTAATTTAAAAAAAAAAAAAAAAAATCTTACTCTACGCTTATTCCCGCTACTAACCCTGGTATTGTCGACAAAAAATGGCGTCCACGCCGTTCAGCCTCGTTTTCGATTCTGACATAGTTGTCGTAACTCTTATAGAAGAATCTAGGGCACTAGTCAGACCTATACCCAATTTTACATAGTTTTTTCACGTTTGAGTGCGTCTTGTTGTCACATAATTGTGTGAGCGTGTTTAGTTTAACTTATATGTCTCAATATAAGGGGGTGAAAGATTGTCTGATACTAAAGTATAGTCGTACAGATAGGCTGGACTAGAGAAACTATTCAGAGACAGATCTTCTTAAACTATCCACCAGTGAAAAATCTATTTCTTACACCTTTACTTCTCACGTATCATCACCAGGCAGGACCCTACATAACTTAAAACCAATCTAAACGCGACAGAGGTTGAGACAGACCGAAAACCACAGAGATTAGGTTTTTACAGAAGAATGTGACAGATCTCATGGACTTCTGAAAAGATGTATGAGATATCACTGTTGATAGCATTACAAAGCAGACCTTTTTCTGGAGTCCTCAGTGTGAGAGAGGTATACAAAGAAATACATGGAGAAGAGAATTGGCGACAGAAGTGAAAATGATGAGAAATACTTGGAAAGAACTTGAGCTGATGGCACGTGACAGTAGGACTTGTCATGTGTTTGGTGAAGGTCTATGTTCCTCGTGGAGCTAAAGGGTATTGATTGATAGAAGAGGAAGCCATTGTAAAGACGAAAACGACGTTTCTTCTGCTTCTTTCATCTTTCACCTCCCAAAAGAGCCTAGGGATACAACAAACTAATGCCAAATCTTCCTGTCACGTGCCATCAGCTTAAGGACTTTCCATATGTTCTTCAACCCCTTCATGTCTATCTCCAGTTCTCTTCTCTATTCTATGGTCTTCCTCTACCACTGTTACCCAGGGGATTTCAAAAACAGGGATTGTCTGGTAATGCTATCAGCAGGTTTATTAATATCGATCACCCGCGTCTTGTCATATTTTTGTTCCACTGGTACTTGTCTAGTTCTTGTCATTAGTGTCACCTTAGTCACCCTGTCATATCACTTCTGTTGTACCCCTATTACACAGTATAGGTCAGTCCACACAAGACAAAGACCTTAATACTGTGTCTAGTAAATGATAGTAGACTTAGAAGTTAGAAGTGATTGCGTCATTAATAGGCTGGGCTGCCATTGTAAACTTCCGGTGTTGTGTCTTGCGGTTCGCACTAATGACCAGTCATCGAAGCATCATTTTTTGGTGATGCCTAGATGGCCGGGAGGAAAGTGTGATTCGCTTACATAGTTAGGCGGTGTTGTCGCACGAAAGGCCCGGGGTTCGAGTCCTGGGTAAGCCACTCACGTCTGTTGTTTTTCTGTTGTCTAGTGTTCTACTTCTTTATTTCTTACGAGTGCTTGAAAACATACCTTTAATATTTATTTATTGTTTACAGACCTCGGGTTTCCCTTCCTTATGTGTTATAAATGTCATTAGTGTTACCTTAGTGATCCTGTCATGTCACATCAATCCTTTTATTCTACGGAAGCATCCATTTATGAAAGTCTGTAGCTTTTTGGTTGTGGTTTTTGTTGTTGACCATGTTTCACAGCCATACAATGGGATGCGTCTTGAGAAAAGGAAATGTAGAACACACTATGGCGACCGACCAGTTAGTAGTCCTTGTTCTGGAGTTCTGGTATCCCTTGGTCAAGAGAAGAAGGGGAAGACTGAGAATAACATGTGGAAGAGAGCTGTAGATAGTTTTGACAGAGATGAGAAGGGCACGGAAAGAGCTAGAGCAGATGGCACAGGACATAATGATTTGATATAAATTTGGTGAAGGCCTATAATTGTTCTGGAGTTGAAGGGTCATGAATAAAATGAAATAACAGTAGAACATGTACACATACAGTTTATCCCTGAACTGGGTTGGAGAAGGTCACGTTGCCACACTGTCCCTCTCGTGCAGCCGACAGTTTTGGAGTACGTGATTTACTGTCTGTTTGTCCTCCCCATATGGGCTCATATCTGTCTGTCCTCCCCACATGGGCACATATTTGTCTGTTTGTCCTCCCCACATGGGCTCATATCTGTCTGTTTGTCCTCCCCTCATGGGCTCATATCTGTCTGTTTGTCCTCCCCACATGGGCTCATATCTGTCTGTTTGTCCTCCCCACATGGGCTCATATCTGTCTGTTTGTCCTCCCCACATGGGCTCATATCTGTCTGTTTGTCCTACCCACATGGGCTCATATCTGTCTGTTTGTCCTCCCCACATGGGCTCATATCTGTCTGTTTGTCCTCCCCACATGGGCTCATATCTGTCTGTTTGTCCTCCCTACATGGGCTCATATCTGTCTGTTTGTCCTCCCCACATGGACTCATATCTGTCTGTCTGATTTTCAGTTTATTGTTCAGATGGTATCTCAGTCTGCAATGGCCGGTTCTTAGTCTGAGATTTATCACTTGGTCTCATTGGTAATCTATAGTATGGTTCTGCAATATCGGAGTCTGGGTGTTACTTAATCAATTTATCTCTATAGTTATTTCTGACTATCGGAGTCTGGGTGTTCCTTAATCCATTTATCTCTATAGTTATTTCTGACTACTGCTTTTATCTCTTCATATGTAACCCTGTCTTCTGTTTGTATTTTCCTTCTTCCTTCTTAGGCAAGTTTATCTGAGACTTCTCATTTCCATCAGAGACTTAAGACTAGACTTGAGACTTGTTAAGAAATACTTGAAGACAACTCTGGAATCTTGTCATTCATTCATTTATTTTCAGCTCCCTGCTTAGTACACGCCTTCAACAAATTTACACTAATCTTACCCGTACTGTGCCATCCATTTAAATCATTTTCATGTCTTCACCATTCCTAGCTCTAAAGTAATGGATGATCAAGATTTATGTCTCGTTCTTTGTGGAGCATAGAACCATCACTGGGGCTAGTTTCTTTACAGGAAGCCTGCACGGAAGTATATATGTGCTGTTGTAGTGATGGTTCATGTAGCAATCTGTTTACATAATTGTTCAGAGTTCATTTTGTGCTCCCTATGTAGCATGGGGTCACCAATGTAGCTGGTTCTCTTATAAGAAGTCTGCACACAAGTATGTATGTGCTGTTGTAGTGATTGTCTCTGTAACAAAACAAAAGCATCCTTCTTCTCAAATAGAAGAATCCCGGTTATGATTTTTCTCACATAATATATTCTAAAAGGATTCTTCAAAAACGTTAAATAAATATATCATGAAAAGTTACGAATAAAAAATGTGATATTACATGCACAATTCTTGCGAATATCCACATCATTGTCATATTGACGTCATTTAGAGCCAACACTACAGCTGACGCCTTGCCGGAAGCCAGGACAAAAAATTCACGTGATTATACAACAGTTGTTTATGTAGCAATATGTTTTACAAACTGAGAATGTTAGTTCCGTGCCCAACCTCATGTTAGTTGCCTTCTACGACATGTCTGAGGTTGGTAACCCCATACACAACCTCATGTTAGTCGCCTTCTACGACATGTCTGAGGGAGCAGGAGTCTTATTCTTTCTTTGTCTCATAAGAGGCCCCGGGAGCTACGGGGGGTGGGGGGGGGGGGGGGAGAGGAGGGGGGATATGCCTTGTTCTAAAATTCCCAGGGAAAGAGAAACAGAGACCAAAAAACATATGGAGAAGGGATTTAGAGATACATTAAAGCGAAAAAAGATATACTATCCTGTGTCTTCCGTTTTTTTTTTTTTTCTTTATCTTCTTTCTCCATTTCATAAACCCCCATAAGGAAGATCCTAAGCTGAGATGAATTATTTGTCAATCCTACCCATGTTGTTTGTTGAAGTTATTTTAGCTTAACGTTTCTACAGAAATGTTCTTCTCCATGTTTCAGGGCCTTCAATGTAGTAAAATCTGCGAGATAATCGCTCATTTCAGTAAGATTTTAGTCATATAATGATAATAAATAACCCGCCCGATTGTGTCTGACTATGATCCTCTCACACGCCAGCATCGCGCTGAATTGTGTGCCATGGAAATGCTTAGAAACGATCCCGCCGTTTAAAACCTACTCGCTTTCCTTGTGACGTACTTTAAACATTTTTAACATTTTGCCCGATCTGATAGAGACTGCGGCAAGACTTATAATTAACGATCTTACGGAAGTGTGCCGCCAAGTTACTGTCTGAATTAACGTAATATTTTAACTTTAACGCCTCTAATAGTAGTAATCCTTACAAATTTTGGTAATGTAACACGAGACAACAGAAATAATTAACGCCAATTCTGACACCCGCCGCGCAAAACCACGCTTCGCTTGACACGTTGTGCCATGCATATATTCACGCTGTGGGCAAAGCCAGCAGAGGCAAACACGCAGACAATTTTTTATTTCCTCCTAGCGGTAGTATTTCTGACGTCACTAAAACAAGTAGTTATTTGAAAATAAATGCTAGTGAGAGATGAGAGGGGGAAGATGGCCGACTTGTGTAAAATTTTATTTGACGATTGATAGTGACAAAATTGAAAATCTAAACCATAATGAAACTGACCATAAAAATCATATGGTAGTTTAGCTTAGAGTCCCCTGAGCAAGAATGTGTTTTAAAAAATATGGTGGTCCAAGTATTAGCCAATTTATTGAGAAAATACTAAATGTCTACGGACGCGTGACCAGACAGACTGTTGTTCCTGCTTGTTTTTTTCATAAAGTTAGTGGGGACGCCAGCTTAGAGAGAGGCATTGAGGTAAATTCAAATCCGATTGGTAAAAAGAGTATAGGAGGAAAGGGGATCGGTAGGTAAATGTTAACCAAAACTAAACATCTTTTTGTATTGGCATAACTAACGCAGACTGACCAATCGACTACCAGACACAGAGTTTGTTTGGAATTAATTTTTGTTTTTTAAAAAAAAACTACATTTGAATTCTGGTAGTCGCAAGTTTCCCATTGGCCAGTACTAATAGATATTAGCAAAAAGCTTTCACTGCTCATCGCCAGTTGACAAAAACTTTTTATATATCAAATACGCTGAGATCAGCTGTGTTAATTTATAAAACTAAAGAAGTAATTCGCAGTCTGGGCAGTGCAGAGGAAACTGAGGCCATTTCTTTGCAAGTCGGCGTCATTTGTTTATATTTCTTGAAAATTGTGGTAAGAATGCTTTTTGAGTTAATATGTTTATTACAACTGCCAAGTTAGATACTGCTATTGGGAAAAGTGAAGGACATGCCGGGAGCAGACATTGTTGAGTCCTCACATTGAACTGTATCTAACTTGTTTGTTGTCATGATTTTGTTTTAATATTATTGTATTAGAATATGTTAGTAAGCCTCCGTGTTCCATGAACACTGTTCAACATGCCTGGAGCGTTTATAATCTAAAAAAGAAGAGAAAATCGTACAAAAGGAAATGTGGTTACTCCACGTTATTGTATTGAGGAAAACTATGTAAACGTACAGTGGCGTATCTGCCATAGGAACCTAAGGTGTGAGTCATATAAAATTAGGGGCGAGTGCACCTGTATGCACGCAAGGCTGACCCCATACCATCGTATGTAAATAATAATAATATAAAAGGCCAGGGTGTCCTTTTGTTGCAGAGGTTTTATTTCCTGTTACCAGCCGGTGACAGGAAACCTGATGAGTGAGGGTAACGCCAACAAGTCTCCTGTAAACTGTGTATGCTGTCAGCAGATAGCTGGAGGAGCTTGTGCGTGTTGAGATATCTATATTTTCTGCAACTACATACTGAATTATCCTTCTACAAAGAATCCCAGGTGATGTGTTAGCATCTGGGTATATCTGACACTTCTATTTTAATAAACTTTGGTGATTTCAATCATACCCAGGAAGTTTATGGGGCGTGATGAAACTACAGCCCCTCCTAACAAGTGACACACCCTCTTAGATAATAACGTTGTAAGCTGTGAATATTCCAACAGGAGAGATATAGTGACTTTATATTTATTGGACAAAGAGTCCACACATTTTAGTTGATCCTTTTTATGTAAACTATCTTTTCCTCATTTTCAAAGACCTGTCCAAAAGAAATGGCGGGACAGGCAGATTAAATTGTAAAAAGAAAATATTCATTTTAAAGAAAAAAATTTAACCACTGTTTTTATTAAGTTCCTTATAGTGAATTAAAGTGTTTTTGTGTTTATGTACCATCATTTCATTTCTCCCCTAGACATTAGGTACATCATACACCAGACACTAGAGCCAAAATAGTGATCGTGTGAGATCTAGGGAGGTAGCGTTAGGTTCCCTGCAAATACATCATCATCATCTTTTAGAGTCAGGGGCCTACATGTGCTTGACCTCACACGGTTAACACAGACACAGATTTCTTTCTTTTAGGTATAACATCATAACCTCCCCATTCCAGCAAATTAAAACTTGCTACATATATTGGTAGGCTTGTCCGGGATTTGAATTTCTCCTAGTACTACATACATTGGGGTCTGGGTTTTAGCATTAAGAACATTCTATTTTCCCAGGGAATCCCCATAATTACTATTGCCCAAGATTTGGGAATTAAATGAAGTGTCAGAACCTGGAATTAATTAAGTAAATTTGCAGTTAGTAAGAAATTTAGTTAGAACATTTTGTATTTATCAGATGGCAGATTTGGCCAAGTTTCGCTCTGCGGCTGTGCAGACTGCCAGAGAAATTAATATGGAGGGTCAAGTCTTGATTGAATATGTCACCTCAGAATGTGATAAATTTATTGCTAGGGAAGAACATAGGTTAGCTGAGGAAAGGAAAATACAGTTAGAAGAGGCTAGGGAAATTAAAAGATTACAAATTGAGGCTGACAAGGAGGCCAGGGCCCTAGAGGCTGATAGAGAGGCTGAGATCAAGAGGCTCCAATTTGATGAGACAAAATTGGAGGCAGAAAAAGAAGAAAAACGACTGCAAAGGGAGGCAGAAGAAAAGAAATTGACTGCCGAAAGGGAAGCAGAAGAAAAACGACTGCAAAGGGAGGCAGAAAAAGAAGAAAAGAGATTGACTGCCGAGAGGGAGGCAGAAAAAGAAGATAAAAGATTACAGAGGGGGCATGAGTTGCGACTAAGGGAGTTAGAGTTGCAAGGCCTTGCTCCGGACAATGGTCACAGCCCCTCTACCTCTGATGCTACTGCTAGTTAGGGGGCCTCCAACTCAGCCATGTGGTTCCATCTAGACTATTTTGTAGAAAAGGATGATGACATTGAGTCATATTTGAGCAGATATGAAGTATTAGCCACTACTTATGGGTTAGAAAGAGAAAGATGGGGTGTAAAGTTGTCTCAGGGTCTTCGGGGAACAGCTTATGAAGTGTTTTCCAAAATGAACAGGGATGACCAAGACAACTATGACATGTTGAAGCAGGCTCTTTTGTTAAGATACGAAAAGAACGGAGAGTTTTATAGAAAGAAATTTAGGAATGCCAGGCTACTGTCGGGTGAGACCTATCACCAGTTCTCCGCCCGGTTAGAAACGTTTATGGAGAAATGGGCTACTTTGAGGAAAACCCAAGATCTCAAAGAGATGATACTCATAGAACAGATGAGAGAGTCCATGGCTCCAGACATGAGAAAGTTTCTCATGGAACAGGGTGCGGAGAGGTTGGGTGAGATAATTAATGTCGCTGATAGGTATCAGGCAGCCCAGGCAGAGGTAGCTGGCACCAAAAAGAAACCAGTAGATCATTATAAGGCTCCTCAAAACTATAATAAATTTGACACAGAGGTAAGCAAAACTTTGATAGGCCTCGAAATGATTATAAAAATAAAACCTCACATTTCAGTGACAGAAAGAATGATGAAAGAAAACCGTTTCATCAAGATAGATTATATTGTAGATATTGTAAGAGGGAGGGACATGACATTAAATTTTGTAAAAGTAAACCTGCTGGATTGGCTGCTATGAGAAGGGGGAACCAGGAAGAAAAGGACAAATCTGCTGGACAGCAGGAACCTTATCACCCCCCAGTTTGTGAGGATGTTGTATGCGATGATGTCACCATTAGGTGCCTCTATGATACCGGTTTAGATTTTGATGCTGTCGTGAGCTCGCACTTGGTGAACCCAGATCAGTATACCACAGAAACAGTGGAGATACAAGGGGCGACCAAGGACCTACCACTCATGAAACTTCCCATTGCAAGGATAACAGTGAAAACTCGCTATGTGGAAGGGATAATCAGAGCAGCAGTGATAGACGCACCCATCTACCCTCTGATATTGGGGTGTCGTTATGTCTACTTGGGGAATCCCAAGAGACCCGTGGTCTTGGCAGCAGTCCAGACCCGATCACAATCCAGAAAGGAAGAAGATGAACCTATAAATACTCATCCAGAGAAGATGAGAAAGGCGCAGGCTGAAGATTGGTCACTGAAGCAGTGCTTTCAAAAATGTTGTACCTGCCATACACCTCCTAATAAAGGAGAATTTTATCTGAAGAATAAATTGTTATATAGGAGGGCCGAAACTGGTTCAAAGGGTCACGGACAACTGGTACTTCCCAAGATGTTTAGGGCAGACGTAATAAGGAGTTTACGTGTTTGAAAAGATGGGGACCACGAGAAAGTAGGTACCATCTGCCAAAAGGTTTCGCAAAAATATTACTGGCCAGATGTAAAGATAGTTATTGAGAATTTCGTAGAAGCCTGCGGCATATTTCATGAGGGAACACCCACAAGTGGGAAAAATGTGCAGGACCTAGACATGCCACGGGGCAAACTTAGGCCGGGAAATAAAAATAATTGTAATAAAGTAGACAACGTGGAATGGGAGCCCCCTTTTCACACCCAGTCTTCACTTGAATGTATTAGAATGGCCACTATTCGACGAGTAGTTTTACCCCAGACTAAGCTGACAATCCCTCGGTCAGAATTATATAAACTGGAGGAAACGAAAAGAGAGAGATCTCCTGTCACAATGAACCTAAAGTGGGGTGAAAACCCCAAGAAAAGAATCGGTAGTGGTAGATTCTTGTGTGATGACACAAGGAAGAAACGTCATCAACACAAGGCTTCTAATGTTGTGAAAAATATGTCAGAAAAATTAAAAGTCCATATGTAACTTGTTAAGGACTTGGACAGATGAGAAGGCAGAGGAGACTGTTACCTCATCCTATCAATATGTGAACGAACTGACCACTCGTTTAAAAACTAGTTGGAAACTGGCAAATGATAATTTGAGACAAGCCAGGAAAAAGCATGCTGCTTACTATAATAAGAAAGCGAAGGATAGGGAGCTTGCTGTAGGGGAGAAGGTGCTTCTTCTATTGCCCGGCAGCAACAATAAACTTCAGATCGGATGGCAAGGTCCATATACAGTTTTTGAAAAGGTATCCAGAACAAATTATAAGATAAACAAAAAGGGAAAGGAAAAAGTCTATCATGTGAACCTTTTGAAGAAATATCTGGACAGACAAATCCAGGAAGGAACACACCTAATGGCCTTGTCTATTGCAACCGAAATGAAAAATGACCCTCTCACCTCATTTGAATATCCACTGAAAACCAGTGAAACGTTTGCACAGGTGAAGATCAGTAATCACCTGACAAAAGGACAGAGGGAGAAGGTTCAACAGATCCTTGAGAAACATACAGGTGTGTTAACGGATAAACCGGGGCACACAAATTTGTTGGAATATGATATGAAACTACTAGACCCAGCACCTATCTGTATGAGGCCCTATTCTATTCCTTTCGCTAAGGAAAAAGCTTTGAAAGAGGAGATAGATTATTTGTTACAAGAAGGAATTATTTCTCACAGTTAGTCTCCTTATAGTTCCTGTGTGGTTTTGTTGCGGAAACCATCGGGAGAACATAGACTGTGCATCGATTACAGTAAACTGAATGCTGTCACAGAAGGTCAGGTGGATCCATTACCTGATACTACTCAACTGTTTGCCAGGTTGAACAAGGCAAAATATTTTTCTAAGGTGGATCTTAGCAAAGGCTATTACCAATTCCAGTAAAGCCTGAGGTTCGACCTTATTTAGCCTTTAGCACCTCGGAAGGTCATTATGAGTTCAACATGTTACCGTTTGGGTTGAAAAATGCCCCGAGTTGGTTTTCTAGGATGATGCGAAAATTATTGGATCCCCTGAAAAATACATGTATTTCGAATTTTATGGATGATATCCTCATTGCTACGGAAACATTTGAGGAACACGTTACTTCTTTGAATATGCTGTCTGATGGACTCAGAGAGGCTAACTTGACCGCTAGGCCAACAAAATGTTGTATTGGTTGTAAAGAGTTGGAATTCTTGGGACATACCGTACATCAGGGTAGCATGACCCCTGATCCCAAGAATCTGGAAAAATTGAAAAGAGCACCTAGGCCACAAACAAAGAAAGATGTGCGATCTTTCGTGTCGTTGTGTGGTTTCTACCAAAAGTACATTAAACATTTTAACTCTATATGTGCTCCTCTGACGGATTTAACTCGCAAAGGTCAACCTGATACAATAAATTGGTCAGCACAGTGTGAATTGGCTTACCAGGAGTTAAAAGAAAAACTCACAAGCAGGCCAGTATTGCAATTGCCGGACTTGAATCAAGAATTTATCGTGAGAAGTGACGCAAGCAATGTGGGCCTGGGCGCTACATTGTTGCAAAGGTCCTCCTCACAAGATGGAGAATTGAACCCAGTCGCTTATGCAAGCCGAAAATTGAACAAGGCGGAAAAAAATTATTCAACAAGTGAAACGGAATGTCTAGCTTTGATATGGGATATAAAAAAATTCCAGAATTATTTATATGGCATGACATTTGTGGTCCAAACGGATCATTCACCACTCGTATTCCTTTCACAAGCCAAGCATGAAAATTCAAGATTATTGAGATGGTCATTATTATTACAGCCATACTCATTTCTGATTGAATATATTCCCGGCCCTCAGAACGTCGGTGCAAATTTTTTGAGTGGACATCCTTATGATGAAGATCAGAAAAACGCGTAAGAATTCAATTGAGCTAAGTTATCTCGCAGATTATAGCCTGCAAATGAATGCATGTTTTAGGATCGGAGGTGTGTAGTAAAATCTGCGAGATAATCGCTCATTTCAGTAAGATTTTAGTCATATAATGATAATAAATAACCCGCCCGATTGTGTCTGACTATGATCCTCTCATTCGCCAGCATCGCGCTGAATTTTGTGCCATGGAAATGCTTAGAAACGATCCCGCCGTTTAAAACCTACTCGCTTTCCTTGTGACGTACTTTAAACATTTTTAACATTTTGCCCGATCTGATAGAGACTGCGGCAAGACTTATAATTAACGATCTTACGGAAGTGTGCCGCCAAGTTACTGTCTGAATTAACGTAATATTTTAACTTTAACGCCTCTAATAGTAGTAATCCTTACAAATTTTGGTAGTGTAACACGAGACAACAGAAATAATTAACGCCAGTTCTGACACCCGCCGCGCAAAACCCCGCTTCGCTTGACACGTTGTGCCATGCATATATACACGCTGTGGGCAAAGCCAGCAGAGGCAAACACGCAGACAATTTTTTATTTCCTCCTAGCGGTAGTATTTCTGACGTCACTAAAACAAGTAGTTATTTGAAAATAAATGCTAGTGAGAGATGAGAGGGGGAAGATGGGCTACTTGTGTGAAATTTTATTTGACGATTGACAGTGACAAAATTGAAAATCTGAACCATAATGGAACTGACCATAAAAATCATATGGTAGTATAGCTTAGAGTCCCCTGAGCAAGAATGTGTTTTTAAAATATGGTGGTCCAAGTATTAGCCAAGTTATTGAGAAAATACTAAATGTCTACGGACGCGTGACCAGACAGACTGTTGTTCCTGCTTGTTTTTTTCATAACGTTAGTGGGGACGCCAGCTTATAGAGAGGCATTGAGGTAAATTCAAATCCGATTGGGTAAAAAGAGTATAGGAGGAAAGGGGATCGGTAGGTAAATGTTAACCAAAACTAAACATCTTTTTGTATTGGCATAACTAACGCAGACTGACCAATCGACTACCAGACACAGAGTTTGTTTGGAATTAATTTTTGTTTTAAAAAAAAACTACATTTGAATTCTGGTAGTCGCAAGTTTCCCATTGGCCAGTACTAATAGATATTAGCAAAAAGCTTTCACTGCTCATCGCCAGTTGACAAAAACTTTTTATGTATCAAGTACGCTGAGATCAGCAGTGTTAATTTATAAAACTAAAGAAGTAATTCGCAGTCTAGGAAGTGCAGAGGAAACTGAGGCCATTTCTTTGCAAGTCAGCGTCATTTGTTTATATTTCTTGAAAATTGTGGTAAGAATGCTTTTTGAATTAATATGTTTATTACAACTGCCAAGTTAGATACTGCTATTGGGAAAAGTGAAGGACATGCCGGGAGCAGACATTGTTGAGTCCTCACATTGAACTGTATCTAACTTGTTTGTTGTCATGATTTTGTTTTAATATTATTGTATTAGAATATGTTAGTAAGCCTCCGTGTTCCATGAACACTGTTCAACATGCCTGGAGCGTTTATAATCTAAAAAAGAAGAGAAAATCATACAAAAGGAAATGTGGTTACTCCACGTTATTGTATTGAGGAAAACTATGTAAACGTACAGTGGCGTATCTGCCATAGGAACCTAAGGTGTGAGTCATTGTAAAGTCTTGTTCTTTCCACTCTGTAAAGTTGCTTTCACACACACACTGTAAAGTATCAGTCTGTCTGCTCTGTAAGGAAGAGTGGTGTGTTGTTGAGATCAGGCATGCTCCAGTCTACCCAGCTGTAAATGGGTAACTCACCCTAGTCCTGAGTTAGGGAAGGCAAAGGCTCCAGGGGAAGCAGGCCCTAAACTTGGTCACTTCAGCCGACGCAGGATGGTGTATGTATAAAGTAGAAGTGTAGAGTGTGATTACCGCGAATGGTGTACTGTTCGTGTGCTGACCAATATAACCACTCACACTTGTGTCTACAAGGCACCAATGCAGACTGCTGGAATCTTAGTTTACTCAATTTATTCAGACGTACACACTGGGACATACGAGTACATCATGGTTCGTTGACATATCAATTTGTAGGTATACATAGCAGATCTGAAGTCATGACACATTCAGAAATAATGGGCAGTACATCAAAAGTTCAATGTCATGATACATTATGGCCACATCCCCCTATCTGACTAAACGCGTCAGTGAAGGGCGGATCGATAAATAACCAAAGTTACTTGATGTCCATAGTTTGTAGTATATATTATGAAACCACGAAAGGGGGTTTCTAGCAAGATTGAGATCTCCCTGTCACTGTCCGATAATAAGATAAATAATCTGTTCTCTTGGCAGTGATCAAAACATATGATGACCGAAATCCAACATGGCTGCCTCCCTGAGTTGTCGTTCACTCATTCATAGGAAGGAGAATATAAGCCAGAGTTAATTTATAATGGTTATATAAATGATTTCGTAAATGTTTCCATACAGCTCTACGGTGATCAGGTTAATTTCACGTAGCCATAACCGCTGCAGGAAAATCTGTCATCTTCGTCGATACCAAACACGACACTAGCATAACGAAGCACCAAAAGTCAAGCTAGGCCTAACCGACGAGAGATCATCAAAAATAGGAGCTGGGTTTACCTGGAGTCCGAATCATCTATATACTGACATAAGGAGAGTCTCTAACACAAACTATCGTAGAGACACCATCTCCTTCAGAAGAAAAACCACGTCGTAAGACATTTTTTTCTCACGAAAGGACCAGCTCTTGAAAAACGTACCCCGCCATTTGTAAGCGGTACATCGGAACTCATCACGACTTGTCAAGACAACTCATACTTCCGCTAGCAAGAATCTAGTCCCTCCTACCCATCCAAAATATACAATATAGGACTGATTCTACTTGTACTAATAATATGTAATACATATGAATTCAGGCCATAAACACAATAAGCAAATTAATATATTTTCTGGCCCTAAAAATAAGTACAAACGCAAGCGCAATATCCTTGCGCTGGATCAATATCCAGAACGATTACTCCTATAATCAAAAGTGTGAATCAAACATGGATTATCTCGCTTTTACCATAAACAGCATTTTCATACACAAATAAATGAATGTCTATATTTTTCCCATATTAAATAGCCATATCGATTTTTGTAAAATGTGCGTCAAAATATGCACGCAACAGTCATATAAAATTAGGGGCGAGTGCACCTGTATGCACGTGAGGCTGACCCCATACCATCTTATGTAAATAATAATAATAAAAAGTGATCAGATATAAAAGGCCAGGGTGTCCTTTTGTTGCAGAGGTTTTATTTCCTGTTACCAGCCGGTTACAGGAAACCTGATGAGTGAGGGTAACGCCAACAAGTCTCCTGTAAACTGTGTATGCTGTCAGCAGATAGCTGGAGGAGCTTGTGCGTGTTGAGATATCTATATTTTCTGCAACTACATACTGAATTATCCTTCTACAAAGAATTCCAGGTGATGTGTTTGCATCTGGGTATATCTGACACTTCTATTTTAATAAACTTTGGTGATTTCAATCATACCCAGGAAGTTTATGGGGCGTGATGAAACTACAGCCCCTCCTAACAAGTGACACACCCTCTTAGATAATAAAGTTGTAAGCTGTGAATATTCCAACAGGAGAGATATAGTGACTTTATATTTATTGGACAAAGAGTTCACACATTTTAGTAGATCCTTTTTATGTAAACTATCTTTTCCTCATTTTCAAAGACCTGTCCAAAAGAAATGGCGGGACAGGCAGATTAAATTGTAAAAAGAAAATATTCATTTTAAAGAAAAAACTTAACCACTGTTTTTATTAAGTTCCTTATAGTGAATTAAAGTGTTTTTGTGTTTATGTACCATCATTTCATTTCTCCCCTAGACATTAGGTACATCATACACCAGACACTAGAGCCAAAATAGTGACCGTGTGAGATCTAGGGAGGTAGCGTTAGGTTCCCTGCAAATACATCATCATCATCTTTTAGAGTCAGGGGCCTACATGTGCTTGACCTCACACGGTTAACACAGACACAGATTTCTTTCTTTTAGGTATAACATCATAACCTCCCCAGCAAATTAAAACTTGCTACATACAGTACCCATGTAGATGGTTGGTTGTGATCTATATATACGGTTTTCAGTCTTGTGCTCATATGGTAAATGTAGTCCCAGTAGCATACACTGCCGTAGAGGAATGAAATGTTAGCGACTTCCCCTACACTAGGTCTCAGCTTCCCCTACACTAGGTCTCAGCTTCCCCTACACTAGGTCTCAGCTTCCCCTACACTAGGTCTCAGCTATATTAGGTTAGGCGACATTCCCTATCACTTTTTACAGCTCGGTTGACCGGAGTGTGATGGGACTAGGCTTCTAATCAAGTCTTGTGCTAATACACTGATATCTGTATAGCTACTGACGAAGAGTAAACTGTAGCTCTCCAGAATATATTTCCTTGGGCGCCACTTCCCATCTCTAGACGTTATACTCGCTTCTTGATGTCAACCCTCTTCCTGGAGTAAATTTCTAATTTCCAGAAGACAGTTCTGGAATCTTTCTCGCTTTCTTTTCTTTGTTTTGGTTGGGGCTTTTTAAAGTGATTTTATTATATAAATGAAGGTGGAGGGACTTTTTTCGCACATGTTTTCTGTTTGTTATACTTTCTATGTTGCTTCAGACAGTTTTCTTGATAGTTTTAAATCTACAGTTTGATTGATCTTGGTCCATGTACAAGAAACTGATGTTTATCGTGTGCAAGGAATACCTTGTTCAACCCCATATGGGTTTTAATTTGGGTGTATACTGTTCTTCATGCTATATGGTATATGACATCTGTTGTTGTTGTTTTTGCTTCTTCCAGGCTTCAAATTATGTGACGTTTGTTAATGCGTTTCATAATATTTGTATTTCCCTAAACCCATCTAGGCTAATTCGGAGTCCCATTAGGTAGAGTGGATAGAGTTCTTGTCGCAAAGTAACCGAGTTCCGGCATTGAACCTGGGTAACTTCACGCACCAGTTTACACAGCTGTAAAATGGGTACCTAACTCTACTCTTGAGCTGGGGAGGGCAAAGGCAGCGAAAAAAGAATTGGTCACCCTGCTTCACAGATCTGGGTCAGGTATATGGAAGTCTCCAACACTTGTCTCCCCTACGGCAGTGTCTGCTATTAATTTCTGTTTTCGCTGTTTACAAAACGTGGAGTCACCGCTGTAGTGTAACCCCTTGCAGGAAGACTACACCAGAGCACATGCTCCTCTTGCTGTGGTTTTTGTGGCAATTTGTTTTACATGATGAAATTGCCAGCTTAATGTACAATCCCATATTAGTCGCCTGTTACGACATGCTTGAAGGAGCAGTAATCATATTCTTTAGTATCTGCTACGGGACTACTTTTTAGCCCACGAGCGGAATGATGCGCCACGGTTAAGTACATTATTCTACCAAGAGCCGCAATAACATTTCCTCATGTCTGCGTTTTGGTCGATACAAAACATAATTTAATTATACGTTTAAGACTAACAATACTTCAATGCATTCTTCAGCCAATTTATCATTTCATAAATATTTTGATGTTTTTTTTATATATATCTATATTTACTGCTTGTTTAAAAGCATTTAGTGTGAAAACCTACAAAATTTATGTGACACAAAGCGTTAACTGGCAATTTTGAGCTAGCCAACCTTCATTTGATGTGTGATTTGGTTTGGTTTTAAAAGATTATATTCACTGCACACGGTCAACTCCATCAAAGCTCCGATCTTCTCCGTTAAATCACACAAGGAAGATCTCAGCACAGCGCACGAACCCCGTAGCATCGGCGAGGGTCCCAGAGTATGTATACAGGAATCACATATTCTATAAATATTTTTGTGGTGAGTGAGTTTCCTAATTTTTAAATTTTGTCAGGGTAGCGGCCGTATGGCTTACTTTTTACGATTTCCAACTGCCGTGGGATTTTTAACGTGCGCAACTTGCACACGGGACCTCCTAATTTTTCTCCCTTATACGCCTTGAAGGTTACGCATCCAATATCACTACCCAGGAGATCACGGGGGAATATGACATCATTAGGAACCACTTTTTCTGAAAAAAAAAATTTTGTTTGACGTAAGATATGAAAAGAAATGTTTGAAAATTTTGTGAAAACTGGACAGAATAAAGGATACGAGATGTAGAGGGAGACAAGGAGAATCTTCCATAAAGAGGTTGATAATATGTCATATGAAGCTTTGAACACCTGAATTAGTGAAAGAACATCAAACATAGACATAAGCGAAGGTGAAGAGATTCGATGGCGTTAGCTCCTGGGAACGTCACGTGTTAATGACGATTATTATTATTATTATTATTATTATTCTTACACTAGATAATAAAACAATCTACGGCAGCTAAATTTCAAGCAATACCCACATTTCAGGCAATATACATATTTCAGGCTATACCCACATTTCAGGCAATACCCAAATGTCAGCTTTCTGGGTCGTTGAGAAGTGCCCAAAATCAACAGGACAGACATACAAGGTGCCCCTAAAGTCGTTGTGCTGCATTAAACTTTAATAACTTTTGATGTACACATGACAGAAGCACACCATAAACAGCAAATAAAAGGATATTTTATGTATTTTTAAATGATTGTGTTTTCAATTTTGAGTTAATATTTTTTATTATTATTATTATTTTTTTTTTTTCTATAACCAGCGGCACTCGAGCTTTCCAGCTCTTTCGGCCCAGTGACATGTCATTGCGAGGCTGGGGGGTCAGTGGACTTTCCTTCCAACCCGGTCAGGAGCTTCGCTCCTTCCCATCCACACGGGATTTATGTGCAGGAGCCGTTCAGGTTATTCAGTCAAATTTCCGGTCGTAAACATTTCTTCAAACGTCGACGGCCGGGTTTGAACCATGAACACCTGGTCGCCAGTACAACGTCGTAGCCATTACACCAGCGCGGCTCCCATTTTTTATTATTTTAGATCCTGTACTGATTGAATATTGCGAGAGTAAAAGAAAAGGTTGACAATGTTGGAAAATCGGACTGAATGATATGTCACGAAAGCTGGTAGTTATGTTGAAGCCTAAACATTGGAACTATAGTGTGTTAAAACTTGATAAATTATATTTTTAAATGCCGTTTACAATGTGGTTTCTGTCATTCAAAGTTATTAAAATTTAAAGTTGCTCAAGGGCTTTAGGGACACCCTGTAGACACAATTAACCTGTTATGTGCCACCATTGTTTATTTCTCAAGTTTACACTACATTTCCTACATCTTTGGTCGCCTGAGTTTTTGTGCACCAGTTCAGTAAAGGTAAAGGAAAAGGTCAAGGAATATGGTGTTAGACCCATATTTTCTTGACCGTCGGCACACTAGGGGTGATGTGGTCAGCATCACGCCGGTCGCCTTAACCTTCCCAGAAGTTGCTCTGGTACCCATTTGGGGCTGGGTTGACCCAGGAACCGTTTGTGGCCTAAAGAAATCCCACCTCATCTGGGGATCGAACCATAGACCACTGCGCAAGGAAGCCAGTGCACTAACCACTATGCCCCACCAGTTCAGTGGACCCTATATAATAGGGGTCGGCGTAAGATAGATCCTGTCTACTGATAAATCACATGAGATTGTAGATCTCCAGGTGACAGAAGGGGAAAATACAAAGTATTTTAAGCCTAGAGAAGTTGTGGACTAGCCTTCTCCCGTCGACATTCAAAAGCGAGGTAGCCCCAGAATTCAGAAGCGGATCTACTAAGAAAATAATGAAGCTTTAGCTTCAGTGCCCTCAAGTCCAGTTTTTCTTTATAATACATTTCTTTCTCAACCCCCAACACTTAAAAAAAAAAAAAAAAAAAAAGGGCCCCTCTAAAGGTTCCAAGTTTCAGGGCACCCCAAATGTAGATCCGCCACTGCCAGGACTGAAAGTACTTTTCCCCGCATTCCCAGTTAAAGTTCGCAAGCTAGTTTACAAATATTCAATTTAATCGTGAAATACATGAGCTAGGAGCACAACATATTTCCTTGGAGTGAAGATTCCTTAAAATATAATTTAGTCTGAATTGTCCACCATTCTGTTGATGGGATTGTAGGAAGCAGAAACGTTACATATAGGCTCCACTTATTTCAAATTTCAAAAACTCTGTAACCCGACAACAGAAATGATTGTTATCATGGTATATATTTCGAGAGTTCAGTATTTCTAAATTAGATCCGCAAAGCTTCTGGATTGCATGCCGCTGCTCTATAACATTTCCAAATTTATGATTTTTAGGTCGTAGGGAAGTAAGTAAAACCAACTGGACACACACACGTACGCAAGCAAGTACACGGGCGCGCGCGCGCACACACGCACACGTTGGTTACGTTACATCGACGTTTCAGTTGTTCTTGTTGGCTTTAGCAAATTAAATTGTTGATAGTTTTTCTCTCATTACACCTTTGCCGCTGACAGCTTCCAGCTGTTAGAAAATGTGTGTTCATTGTTTCAGCAGTAACTTCAGCCGTGTGTTGTGTGTTTTCAGCCCTTAACTGTACAGCTGTGTACGTCATTTTCTATTAGCACAGACGTATGTGCAGGTTTCAATTATGTTACTCGTCCAATACAAACATAAGAATCTTACACGCAGATGTCAAGTCCGTCCTATAAAACGGCTGTGAAACATAGAGAACAACAAAAATGACAAACAGAAAGATACAAACTTTGATATACAGGTATGTCTCGCTTTATTGCGCTTCGCTTTATTGCGCTTCGCAGATATTGTGGTTTTTTTTTCTTCAAATTATTCATGTTTATTAATTAGAACGTGCCTTCTTCTTCCGATAGATTTTGGCTCTCCACCAGCAACAAAATTACGATTCCCTGAAGGCTCAGATGATGAAGATTAGCATTTTTTGTTAGCAATAAAGTATTTTTTTATTTTACAAAACACTGTTCTTTTTTTAGACCTAGCGCTATTGCGCACTTAATAGACATAGTGTAAACATGATTTTAGGCTTGTATATGCTCTGGGAAGCAAAAAACAAATAGGGTATGACCCGCTTTATTGCGATATTCGCTTTATTGCGGTGGTCTGGAACCGAACCCGCAATATCTCCGAGGTATACCTGTATTGTTGCTTGCGTATATTTAAAGGATTGAAAGGGTATGACGAGATCAGTAATGTGGAAATGATGGAAGGAACCAGGCAAGAACCAGAGGTAGGAAGGCGCTGCACGTTGTGAAAATGAACTGAAAACAATTTAAGCCAGTCCCTGTCCTGGAATGCTCTGGGTAGGAGAAATACAAGGAGGCCGAACGTGACAGAGAGAAGATTACTGGGGTCAGACAAGAAGGGGATATAGAATACATAGAAGGAGGCCGAACGTGACAGAGAGAAGATTACTGGAGTCAGACAAGAAGGGGATATAGAAGACATAGAAGGAGGCGGAACGTGACAGAGAGAAGATTACTGGAGTCAGACAAGAAGGGGATATAGAAGACATAGAAGGAGGCGGAACGTGACAGAGAGAAGATTACTGGAGTCAGACAAGAAGGAGATATAGAAGACATAGAAAGACCTTCAAATGGTGGCACAGGTCAGGAAAGTTTGGATTGTGTTTGTTGAAAGCCTGTTCTCTACTGAGAGCTAAGATGTAATAACTGATATTATGGTGGTAGTGGTCACGGAATCATTTGGTACATTGTCACTGCTTTGTTTCTTTTTTAAAGAATACTTGTAATTGAGAACGGGGTACACTCTGAATGTTTAAATGTTATGAGCTGGTTGAACGTTATGTGCGGGAAACAGACAAAAGTTGAATGTTATACACGTGAAACAGATAAAAATTGAATGTTATACACGTGAAACAGACAAAAGTTGAATGTTATACACGTGAAACAGACAAAAGTTGAATGTTATACGTGTGAAACAGACAAAAGTTGAACGATATACACGTGAAACAGACGCAAGTTGAACGTTATACACATAAAACAGACAAAAGTTGAATGTTATACACAAAACAGACAAACGTTGAACGTTATACCCGTGAAACAGACAAACGGTGAACGTTATACACGTGAAACAGACAAACGGTGAACGTTATACACGTGAAACAGACAAAAGTTGAACGATATACACGTGAAACAGACGCAAGTTGAACGTTATACACGTAAAACAGACAAAAGTTGAATGTTATACACAAAACAGACAAACGTTGAACGTTATACCCGTGAAACAGACAAACGGTGAACGTTATACACGTGAAACAGACAAAAGGTGAACGTTATACGCGTGAAACAGACAAAAGTTGAATGTTATACACGTCAAATAGACAAAAGTTGAATGTTTTACACGTGAAACAGACAAAAGTTGAATGTTATATACATGACACAGACAAACGTTGAATGTGTTATATACGTGAAACAGCCAAAGGTTTAATGTTATTCACGTCAAACAGACAAAAGTAGAATGTTATACACGTGAAACAGACAAAAGTTGAATGTTATACACGTGAAGCAAACAACAGTTGAATATTATACACGCCAAACAAATAAAAGTTGAATGTCATTCGCGTCAAACAGACAAAAGTTGAATGTTATTACGTGACACAGACAAAAGTTGAATGATGTACACGTGACACAGGCAAACGTTGATTGTTATATTCGTGACACAGATAAAAGTTGAATGTTATACACGTGACACAGGCAAAAGTTGAATGTTATACACGTGAAACAGACACCATAAGTTGAATGTTATAATCGTGAAACAGACAAAAATTGAATGTTATAATCGTGAAACGAACAAAAGTTGAATGTTATAATCGTAGAACAGACAAAAGTTGATTGTTATAATCGTGAAACAGACAAACGTTGAATGTGTTATATATGTGAAACAGGCAAAAATTGAATGTTATACACGTCAAACAGACAAACGTTCAATGTTGATGACGTGAAAACAGTCATAGGATGAATGTTTAGCAGGGGAAATAAACATGGCTGAATGTCAGACTGAATGTTGTACACAGGCACATGCTGAGTATTTATGAAACTGACGATAGCTGGATGGGTGAAATACACATGTGTAGGATGTTTGACGAGTAAAATAGGCGGGTGAATTTTAGACGGGTGAAATAGACAAAAGCTGAATGGTTAAGCATGTGAAAAAGGACAAACACGAAATGTGTACACCAGCTTACCATTTATTTTTATTGGCTATTATATGTATAAATAAATATAAATATATATTTTAAAACGGGCGATCGAACATGCTATTCCCTGAAATATTTGATAGATTGATAATGTGCAGCTGGGGAAAATAACCAGGCGTGCGATAAGTTCAAATGCTTGTAAGTCGTTAAATGTGTCTTAAACAGCAACAGCAGAAATATAAGCTAATGTACTTGTAAATCTTTAAATTTGTCGTAAACATAAACAGGAGTACTATACGCTTAAACACTTGTAAAGACGCTTGTAGTTGTACAGGAATACGATAAGCTAAAATACTTGTACATTTTTACATTTATGATAAACAGTGATGCAATAAGTTAAAATACCTGTACGTTTTTTAATTTGTCTTAAACAAAAACAGTAGTGCTAAAAGTTAAAATACTTGTACATCGTTAAATTTGTCTCAAACAAACAGTAGTGCTAAAAGCTAAAGTATTTGTAAATTGTTAAGTTTGTCTTAAACAAAACCAGTAGTACAAGAAGATAAAATACTTGTACATCGTTAAATTTGTCTTAAACACAAACAGTAGTACAAGAAGATAAAATACTTGTACATCGTTAAATTTGTCTTAAACACAAACAGTAGTACAAGAAGCAAAAATACTTGTACATCGTTAAATTTGCCTTAAACACAAACAGTAGTACAAAAAGATAAAATACTTGTACATCGTTAAATTTGTCTTAAACACAAACAGTAGTACAAGAAGCAAAAATACTTGTACATCGTTAAATTTGCCTTAAACAGAAACAGTAGTACAAGAAGATAAAATACTTGTACATCGTTAAATTTGTCTTAAACACAAACAGTAGTACAAGAAGATAAAATACTTGTACATCGTTAAATTTGTCTTAAACACAAACAGGAGTACAAGAAGCTAAGTTCAGTACTTGTAAATCGATAAATTTGTTTTTAACAGACACAAAACTTTCATTCCCATCAACTCGTATGCTTTACTTTCAGCTCTTTGTGTCTAATGTCTTCTCTCTCTCTCCCTCTCTCTCTCTCTCTCTCTCTGTCTCTCTGTTATATATCCATGTGACTGCTTGATGCAAGCTTCCTGACAAGTGACCAACTGCCATGGTAGCCCCATACCACTTACGAAGCGTCAAAGAAAATGGGATGATTCTATTTACTTTATTATATTTGTTATTTTTCTGTTGGTTTTTTTCCGGGCTACGAACTCCGTGCCG
This sequence comes from Oreohelix idahoensis, assembly GCA_024509875.1. Taxonomy (NCBI): domain Eukaryota; kingdom Metazoa; phylum Mollusca; class Gastropoda; order Stylommatophora; family Oreohelicidae; genus Oreohelix; species Oreohelix idahoensis. Next base: position 262,614 of record JAMPIV010013887.1, read on the forward strand.
TTTCATAATATCTATATTATTACCGTGAATCGCGTGCCCCTTTGCGTGCTGTTTAATCTTATCTTGTAGACTTTAGTGTTTGAGAGACTTGTAGAATGTTGGTCAACTGTATCTTTTTATATCCCATTTATTATGATTAAAATTAATTTAAATATATATGTTTTGTATTATTAGATTTGTTTAAAGTTTAATATGTTTAACTAGTTGTAGCAACTGAAACTTGTACTGTACACAGTGCGACAAAAATACATACTAGCGACATATAAAAAATTGTATGCGCAGCCGTTTCAGAAGATTTTCTGGAAGCAGTGAAAACGCTTAACCTGGGATGGCGCCACCACCAGCTGCGGCAACCGGTGCGTTTTGTGCGTTCTGGGCGTTCTGTGCGTTGTTTTGGTTAGCCAGCATCATACTCAGGAGTAGAGGCAGGAGGCTGTTAGTCCCACTACCGCCGCTGCCACTGTCGCTGGATTCCTCCTTGTGGTGATGGTGATGGTCGTGTTTGTGCGAGTGCGAGTGGCTGTGTTTGTGAAATCCCTTGTGGTGGTGATGATGATGGTGGTGTTCCTTGTGTGCCCTGGCCACGTCTGCTATTAAACTGGAAACAACGAGAATGAGAAAGATAAAGCTAAAAGATGACGTCTTCATGTTGCCTGGTTGACTGAAAGCTTCACCGGAAGTCGGGCTCCACCAATTGGATTGGTTCTTGACCAGGAAGTAGCTTGCGGAAGATGTCGGAATTGTATCTTCGTCGTTTAGCCCTAGTATTTATACCTGACTAACAGAATACCAGAAGCCGTTCTATCTTAATTACAGCACGCGCAATGTGACGGTGTTTAATACGTCACCATAGTTCTTTATCATTATGTTTAATATTCCAATAATACATCTCGTGCAGGCAACAAAACATTGTTCGGCCATTGAATCTCCCCAAAGTCGCAGCGACTGTTGACACTGGTAATTAGTCATGCATTAATAATTATGTTGTTTACCTCACTAGTCACGTGTCTTTTCTTGTTTAACTCCTTAAGGACGAAGATCTTCTACAACTGAATACTAAACTGCATACTTGACTGTTCTTTTTACCAGTGAATGCTATTGTAGAATGTACCTTGCTTAATAAACGGTAAAGCCATCCATTTGCTTATTAAATTACCTATGGTAGGACCGAATGGGCATTCATACGCGTTCTATTATAAAGTCATCATAGAGATGTATATGATGGGTCGTATATGGGCGCTGGACCTAAAGAGGTTAGAAACAATTAATGGCGTGTAGAACACGGACGTGTAGCAGACGATGGAATGTTCACCTATCTATGTGTGAATGCATCGACACGTGCCATATTTGTTCTTTCACGTTCCAAAACTAATTGAATGTCTCAGGAATGTTCGTATGTTTTCTTTTGTAATTGTCGTGAGTTTTGTATTCTTCAAGTGTTCTGGAAGTATTTTAATTATAATCAGTCGTGTTCTTGTCTTGAGTAGTAATAATAACAACAATAATAAGAAAAATTGTTACTGAGTGAGTTTTACACTAGAGCAAAACTGTCATAACACGGAACGTTTCGGGGTTTACCCTTCGTCAGCCACAATCACAAACAGGAAAAAACTACAACAGATGTAGACAGGTGTAGAAAAAAAAAATACAAGATAAGATTTGCAGCGCAGAAAGATGATAACAAAAAAAAAAAAGAAAGAAGAAACGGGTAATAGGAAGAAAAAGTAACACTACATAAGCAAATGAAAATACAGAACCTCTTCCCCCCCCCCACCATTCCCCCCCGCCCCCCCTTCCCCCCCCCCCCCCCCCCCCCCTGCGCGCTCCCCCCCCCCCCCCCCCCCCCCCCCCCCCCCCCCCCCCCCCCCCCCCCCCCCCCCCCCCCCACAATCCCATTAATAAATTATTAACTCAGAAATGCAAAACGCGAAAACGAAAGTGAAGTGATAAAACAATTAAAATATATAAACGATAAGCCTAGATAAGATATCGATGTGCTAAATAGTGTTACGAATGGGTTTTGTTACTTCAGAGTGTGTGGTTGATTAAGATTCTTGGTTCATAACTGACCTCTATGTTGAACGTCGTGCTGATGAGATCTTGTGGAATGACGTGGGTGTGTGTAAGAAGTATCAATCAGAAAGCGACCTCCAACGACTTGTGGAATCGGTCCACAGATAACAGCATGTTTATTTAAACGTAGCATCACAAAATGTTCATGGCAAAAGTGGAATTACATACATATATTGAATCTCCTACAGTCCTTGATACATCGTCTCATATCTGGCCTATTTACTAGAGGTGCCGATAACGGTTAACACTCAAGTAGTGAAAACCAGAATATGGAGATAATTATTATTGATTGCTCCCATAAACATTCCTCTGCATAAAAATCATCGAAACTTGAATACTTAAGTTCAGCATCTTCTTGAATGTCAGTGGCGACCTTCGCAATTCCTTAAGCCACGTAGGAGAACTGTTAAACTTCAAAAATATAGGGAGCTCTAACATCAACGTCTTACTCTGACGGAATCTTACAACGAAAGCCCTCGAACTAACGGTCTGCATACATTAGTACAGAACCTATTACGCCATCATCACTTAATGACGTAAACCTTATATCGCGTTCATTTATAATTTAAAATGGTGCAAAATACATCATGTTGGCCCCAGATAGAATTGTTACCGCGTAGATTAAACTGATAACAGAACTAAGTGTGGTCAACATGTAAAATACATTATAATCTTCTTTAACAATTTCCCCGGAAGGTGGAGTAAACAATATTACAAAAATTTTATATGAAAAATCGCAATGTGATTTAAGGAAAAATCGCGAAAAATGTATGAACAGACGGCCAGATACGTTTACAATTAACAATGTCAATGGCGTTGTCCAAAATAATTGTAAGTCAAAAGAATGTTAAAACAAATGTAAATATAACTAAGGTTAATGAGTAGAGAACGTCGTCAGTGGTCAATAAGAATAGAGTAGAGTCTAATACAATACTTAATAAGCATGTAACACACAATATTTTCTAACCATAGTTATAGTATAATTAATTACTATGTAATATTAAATAAGCAACTTAGAGAGAAGAACGTAACACTTGTATGACAATGCAGAGATGTGAATTTAAAAAAATAATATATTGTTATGTGGACATTCAGAAAGTGAGGAAGTTAATAAAGTAAGTTATGTGTGTGAACATACAAAACAAAAAGTTATTAGTAGAAAGAAAATATTTTAGTAAGAAAAAGTGACAGAAAAAATGGAAGTAAGTATGAATAGCATAGAAGGAAAAAATAAATCATGAGTTATCTATCCGAATGTATTACAAATCAGAAAAAATGTGATAGAAAGATAATAATTAATCTATCTAAATAACAATAGTAAGTTTAATTAACTAACTAAAGATGAAAGTCTAAAATCTGCATTAATGAAAATTATTAGCATCAAATTATAAGTCCAATAGGGAACATTTTGTCCAGTATGCTCCAAATCCAGGAAAAAGCATTCCATAATCTGTGTATCTCACAAAGTCAGGAGCAGTAGAGAATTAATGTTATTATCCTTAAAGTCAATAATGACACTGCATATTATATAGTCCAACGTTGCAATCCAGCTCCGTACAATCCTGGCAAGTATTTTGACTATATGGAAAGTGTACATTCTTGCTACACTTCTGTTCAGCGGAAATTCGATCTCCGAGTGCAGGTAGATCTCAACGATTTGTTCAGCGAGATATTCATCGATAAATTAGTATGATGTCAATCAATGTACGAAACATGTACTATTTCAGGCTTCAAACGAGAGTAACTTGCATGCGTCAAGAATATGTATGGCTGTTAATAAATGGTATGAAGTACTTGAACGTTTCTTGAGTAACAATCGGTCTTCAGGTATTGATGTTGGATTTCTTGATAGTGAATCCGCTACGACATTATCAGGTCCGGGTATAGACTGAATGTCAAAATCGAAAGGCTGGAGCAAGATTGAGAAGCGTGCGAGCTTCGGGTTTCTATGATTAGCTCGTTTCAAAGCTGCAACCGATTTTTGATCTGTCTGTATTATGAAGGGCGGTCCGAGCAGATATCGCTCCAAATTTTGTATTGCCCAAACGACCGCAAGCAATTCTTTTTCGATCACTGAATATTTCTTTTCAGTCTCTGAAAGTTTCCGGGAAATGTAGAAGGTAGGATGAAGAATTCCGTTGTACTCTTGCAGAAGGCAGGCTCCCAAGCCGAAATTACTAGCATCTGTTCGAAGAATATATACTTTTGTAATGTCAGGCAACCTCAAAATAGGAGGTGAAGAAAAAATATCTAAAATTTTACTAAAAGCTATCGGGCAATCATTTGACCAGCTTACCTTTATTGGCATTCCCTTGCGTAATAAGGATGACAGTACAGCCATGATATTGGACAAGTTAGGAATGAATCGACTGTAATATTGAACCAATCCCAGAAGACTGCGAACTTGTTTCTTTGTAGAGGGGATAGATAAGTTAAGAATCTTGGAAACATTTTGAGGTATAGTCTGAAGACGACCAGAACCAACCGTATGATCAAAAAAAGTAAGTTCCTTAAATGCAATCTGGACTTTAGTAGGCCTTGCAGTAAGATTATGTAACCGAAGAGTATCCAACAAAGAAGAAGTCCTACGAAGTGTTCTTCAAAAGATGAACTAAAAAAAACAGATATCATCAATGTAAGTTATGATATCAGATCTATGAGACAAAATTTTACGCATCATTCGAATGAATGTGGCAGCTGCGTTCATGAGCCCAAAAGGCATGACGTTCCACTGGTATAACCCACGTGGAGTCGAAAACGCAGTAAAAGGTTTAGCTTGTTCGGTTAATGGAATCTGCCAATAACATTTAGTCAGATCTATTTTAGTGAATAAATTAGCATTGGATAGACGAGATAGTAGATCGTCAAGCAGTGGATGTGGTTCAGCATCAGAAATGGTCTTAACATTTAGTTTGCGATAATCTACGCATAACCTAATATTATTATCCTTTTTTCGGACAATAACTAATGGTGAAGAATATAGAGAACTACTGTTTTTAATAATTCCCAAACTAACATCTGATCTAACTCAAGTGCAGTTTTGTTCTGATAATGAAGGGGAACAGGATAAAGACGTAGACGAATAGGAATGTCATCAGTAAGGATGATATGAGAAATTCTAGATGTTCGACCAGGTAGGTCAGTAAGAACATCAGAAAAAGATTCTAGTAGATTGGATACCTGGCAATGTTGTTGAGATGTTAAAGAAGATGATATATCAACATCCCGCCAAGATTCTGTAGAATCCAAAGCAGTTAAAGGCAAAGACATGTGAATATCAGGGAAGGAAGATTCCTCCTCCTTAATCACAGATAAGCTAGAATAATGACAAAAACTACCAATATTGTCATCAATGTCATGGAAAATAGACTGTAAATGCTCAGGTCTTGTAAGAAATTCTTTGAGCATATTAATGTGGAAAGTTTTTCGTTGACCTTTAATATCGATTACGTAATCAACATCTGAAATACGAGATATCACTTTGAATGGGCCATTCCAAGCAATAAGCAATCTATTATCCTTCCGAGGAAGCAATACAAAAGCTTCATCACCCGGAAAAAGTTGACGTAAAAACCTATTCTTATTTAGAAAGAGACGTGATCTATGTTTGGCAGCTACTGGCAAAGCTGTAGCCAACTGACATGCGTCGACAATCTTTCGACGAAGATTAATCACGTACTCGTATGATGACTGAGTGTCCTGAGTCATTTTAGAGTCAGTAAGGAGATCCTTGATCAAACCCATCGGACCTCGAGGTGGAGCTCCAAACACAAGCTCAAAGGGGGAAAATCCGGTCTGCTCGTGCGGCACTTCTCGATAAGCGAAAAGTTCAGCCGGCAAGACCCTGTCCCAATCGTGAGGATATTTGTCAGTTACCTTATGTAACAATTGCTTGAGTGTTCTGTTGAGCCTCTCCACATAACCATTGCTCATTGGGTGATATATACTACTTAAGGATCTATCTATCTTAAGTGTCTTCATGACTGATGTCATGGTTTCAGAGACAAATTGTGAACCATGATCAGACAGGAGTTTACGAGGAAGACCTAATCTTGAGAAGATCAGCAAAAGTGCATCAGCTGCCTCCGAGGTAGTGGTATGTTTAAGAGGAGTGGCCTCTGGCCATCGAGTGCACAAATCAATGCACGTGAGGACATATTTGTGACCTCTAGCAGAAGTAACAGACAGAGGACCGATAATATCAACGGCCATCTTATCAAAAGGTCGAATAGATATATCACATGCCTGAATTGGAGCTACATGGAAAGCTCCTCGAGATTTAACTTCTTGGCAGGTAATGCATGAACGTACGTATAATGATACGTCCATGGAAACACCTGGCCAAAAGAAAGAAGATAGCACTCTGGAACGTGTTCGAGTGTATCCCATATGACCCGCATAATTTTGTGTTTGAGTCATGTGCATGTCGTAATATGTAAGGGCGAATTTGAAGAGGCACCATAACTTGGTGTTTTATATTAGAGTTATCAACAACGTTTCTCAATAATATTTCATTTTTAACAGTAAACCAATGTTTACGACTTTTATTTAAGGCAACATCATCATTATTTTTGACCAGAGCAAAAAACGTTTTAATGAGTTATCCTCTCTTTGGAGTTTGGCAAAAGACACTCTCTCTGTAACTGAATGTACTTCAGTGTCATCATGAGTTGTTGTGAACTGTTATCTGTTTCCAATGCCTGAGCCTGTGCACGTGTAGTAACTGCATTGGCAGTCAAAAAATTATTTTTCTCCCATTCTTCAATTTCCTCTGGTGAGCCGTCCTTGCTCCCATGGATGCACCCAACCGTTAAATCAGCGACTGGGTTATTTAATAAGCATACTTTGACTTTTCCTGAAAAAATGGGGTATGAATATAAACAATAGCTGTGGGGTAAAATTCAATTGTTCCCCCGAAAGTAATGCATTTTACACAATTTCCTGTAGAACAAGAAGGGTGTACAAGGGACTGTCTAATCCCAACTGTCGTTGACCCTGAATCCCTTAGTACAGATACTTGGGTATCATTCACAAATCTCTGTGGAATACTAGAGTACCGGTGCCGTCATGGGCTGACAGACTAACCGCAGGAAGAGGATGTCCGCACTTCAGAACTGTAGTGCTGTCTTTCTGAAATAAAGTTAGACATTCCTGGCAACGAGAAGCAACATCAAAATCAAATGAGCAGCATGCAGTTGAGTGAACCTGGTTATTCAATTCCTGATTACCTACAGGTGCACTACCAGTAAGTGCCGCCTGTAAAACTTTTTTGTTTTCTTCTCTGTAAAGTTGCTTTCACACACACACTGGATGCCACTGTAAAGTATCAGTCTGTCTGCTCTGTAAGGAAGAGTGGTGTGTTGTTGAGATCAGGCATGCTCCAGTCTACCCAGCTGTAAATGGGTAACTCACCCTAGTCCTGAGTTAGGGAAGGCAAAGGCTCCAGGGGAAGCAGGCCCTAAACTTGGTCACTTCAGCCGACGCAGGATGGTGTATGTATGAAGTAGAAGTGTAGAGTGTGATTACCGCGAATGGTGTACTGTTCGTGTGCTGACCAATATAACCACTCACACTTGTGTCTACAAGGCACCAATGCAGACTGCTGGAATCTTAGTTTACTCAATTTATTCAGACGTACACACTGGGACATACGAGTACATCATGGTTCGTTGACATATCAATTTGTAGGTATACATAGCAGATCTGAAGTCATGACACATTCAGTAATAATGGGCAGTACATCAAAAGTTCAATGTCATGATACATTATGGCCACATCCCCCTATCTGACTAAACGCGTCAGTGAAGGGCGGATCGATAAATAACCAAAGTTACTTGACGTCCATAGTTTGTAGTATAAATTATGAAACCACGAAAGGGGGTTTCTAGCAAGATTGAGATCTCCCTGTCACTGTCCGATAATAAGATAAATAATCTGTTCTCTTGGCAGTGATCAAAACATATGATGACCGAAATCCAACATGGCTACCTCCCTGAGTTGTCGTTCACTCATTCATAGGAAGGAGAATATAAGCCAGAGTTAATTTATAATGGGTATATAAAGGATTTCATAAATGTTTCCATACAGCTCTACGGTGATCAGGTTAATTCATGTAGCCATAACCGCTGCAGGAAAATCTGTCATCTTCATCGATACAAAACACGACACTAGCATAGCGAAGCACAAAAGTCAAGCTAGGCCTAACCGACGAGAGATCATCAAAAATAGGAGCTGGGTTTACCTGGAGTCCGAATCATCTATATACTGACATAAGGAGAGTCTCTAACACAAACTATCGTAGAGACACCATCTCCTTCAGAAGAAAAACCACTTCGTGAGACATTTTTTCTGACGAAAGGACCAGCTCTAGAAAAACGTACCCCGCCATTTGTAAGCAGTACATCGGAACTCATCACGACTTGTCAAGACAACTCATACTTCCGCTAGCAAGAATCTAGTCCCTCCTACCCATCCAAAATATACAATATAGGACTGATTCTACTTGTACTAATAATATGTAATACATATGAATTCAGGCCATAAACACAATAAGCAAATTAATATATTTTCTGGCCCTAAAAAATAAGTACAAACGCAAGCGCAATATCCTTGCGCTGGATCAATATCCAGAACGATTACTCCTATAATCAAAAGTGTGAATCAAACATGGATTATCTCGCTTTTACCATAAACAGCATTTTCATACACAAATGAATGCATGTCTATATTTTTTCCCATATTAAATAGCCATATCGATTTTTGTAAAATGTGCGTCAAATATGCACGCAACACCGCCCCTGCATTATGCTCTGCTCATTGGGCCACGTGAACAAGATCGTTGCCTCTTGCGATCAACAGAATTACCCTGATTTCTATAGTTTTTACTATTATTCCTATTTCGGTAGTGTTGATTATTATTACTCCAATTATTATGTGGAGGAATAAAATTATTTTATTTTCTCCAATTGGAACTTTGTTGGAAATTGTTGTTATTTCTGTATTGAGGTGACTGGTTCCGAAATTGTTGTCGACCTCTATGAAAGTTATCATTCTTGTGAAAGTTACCATTTCTAGTATAATTGTTTTCATTATATCTCCTAGGCATGAAATTCCTGTCTAGGCTCTGAGATCTGGCTCTAACATTATTGTTCCAAGTTGTAGCTGAAGCAACTGGGAGAGAATCTTTTATTTGGCTGTTACTAATACATGCACCCGGATGTGCGGTGCAGTATTGTTTTGCAATTTCTTCCATAGACGATATATTTGATGGCTTGCGTTCCTGCAAGAAAGACCAAAATGGCCTGTTTACTGAGGATAACACCTTATCCCTTAGCAATAGATCCATAAGTTTATCATATGATTTCTCAATTCCTGAGAGTTGAACCGATCTATTAAAAGTAAGTCGTACGGCAGCGACAAATTCTGAGAAGTCCTTCCCAGTTTCAGGAATCAGTGTCTTAAATTTCACCCGATATCCTTCTTCATCAAGTTGAAAAGGTTTTAATAGTACTGCTCTAGCAGCATCATAGTCGTTTTTAATTGACTCATCCATTGTATTTATGGCAGTCATAGGTTCTCCAACTAAAAATTCCATAAGTTTAGCAACCCATAATGACTTGTCTGGTTTATGTGCTACACATACACTTTCATAGCGTGAAAGGAAGCATGACACGTCATCAAAAGCTGGGTTAAATATTGGTAATTTAAATCTGTCATTACCCTTATTGTTAACTGCAGAAGTAGCAGTATTTGAATCACCATTGTTACTATTATTTCCATTTTGACCTCTTAATTTTAATTCCTCTAAACCAGAGGTGGCCAAACTACGGCCCGCGGGCCAGATCCGGCCCGCCAACCAGTTTTGACCGGCCCGCCAACCTGTTTTGGCCGGCCTCTTATTGTTGATTGAAAATTACTGTATACTCCGACCACTGTGCTAAAAAAATATTACAAAATAGAACGCACAGGCACCAGAAACAAAACCAAAAAGACCCAAAATGTACGATTACATCTATCCACCTCTCACAACACCACCAACTCTCTCTCTCTCTCTCTATCTCTCTCTCTCTCTCTCTATCATACCAATTGAGCTCTACTAGATAGTGCCGACAAAACGGAAATGATAACGTAAAATCTCTGATCGTGCACGTGGACAGGCGAAGACAGTGTTGGTACCTACTTTGATAATGAGAAACTGAAAGCAATGACATATCTTTTCTGCGGTCGGAAGTCTCTGAGATCCAATCATGTTGCTTTGTCTTTAGCATCGGTATGGGAAAGTGATCGTGGGAGTGGGGGTGGATGGTAGGTACATTTCTATAGGAAGGAGTTGAGGTGCACAGTTGGTCTTGTGAAGTGTGTTAAGTATAAATCAGCCAGTGACACTTCTGGGCTTGTAGTTGTTGTGCACGTTTTCATGTATAAGAGTTTGCATTTGTAAAAATGTTTTCTAAGTATAGAAAAGTGGACAGTGAAAATCGCGCATTTAAATCAGAATGGGAGTTCGATTATTTCTTCATTCTCAATAAGGATAATAAACCTCAGTGCTTAGTTTGCGCCCAAGTGTTAGCCGTAGTGAAGGAATATAACTTGAAACGTCACTACATCACAAATCATCAGAAAAACAACGACGAGCATAGTAGCGAGTTGAGAAAGCTTGTGGTTGAACAACTCAAGAAAAAACTGAATCAGCAAAAGAGTATATTTAGTCATGTAAATAAGATTCAGGAATCATCGCTCATGGCGTCCTATGTGATTAGTTATGAGCTTGCAAAAGCAAAAAAGCCGTTTACTGATGGAGAGTTTGTGAAAAAGTGTGCAGTTCAAATGGCAGAAGCGTTCAATGAAGAAAAAGTAGTAAAAGAATTTCAAAATGTACCTCTTTCAAAACAAACCGTAGCTAGGAGAACAGAAGATATTAGTTTGCATTTGTCCCAAAACTTGAAATCTTTAATTGAAAATTGTCTATACTTTTCACTGGCGATTGATGAAAGTACAGACATCACAGACCAACCAGCTTCTTATTTTTGTTAAAGTGATCCAGGAAGACTTTACTGTTTCTGAAGAATTACTGAAAGTTTGCTCTTTGCATGGTACAAGTAAAGGGGATGACATATTGTCTGCAGTTCAAAATGCCATGGAAGAATATGGTGGGTTTGAAAAATTGTCTGCTGTGTGTACCGATGGTTGCAAGGCTATGGTTGGGAAAAATACTGGTTTTGTTGGACTTTTGAAGCAAAATAAAATTGACGTGCCTACATTACATTGCATAGTTCACCAAGAGGCTCTTTGTGCAAAATCCATAAACCTAAATGACACTATGGCTACTGTAGTGAAAATAACGAATTTGATCAGAGGAGGACACAGCTCTCTAACTCACAGGAAGTTCCTTACATTTTTAGAAGAAGTGGATTCTGTTTACGGTGATTTCATGCTGAGGTGAGATGGCTTAGTCGAGGAAAATGTTTAATAAGATTGTGTGAACTGAAGGATGAAATATTTGACTTCCTGCGAGACAACTTACCATGTTCAATTGATCTTCAAAATAAACTCAAAGATATTCATTTCATTCAGCTCTTGGCATTTCTCACAGATATTACACAACATTTGAATGTACTGAATTTGCAGTTACAAGGAAAAAGGCAAACAATTTTTCAAATGATGGGCTATGTTGATGGCTTCAAAAAGAAACTGGGCCTATTTAGTCTGTCTTTGCAAAAGAATGACCTGTTTCATTTTCCTTGTTGTAAACAGCTGTCTGAGAAAGAGAGTGTTAACTTCAGATGTGTTGATAGTAATGGGTGATATGAATGCAAAAGTAGGAAAAGGAAAATACAAGAAAATAGTAGGACAGTATGGATTAGGGACAAGAAATGATAGAGGAGACAGACTTATCCAGTTCTGTGAAGAAAACCAGCTGGTCATATGTAACACCTTTTTTGAACACCACCCAAGGAAATTATACACATGGAAAAGCCCAGGAGATATAACACGAAATCAAATCGACTATATCATGATAAAACATAGATTTAAGAACAGTGTCACAAGTGCAAAGACATATCCTGGCGCCGACATAAATTCAGATCACAATCCAGTCGTCATCAAAGTAAATATAAAGCTGAAAAGAGCAGGAAACAGAAGACAGGAGGAACCCCAGATAGAAATATCAGCGCTGAAACAACCAGATATAAAACAGAAATATTTAATCGACGTCAAAAATAAATATCAACAGTTATTGACAGAAAGCATGGAGCAGTATAGAAGAGAAAACCCAGAAGAAAAAGCAACCGCAAAATGGGAATGCTTAAAAACAAGCATACAATCAGCAAATGCAAATTTACCTAAAAAGGAGTCTAAGAAAAATCAAATTTGGATGACAGATGACATCTTGAATAAAATGACCGAAAGAAAGAAAGCAAAAAACACTCCAGAATATAAAACAATAGACAATGACATACGTACTATGTGTAGAGAAGCAAAAGAACGGTGGATAGAAACAAAATGCAAGGAAATAGAAGACTTGGAAGCAAAGCACAGGACAAGAGATATGCATGAAGAAATAAAGAAATTATCAAATCGGTCACGGTTTGCACAAGGAGGAAGCTGTATCAAGAACAAAAATGGTGTAATATTACTTGATGAGAAAGACATATCAAACAGATGGGCAGAATACGTAAAAGAATTATTCGAGGACAACAGAGGTAAAACACCATCACCAGATTCTAATGAAGGCCCAAACATTCTCAGATCAGAAGTAAAGAATGCTATTCATATGATACAAAAAGGAAAATCAGCAGGCATGGATAACATAAAAATTGAAATGATAGAAGCTCTGGAGAGCTTTGGTATAGATACAATCACAGAAATATGCAACGATGTATACAATACAGGATATATACCACACGACATGAAGACATCAGTTTTTATAACATTGCCCAAAAAACCAAATGCAACAGAATGTTCAGACTTCAGAACAATCAGCCTGATGAGTCATGCAATTAAGATACTGCTCAAAATCATACAGGAAAGAATAAAAAGTAAAGTAGACAGCGAAATCCAGGAAGAACAGTTTAGTTTTAGACGAACAGTGGAACAAGAGAGGCAATATTTTGCCTAAGAATATTAGCAGAAAAATATACAGAGGTCCAAAAAAGTATGTATATGTGCTTCATTGACTATAAGAAGGCTTTTGACAGAGTCCATCATGAGAAAATAATTGAATGCCTCGAAGACATAGGTATTGATGGAAAAGATATAAGAATACTCAGTAACCTTTATTGGGAGCAAACTGCCACAGTAAGATCTGGAAGGAATTATTCACCATACATAGACATAAAAAGAGGTGTCAGACAAGGTTGTGTGCTGTCCCCCTGCCTATTTAATTTATACACCGAAAAAATTTTCAGACACATACAGGAAATACCAGGACTGAACATCAGTGGAAGGTCAATAAACAACCTTAGATATGCAGATGATACCGTGTTGTTAGCTGAAAGCGAACAGGAGTTACAAGAACTAGTGAAGCAAGTGAACAGTATAAGTCATGAATATGGACTCGACATTAATATTGAGAAAACAAAAACTATGATAATTAGCAAAACAGACGATAAACCCACATTAAAGATAAGCGTAAATGGGGAAATCCTGGAACAAGTCAAGAGCTACGTATATCTTGGTCATATAATAACAGAAGATGGCAGATGTGAAACAGAAATCAAGAAGAGAATAGGAATGGCCAAAGCTACATTCAACAACATGAAACATATACTGACATCCAAACAGTTATCTCACAAATTAAAACTGAGAATCATAAAGTGTTATATATATTCTGCATTTCTGTATGGCGCAGAAACATGGACGATGAATAAGCAGTTGGAAGAAAGAATTGAGGCTCTTGAAATGTGGATATATAGAAGAATGGGGCGTATCTCATGGAAAGAGATGAAAACAAATAAGGAGGTCCTAGAAAATCTAGGTATGAAAAGAGAACTAATGAGGGAGGTCAAAGTTCGACAGCTAAAATACTTTGGCCACATAAAAAGGCATAACACCTTGCAGAAGACCATAACAGAAGGGAGAGTTGAAGGCAAACGTGCAAGGGGAAGACAGCGCTATAAGTGGGAAGACAACATCAAGAGATGGGCAGGAAAGAGTCTATCAGAGTGCACCATCAAGACAAGAGACCGAAGACGTTGGAGATCCATTACAGCCAACCTTCGTTGTGGAGATGGCAACTGATGATGATGATGAACTTCAGGAGGTACACAGATGACATTGAACACCTGATTTCTGAGTTTGATCGTCGATTTCAAGATGTTTCGTCCACAAATGGAACTTTTTAACAACCCATTCAAGTGCACAGTGGTGTCTCAGCCAGCAGAACTACAATTACAGTTATGTGAACTCCAATGTGACCCATTCATCAACACAACAGAAGCAACTGGAGCTGATTTGTGGAAATTACTACCAAAGGAACGTTACCCACTTCTGAGAAAATGGGCGCTAAAAGTGTGCTCTATATTTGGTAGCACATATCTCTGTGAGACAACATTTTCTGCCATGAAGCTTATCAAATCCAAGACCAGAAACAGATTAACTGACTCTGTATTATCCAATGTTCTCAGAATTGCTATGTCACAAATGGAAGTAGACATCAAATCACTGGTGAAAAGTTTTGATAAGCCACACTCTTCACAATGAAATAACACACAAATGTATGTTTGAAATAAATAATTACATGTCATATTACAAATTACAAAACAAATTAAAACAACAGATTCATTATTTTTTTTTAACAGTAATTTCAGTCCAAAGACTGGTATACATGTCTTGGCAGATGTGCAGTACAGTAGTTTGCCGTTGCTTTCTGTACGTGGTTCATTATATATGTAAAACTAAATCTCAGAACGTTATTTTTTAAGGATTTTATAGGTCTGGCCCTCTGGTGTTACCCTTTACCATAATCTGGCCCTCGGCCAATCTTAGCTTGGCCACCACTGCTCTAAACGAAGAAGCATCAATCTTTCTTCCTGGGCCAATGTAGAAGCTTTCTTCTCTTCCATCTCTTTATCATGTTGCATTTTTTTTCTGCAACAAGTCTTTTCTCTTCTTCAACACGTCTTTTCTCCTCTAATTCTATATCTTGGAGACGTCTTCTTTCAGCTTTAGCTTCCTGTTCCTCTAATTCACGCCTCATTTCAGCTTTCCTCTTCTCTTGTTTAGCTTCCTGTTCTGCTAATTCACGCTTTTGTTCAGCCTCCTCTTGTTTTACCTTGGCTAACTCAGTCATGGCAAATTCTTTCAACGCTTCCCCCTTATAGCCAAATTCTTTTCCAATCCTCATACAAGATTCTAGGGTGGCCATGTTAATTACTACCGTGACTTACTTAGTCAATTAGATAAATGGCAAGTTGCTTTACACTTCCTTGTAAGCACCAAAAATTGTGGCTATTATTATTATAGCTGTGCCTTACGCAGTCGAAAAAATAGTGGCTAGTGGCCTAATAACACACTGCAAGCAATAATTATGGCTATCTTACAATATTTGCATAAATCACTATGCAAGCAATATTAATGTAATGTCATGAACGAAAAAGAAATAGGAAAAGTAAAGCAAAGTACTATACAGAACAATATCACACCACAAGATCAAATGACACACGAGAAAAACGTTTGTAATAACCAAATAAAATTCTACTAGTGAAACAAGACGAATACAGCAAATTAGGTCAATCTACCGCAAAAAAAAATCTTAAAATAGACATAGACAGGACCCAATACAGACAGCTGATTTGAAAAAAAAACTAAACGATAGCAAGGTTAGACCTACAAATTGTTAACAAACGATGACACAACTAAGAAAAATGAAACTGAATCAATGCAAATAATTAAAAATGGTGCAAAATACATCATGTTGGCCCCAGATAGAATTGTTACCGCGTAGATTAAACTGCTAACAAAACTAAGTGTGGTCAACAGGTCAAATACATTATAATCTTCTTTAACAAATAGACAGTGCGGAAGTCGGACGACTTGTTTTGAGTTGTTTATATAGCTTCAAAGAATGAGACAGACGGACGGACAGAGAGACGGACGGACTGAGGTCATAAAGACAGACAGACGGACGGACGAACAAACGGACGGACAAACAGCTTGACGGACAGACAGACAGATGGACGGACGGACTAAGAGAAAGACAAACAGATGGACGGACGGACACGTGGGCGGGCTGACGGACAAACGGGCAGGCGGGCAGACAAACGAGCAGATAGACAGATGGGCAGGCGAGTAGACAGACAGATGAGCAGACAAACAGACAGACAGACAAACAGACGGGCAGACAGACAGAAAAACAGACGGGAAGATGTCGTACCTAGTGCCCTGTATATAGAGAGTAACGTCAACTAAGGTTTTGGTATCCTGGAAAATCGCGACTTTCAAAATTAGCTACAAATACAGTAGCACATATTTGTATCTAAGGTCCTTTTTCCAGCGATACGGGTGCTGAACCCGTATCGCTGGAAAAAGGACCTTAGATACAAATATGTGCTACTGTATTTGTAGCTAATTTTGAAAGTCGCGATTGGGTCCTTTTTCCAGTGATACGGGTTTGTCCGCCATTTTCGGCCAAACCTTAGTTGACGTTACTCTCTATATACAGGGCACTAGTCGTACCGATAGATTTTGAGTTATTTTTGGTCCCGTCTGAGTAGAGTGGATGGTGATAAGTACGTGAGAGAAAAAAAGGTGTGAGAAATAGATTTCACGGGTGATAATTTAAGGAACAAAATATGTCTATGGAATGAATACGTTTCTCTATTCCAGCCTATATATACGACTATAATTTAGTACAAGACAACCTTGCCCTCCTCATACATATAAATATAAGTTTAACTATACACACACACAGCTATGTGACAACAAGACACACAAACAGGAAAAACTACGGTTAATTGGGTATGGGTCTGACCAACACATTAAAGTTAAGTTTCTTTTGTTGTTTATTATCATTTAAATTTGACAACATCAAACATTTAAAGAAAGATCAAAATAAAATCAGATTTACATACATATCTTCTTCTTCTTCCTCGTTCGCCCTGAAAAGGACGGTGGTTGCGTTGTGTCTGTTTACGCCGTAGCTGTGATATCTGCATCTTTCGGTCGACACATCCGACTTCAGCACGGCATTTTTGGGGACCGGGTTTGCCTTCCCTCTTCGATCCGAACTCGCTCAGCCAGACTGCACTGCTGCAGACTGTTTCCAGGACCACCACGTGGAGGTGGAGTACGGTCTTGGTCAGGTCTGGTTCGCTGACCCTGATGCTAGCAGTCAAGCTATGGGTCGCTGACTGCATTCTCTATTGCTGCATCTTTTGGTCCCAACATACATATGAACTAGCAGAATAAATGTCCCCCCTTCCCCTATTGAGAAAGGGAACCCAAAAAGTTACTAACTCAAAGGTCACAGGTTAGCACTATTGTACAGAATAGACAGTAAAGTAACAAGTTCCTACTACATGCTACCCAGTAAAGTTAACAAGTTTAAGCAAAATCCTATGTTGGTAAAGTTCCTGTAACAAAGAAAAATATTCACTATCTCTGTCATACAGTGGCCACTCAATCACGCTTGCCTATTCTTGGTGATATCCTTTGGAAATACAATTATCCTGAATATAAAAATGCCAGGTTTTATTTCCCAAATTGGCCCCAGTCCATCCCCTAACAAGTCAAGACTAGCGAGGTGAACGCCGAATCTGGTGTGGGTTTTTCCTGGATAAACAAATGTCACCACGAATAGTTAGTGTAGCGAAACGTGCTCTTGAGGTTCACAGTTAAAAAGAAAGAGGAAAATACTTCCAGTATTGGGAAACATCTGGTTGCTAAAAATGTTACAAATGATGATGATGAAAATCCTATCGGCTGACTCTATGGGAGAGTGCCGATTCTGAAACAGCGTAACTTTATGGATAAATCCTCTTAATACGACTATCAGAAGTCGGGAGTATAAGTGTTATTTTGTATACCCCACTGGGCTGATAAAAATGAAAAAAATATTGCTGGGTTTTGTAGGTCTAGTTAAATTTACAAGTTAAAATGTTTCTCATGTATCTTTGGCAAGTCCTTGCTCACAAATTAAATTGGTGACGCACAAGGAAAGAAAAGTCAACATTAACCGTTCAGTAAATGAAGAAAAAAAACCGCTGGACGCCCTTGATCAGGTCTGCAGAAAATCATAATGAAAGATCCCCACGAATGCTATTAACACATTTTCCACAATGGTTCTAGAACTACGTGCTTAGACTATCCAAAAATTCTGAGTGACAACTGATAGCAGGTTTAAGAAAACAGTTTATATATCATCATGTTTCTCTGATCTATAGATGATGTTACCTTTCACACTATTGTGTGTACCAGAGAATCAGAAACATGAGTTCCCCAGATAAAGCTTTACCGTCGGCCTTCTGGCGAGGTTTCAACCGTCATCAAAAAACTTATATCCGTGTAACGGGGTTCTCGAAGATTTTCTCTGTATGAATGCCCGCTTCTGAGATCAAAGAGCCCAGGGGTTTTCTGTCTCACCTAAGTACGAACTTCAAAGCGTACTCGGGGAAAGATTTTGCCGGTGAGTCTACTTCAAAGCATATTCGGTGTTATTCACGTGCGGTCTGTCAGGTATCGTATGATTGACAGATAAGCTTGCGTGATGGGACGAGGTAAACAAACCTGATTCGCTACCTGTTATGACTGGCAGGTCACGAAAGTTTGTAAACCTTGCGTTAGCTCGTGTTCACAGAAAAAGAGGTGTGGATGAAAAATAAGCTTGTGTGAGTAAGACAGACAGAAAAATGCATGGTTTTGCTAGCAAATCATAGAACGCTAACGGGATTACAAAGACTGTCAGATTACCGTAGGTTTTTTTTCCATTATACGTCACAGAAGACATACGTTTTTCTGATCATTTCAATTGCCCTCTCCATATCGAGGGCTGGCTACAGTGTATCTCCAACACACCTTCTGTCTCTAGTCTTGATGCTGTACTCTGATAAACTCTTTCACGTCCATCTCTTGATGTTATGTCTTCCTCTTGCACGTTTGCCTTCAACTCTGCCTTCTATTATGGTTGTCAGAAAGGTGTTATATCTTTTTATTTGACCTAACTATATTATTTTTGTGACTTGAATGTCGTTTATGATTTCTCTTTTCATTTTCTTTCGTTGTTAGGTTTTTAAGTGCATTGATTACTGTAAATGTGTGAGTGAGATGAATAAGTGATGGGAGGGCGTGAGTGAATACATAAGTGTGTGCTGATTGAGTGATTCCATGAAACGAGTAAGTGATTCCCGGAAATGTGTGACCGATTAAGTAAACTATACGTGAGGAGAGAACGTGAAGTGAGAGGGTGAGTGAATACATGAGCGCAGATTAAGTGGGATGCGCGACCAAGTGAACGAGTATGTGTATGAGTGAGGAAAGTAAGTGAAGTGAGGGAATGAAATTTGTGAGCGAGGAAAGTAAGTGAAGTGAGGGAATGAAAAGTATGAGCGAGGAAAAGAAGTGAATTGCGGGAATTAAATGTGTGAGCGAGGAAAGTAAGTGAAGTGAGGGAATGAAATGTGTGAGCGAGGAAAGTAAGTGAAGTGAGGGAATGAAATGTGTGAGCGAGGAAAGTAAGTGAAGTGAGGGAATGAAATGTGTGAGTGAGGAAGGTAAGTGAAGTGAGGGAATGAAATGTGTGAGTGACGAAAGTAAGTGAAGTGATAGAGTGAAATATGTGAGTGAGGAAAGTCAGTGAAGTGAGGGAATGAAATGTGTGAGTGAGGAAAGTAAGTGAAGTGAGGGAATGAAATGTGTGAGTGACGAAAGTAAGTGAAGTGATAGAGTGAAATATGTGAGTGAGGAAAGTAAGTGAAGTGAGGGAATGAAATGTGTGAGTGAGGAAAGTAAGTGAAGTGAGGGAATGAAATGTATGATGAGTGAGGAAAGTAACTGAAGTGAAGGAATGAAGCGTGTGAGCGAGGAAAGTAAGTGAAGTGAGGGAATGAAATGTGTGAGTGAGTGAGAGAATGAATCAGTGAATGTGCCGGTGATATAAGTTAGTACCTGAAGCACGAAGGTGATTAGGTGAGTTGTTGAGTAGGTGACTGGGCGGGCAAATGGGTGAGCTGTGGGGGGAGGGGGCTTGGATGAGTACTCCAAGTTGAATTGCTGAGTGAGTGAAGATTGCCCCCGTGTAGTTTCCGGGGATCTCCGAGGAGACAAAGAAAGAATCTGACGTCTGCTTCCTCTGGCAGCTCGTGAGAGGAGACTAATATGAGGTTGTGCGTGAGACTGGCAACCTCATGACGTATAATAGACGGATACAGCAACCACTACTACTGTGACATAGACATCCTAAAGAGGGCTGTTGATAGTGGATCCATGCTCCTAAGGGAGCGAAAACAGAAATACTGAGTGAAGGTAGGTGGATGCAAAGTTAGAGCGTGCGTGAGTTTGTTTGATTGAATGAATAAGACGGGCGGAGAAGAAAAAACACTCAGTTGATTTCATTCACCTAATAGCGAGAAAGAAGGGGGGAGACAAGAAACACCCAACATTCTAATGCTTATATTTGAAAGGATAAGTCAGAAAAGACTACATACGAGGACATTTCAAGTTGACCTATTTTCTGTCTATAAAACTTTGCTAAGAAATATTGTAAGTAAAATTTACGAAAAAGATATAGATTTCTTTAAAAACAAAACAGAGTTCTTGTTCTTGTACATCCGTCGGAAGTGACGACACGATCAATGATGGAAAAGCAGAAGATAAAGTTACTAGTATAAACAAGAATAATCATTCTTCATGGGCGGTTCCAGTTACATAGGAGTCGTGTAAGTTTTTAATACATGGACACACGTGATCTGTGGATTCGATTTCCAAGATCTAACTGCCCAACAGGTCAGACTTTAATGTTCTAGTGCTTCAATAAAACAAATCATCCACGACATAACATAGAGTCTAACTAACATCAGATTTTTTTTTCCCCTTAACCAGCGGCACTTGGGCTTTCAGCCCTTCGTCCCAATGACATGTCATTGCGAGGCTGGGGAACCTGTGGACTTTCCTTCCAACCCGGTCAGGAGCTTCGCTCCTTTCCATCCACAGAGGGTTTATCTCAGGAGCCGTTCAGGTTATTCAGTCAAAATCCCGGTCGCTGACACTGCTTCAAATGCCCACGCCCGGGCTTGAACCTTGAACACCTGATCGCCAGCGCAATGTGGTAACCATTACACCAGCGCGGCTACCACCTAACAACAGATAATATTTGTTGTTTCAAACGGACATCTGAGGGCTGTCCCCATCATTATGGTCATTACCCTTGTTCCCTACGGAGCATAGGCTTTCAACAAATTCATGCCAAGCTTATCTGACCCGTGCCATCCGTTCAGGATAAATTCCTGTCTTCGTTATGTCCTTTTCATGTCTTTCTCCACTTTCCTTCTCGGTTTTTTTTTTTTTTTTTTTAATTAATGAAGAAAAATATCCCGTTCGACCTCTGATGGGTTATAATTAGGATATATATTGTTTTCAATTCCAAATAATATGAAAAACTGCCGATATGAGAAAGTGAAAAAAATAATAAATAAGAAGTGAAAGTTTAATTTTTTTTTTTTTAAAGGAGGTGGCAGAGGGAAGGGGCATAGATTTGTCGTAATTTCAGGGAGGAGTTTGAAGTGTGGTTTCTAGTCGCTCATCTTAACTCCGCCTGTTCTTAATTATCAGCATAGTTTAAACGTTGGCCGTTTCTCAATGCTGTTCATTTTGTTAGGTTTAAAGTTGCCAAGAAAGAAGTCACTTAAGACATTTTTTTTAAAATTAATAAATAAAAAAATGTCAGTGACATCACATTTGTCAAATCATTGTAAATAGGGACAATCACAATTATGCTTATACGTTAAATAAATAAATAAAAATATTTTTTAAAAAAATTAAAAAACCAAACAAACAAAATCAATAAGAAACTCTGAACAAGAATAATATTAAAGTAAAGGGGTGTAAAGTCCTGGTGGTTCCAGTTATATAACTGACTTTAACAGATATTTAATTGACTTTCATCTGTTAAAAGTCATATGTATTGTAAGAACAGCATCAGACCTTCACATTCCCAGCCACTATATATTAACATTTGTTCGTGTTAAATATTGTTTGACTATATTATGCATTTCCCTAGGTCTGTCTACTCTTAACACCTCTTCTATATTTATAGGTAAATTGGATGCTTGGAAATAATCTAATATTGGTATTCTCATTTGTTCATACCTCTTACATTTTAACAAGAAATGTTCTATATTATTGTCTTGAAGACATACTGCACAGTAAGGTTCTTCTATTCTGAAATAGCCTTTTCCCAGCTGTAGTCTGAGAAGTTTCTTATTACTGGGAATTTTTAATTCCCTAGATATCTGACATTTTCTTGGAGCCTTGAACAACTTATATGCATGTCTTCCTTTCAGATTTTTATCCCACTCTGTTTTCCATTCATCTGTTATTAAATCTTTAATTAAGCTCTTAATCTCTGATTTACTCGTCCCTACATTTATTAAATAAATATTAGACAAACATAAAGGTATGTTTTCAGGCACTCGTAAGAAATAAAGAAGTAGAACACTAGACAACAGAAAAAAAACAGACGTGAGTGGCTTACCCAGGATTCGAACCCCGGACCTTCCGTACGACAACATCGCCTAGCTAAACAAGCGAATCACACTATCCTCCCGGCCAGCTAGGCATCCCCATAAAAAAGATGTTTTACTGACCGGTCATTAGTGCGAAACACAAGACAACGCCGGAAGTTTACAATGGGCAGCTTAGCCTTATATTTCCCTCTATGCCAACATGTGAAGGTATCCAAGCAATTAAGACTGAACATCCTCTGGAATATAATTATGTAGTAGCAAGAAATATCTCCTCTGCTATATCAGGTCTACTACATTCTCGTAAGTTTCTACGTGCTTTAATTGTTGAAAGAGAGTCAGTTAAAACTGTTAGTTTTTTGGGTGGGTTATTAGAGAATATTTCTAGTGCTTTTAGTATTGCCACCATCTCTGCAGTGAAAATGGATGTATTTTCCGTGATGCTATATTCTGTTGCCATTTTCCATATTGGAATATATATTCCTATCCCCAATTTGCCTTCCTCTCCCTTTGATCCATCTGTGTACACAGTAAGGCTGTCTTTTGATATTTGTTGTATATATTTATTGGCTCTGTTTTTAATATCTTTTATATTATTTGTTTTCTTAAGTATTTCTGCTAGGTGGTTGTGGCGAGAGGTTTTGTTTGGCTCTTGGATCAGTATAGTACTGACAATTACAGAAATAGAATTTCTGCAGAAAATGGTGAAGTCCCAGTGTCTGAGAGGACTACTGGTATCACAAATTAGTTACGGCTGTGAATGATCTGATCTCGAAACAATAGTATAGAGGAGACCGACATAAAGCGCCACCTCTGCTGTGTAACTAATTGTGATATTAAACAAAGCAAGGAAACAGATTTTTACTTAACAATGATAAAATTGACAAGTCGTTCAAAATACAATTTCCTTATATTTTATTTAGTATATATACACTATCTACTCTGGTGCAGAAAGGTGAATGTTGCAAAAAATGGAATGAAATGAATTGGTAAGTTTACATATGATTTACAAATATTTATATTTATAAATATTACAACACGTTTTCCAATTATAGGAACAAAAATTATATCAGCTGTGCTGTTAATTAAGGATATAACGTTTATCAGCTATGCTGTTATTTACGTATAATTTATCCACTATGATCTTATTATTGTCTCTTGCTACGCTAATTCACGTTTTCTTCATTGACAGTTCTATGCTCACAATGCCGACAGAAATGGTACTAATGTGTACTCATCTCTCTTAAGTCTGTTCTGCTTTGTTTGGTTCACACACTCCTGCTGAGTATCGTTCCTTTAGCCCACCCAAGACTGAGGGGGACCAAAGATGTAGAGTCTGGTCAACCTCTATGCTCCTGCGGAGTTCCAGGCAGCGGGATTGACTCGAACATACGACCTCAGGTTTTTAGGACACAATTAAACCCTCCTAAGATTTTAAACTGGCCAGGTTTTGACGCGACTTAGTGAAGTAGGTTGCAGGTCGATGCCCTCAGGTAAGTTACCATAAATCAAGGTGACAGCTTCTCCCTCTTCAGTCTGTATCTCTGGCGTCAAGTTCGGGGTTGCGTGGTTAGCATAAAATCCGCCCGATTATATAGTCAAAGTAACTACTTGAGGAAAGCTTTCGGTTGGTTCCTGGCGGAGCAAGTTGATTGGTTTCCTCCGGTTTTGTACCTGGTCTCATACAGCCTAATTTTATTCAGTTTTCATCGGCCATCTTGCGTTAATTTATTCTGTCTCAGAGACTGGTGAACGTTGATCGTTGATTGGTTGAAGCAAATCTGTATCTCGACATAGTGATTAACAAAGTAGTGGGTTACACTTCTTTTCACGACATAGCCCCCTCCTTTCCTAGCTGTGACTTGTCATAGCTGACGTGTAAACCCCTGCTGTGGTTAATCCTTTTGCGTCTGTCCTTCCAGAGTACTAGGGTGTCGACTTAAAAAATCAGCTCCTACATTGTCTCTTCCCGGAATGTAATTCACGGTAAAGGAATAAGGCGCCAGAAGCAGACTCCACCTTAACAATCTCGAATTTAGCTTTTTAGATGCAGCCAAGAATGTTAAAGGTTGGTGATCGCTTTGGACAATGAAGTGTGTCCCATACAGATAAGGTGAAAATTTGTTGATGGACCAAATTAGAGCTAAACATTCTTTCTCTATGGTCGAGTAATTCAACTCAGCTGCATTCAGCTTCCTACTGGCGTAGGCGACTGGTAAAAGTTCCTCCGGCTGGGCTTTTGATTTCTGCAAGAGAGTTGCACCAATACCTATACTGCTAGCGTCCGTTCTAAATACAAATTCCTGTGTGATATCGGGTAGTGTAAGGATGGGTTTGCTGGTGAGTTTTGCTTTTAGCTCTGTGTAAGCTTTCTCACAATCAGCATTCCATTGGATTTTGTCAGGCTGTCCTTTCTTCGTTAAGTTGGTTAATGGTGCACACAGAGAGTTAAAGTGGGGTATGTACTTCTGATAGAACCCACATAAAGACACGAATGATCTCACATCTTTCTTCGTTTGAGGTCTGGGTGCTTTCTTTAGCTTCTCTATATTCTTTGGGTCAGGAGACATATGACCTGTAGAAATAGTGTGACCTAAGAATTCCAACTCCTTACAACCGATATAGCACTTGGTTGGACGTGCAGTCAATCCAGTTTCTCTCAGTCTGTCAAACAACATGGAGAGCGCTACTATATGCTCTTCAAATGTGTTTGTAGCAACAAGAAAGTCATCCATAAAGTTAGTGATATGGGGATTTTGTAGAGGTTCCAATAATTTCCTCATCATTCTTGAAAAGATACTTGGAGATTTTTTCAGCCCAAAGGGTAGTACATTAAACTCGTAGTGTCCGTCCGATGTACTAAATGCCAGCATTTTCCTAACTTCTGGTTTCACTGGTATTTGGTAGTATCCCTTGCTTAGATCTACCTTCGATAAATACCTAGCCTTACTCAGTGTAGAGAACAGCTGGTTGGTGTCAGGTAATGGGTCCACCTGAGATTCTGTGATCGCATTTAGCTTCTTGTAGTCAATACATAACCTGTGTTCACCACTAGGCTTCCTTAATAGCACCACACTTGAGCTATAGGGAGATTCAGACTTTGAAATAATTCTCTTTTAAGAGATAGTCAATCTCATCCTTGAGTGTTTGTGCTTGCTATTGTTCAGTCCATGTCCGCAGCAATGCTTCCAGTGGACTGGGTATGGGGACGGCAATACAACAACGTTGCCGGACCCACACCTATTTCTATTGTAAGGGGCAGTATACCGAAGTGGGGCCTGTCTCCATCAACTGTTTGGTACAGCCCTGGTTCCTACCTCCTTTGGTTCGGGTTTGTTTCTGCAGCTTTTTTAATACTGGTTGCTGACTAACCAAATTTTCCAAATGATCCAGGCCATGGTGTTCCGACAAATATCTAGTCGGGGTGGGATGTCTCTCGTCCCCTCTCTGTACAATACGGAGAGTTGCCATGGTTACTGGTGTAACAGTAGACTTGTTGTGATTTCGTTTTCTCGTTATCACTGCTTCTACCTGTTGTTTTCTCTTGTGTATCTTCTTTGTGGGCCTACGTCCGCAACAATGCTTCCCTAGGTCCTGTAACTGGTCTACGCTTCTGAATGAGGTTACCTGGTTACATTCTGAACAGGATTTCATATACCGACTTATGTCTTCAATTATTCCTGGCCAGTAATATCGCAATGCTATATTTTGACCAGTGGCCCCTTTTCCTCTGTGGCCACTGCCTGATGTAGCATGCTCTTGCTCCATAATTTCCTCCCTATAGAATTTTGGCACTACCAGCTGTCCATGCCCTTTAGGTCCTTTTCCAGCTTGTCTGTAGAGTAGGCCATTTTCAATATAGTAGTCTCCTTTCTCTG
This sequence comes from Oreohelix idahoensis, assembly GCA_024509875.1. Classification (NCBI taxonomy): domain Eukaryota; kingdom Metazoa; phylum Mollusca; class Gastropoda; order Stylommatophora; family Oreohelicidae; genus Oreohelix; species Oreohelix idahoensis. The sequence continues at coordinate 289,237 of JAMPIV010013887.1, forward strand.
GAGGGTTATGGGCCTTTGGCAGTTTGCCAAAACAAGGCTTCAATGTGCTGTCTGCTGTTTGAGCCTTTTTCATCTTTGTACGATGAATGTTTGTTGGATCTCCCTCCTCCTTTTTGGTGCTCGACCTGGTATGGTTTGCTGCCATGACAACAGGTTTTATTGGGTCACCCAAAAAGACATATTTACATCCTATTACCAGCGGGTATATAGGATCATCACTTACTGCTGCTCTTATCACTCCTTCCACATAGCCAGTTCTCACATTGATCCTTGCTATGGGAAGTGTCATGGTGCCGGTTCCCTGCATTGCCCCTTGTATGTCCACTGTTTCTGTGGTAAGTTGATCAGGGTGCACTAGGGTTGCACTCACGACTGAGTCGAATTCCAAACCTGAATCATATAAGCACTGAATTTTAGTGCCATTACATGTCACTTCCTCACAGACAGGGGGATGATGGAAGTCCTTCTGACTTACTGCCATTTCCTTCCTTCCCTTGTTCCCTGTTGTGAGACACGCAGCGTAATAAGGAGGGTTGTTCCTTCTGCAGTCTGCAGTATTGTGGTTACTCATTAGACAAGTTTTACACCACTTTCCTTCCTTCCGGTAAGGTGTCTTATCCGATCTTAGAGGGTTTTTGTCCTTTTGGTCAAATCTTTGTTTGTTCCTTGTGGTATGGTCTTTTTGTTCATATTTGGTATAGTTTTGTGATGATGTGAAGTTTTCATCCTGCTTTTTCCTATTTCCTAATACTTCTGCCTGAGCTGCTTGATATCTCTCAGCAACAGTTACAATATCTCCCAATCTCTCTGCTCATTGTTCCATGATAAACTTCCTCATTTCTTGAGGCATGGACTCTTTCACTTGCTCCATCATTATCATTTCTTTCAGATTTTGACACTTTCCTAAACTACTCCATTTTTCCAAATAGGTTTCCAGTCTAGCAGAGAATTGGTGATAGTTTTCTCCTGGAAGAAGTTTAGCTGTTCGGAATTTCTTTCTATATGATTCTGAGTTCTTTTCATATCTCACAAGCAGTGCCTGCTTCAGGATTTCATAATCTTCCTGGTCATCTCTTGAGAGCTTCAAATACACATCGTAGGCCACACCTCTCAATCCCTGAGATAGTTTAAGACTCCATTTTTCTTTCACTAAGCCATAGGTAGTGGCTAATCTTTCGTATCTATCCAGGTACGACTCGATGGCGTCTTCTTTCTCAACAAATGGGTCCAGATGAAAATTCATGGCCCCACTTGAGGTGCTCTGGCTGGAGCTACTCTCAGAGTGAGGTGAGCTACCACCATTATTGCCAGTATTTGCCTGAATTTCAAGCTCTTTTAATCTCAACTGATGGTCTCTCTCTGCTTGTAATTTCCTTTCCTCAGCTTCAGCCTCCCATTTCTTTTGGCCTCAATTTCTAATCTTTTGGTTTCTCTCTCAGCTTCCAGTCTTTTGTCTTCTCTCTCAGCTTCCAGTCTTTTGGCTTCTCTTTCAGCTTCCAGCCTTTTGTCTTCTCTCTCAGCTTCCGCTTGCAACCGCCTTTCTTCAGCCTCTAATTTCTTTGCTTCTCTATCAGCCTCTAATTTCCTTGCTTCAGTCTCTAATTGCAACTTTCTTTCTTCCCTATCCATATGTTTGTCCACTTCTGTTGTGACATACTGAGTGAGAGCATCACCTGTAATATTTAATTCCTTACCCATCTGCATGATTGCAGTCCTGAACTTCACCAGATCAGCCATGGCGTTACTTAGATAGGGTATGTATATTTACTATAACCCAATTATTGTAATTAAACTTAATTAATTTAAATGAACAAAAAATTTCCGTGCAACTTTGTGAGCATCAACTATTTACTGAGTACTAAATGGTACTCCTCCTAAGAAAATAATTTTGTAAAAATCCTATAATGATTTTCTCAAAAAAAAAATTTATTTTCTTATGTTACCTATGGTTGGCACAAGTTAGAGTGTAGATAGATGAATAGACTAAGTATGGCTCAAGATATACAGAAATATCCCAGGAACGAGCCCCCAGTGTGGCGAGAGGTTTTGTTTGGCTCTTGGATCAGTATAGTACTGACAATTACAGAAATAGAATTTCTGCAGAAAATGGTGAAGTCCCAGTGTCTGAGAGGACTACTGGTATCACAAATTAGTTACGGCTGTGAATGATCTGATCTCGAAACAATAGTATAGAGGAGACCGACATAAAGCGCCACCTCTGCTGTGTAACTAATTGTGATATTAAACAAAGCAAGGAAACAGATTTTTACTTAACAATGATAAAATTGACAAGTCGTTCAAAATACAATTTCCTTATATTTTATTTAGTATATATACACTATCTACTCTGGTGCAGAAAGGTGAATGTTGCAAAAAAATGGAATGAAATGAATTGGTAAGTTTACATATGATTTACAAATATTTATATTTATAAATATTACAACACGTTTTCCAATTATAGGAACAAAAATTATATCAGCTGTGCTGTTAATTAAGGATATAACGTTTATCAGCTATGCTGTTATTTACGTATAATTTATCCACTATGATCTTATTATTGTCTCTTGCTACGCTAATTCACGTTTTCTTCATTGACAGTTCTATGCTCACAATGCCGACAGAAATGGTACTAATGTGTACTCATCTCTCTTAAGTCTGTTCTGCTTTGTTTGGTTCACACACTCCTGCTGACTATCGTTCCTTTAGCCCACCCAAGACTGAGGGGGACCAAAGATGTAGAGTCTGGTCAACCTCTATGCTCCTGCGGAGTTCCAGGCAGCGGGATTGACTCGAACATACGACCTCAGGTTTTTAGGACACAATTAAACCCTCCTAAGATTTTAAACTGGCCAGGTTTTGACGCGACTTAGTGAAGTAGGTTGCAGGTCGATGCCCTCAGGTAAGTTACCATAAATCAAGGTGACAGCTTCTCCCTCTTCAGTCTGTATCTCTGGCGTCAAGTTCGGGGTTGCGTGGTTAGCATAAAATCCGCCCGATTATATAGTCAAGTAACTACTTGAGGAAAGCTTTCGGTTGGTTCCTGGCGGAGCAAGTTGATTGGTTTCCTCCGGTTTTGTACCTGGTCTCATACAGCCTAATTTTATTCAGTTTTCATCGGCCATCTTGCGTGAACAAGATGGCCGTTAATTTATTCTGTCTCAGAGACTGGTGAACGTTGATCGTTGATTGGTTGAAGCAAATCTGTATCTCGACATAGTGATTAACAAAGTAGTGGGTTACACTTCGTTTCACGACAGTGGTAGTCCGTGTTACTCGGAGCAAGCAAGAGGACATGCACACCATCATAGCTGGCAGACGCTGGAGCTGGGTTGGCCATGTCCTCAGAAGAGACCCCGATGCCATCACAAGAACAGCTATGCTTTGGACCCCTGAAGGAAAACGAAAAAGAGGCCGACCAAAAACAACCTGGCGGAGGACTGTGGAGGCTGAGATGCAAAGAATGAACCAGAGTTGGGGCACTGTACGAAGGATGGCCACCGACCGAGCAAAGTGGAATCAATTTGTTGTTGCCCTACAAGACGCCACTAGGCGTGATGGCCACTGACTGCTTTGACGGTCGGCGGCTAAGGACCAAAGAAGAAAGAAGGTAGTCCGTGTCTGGTTTCTTGATCTCCCAGGGTGGAATCACTGGCTTGTATTCACAAATGTTATTAATTGATGTAATTAATGTACCCAGATGGACAATTTCCTCCATACATTTCCATCCTATAGGGTATCTAGTTGTATTCATTGGATTGGCCTGAGTTGTTAGTTGGCATCTGGTAAAAGCTGTATGTGATGGGTGAGACTTATCTAACATAACTCTGATCATGTAATTTAGTCTTAACTCCTTTCTCCGTAATTCCAAGGATAGAATTCCTAAAGCCACCTCTATAGCTCCCATTGATGTTGATCTGATTGCACCTGCTATTGTACATAAAGCCTGATGTTGAATTCTGTCTAATTTAATCTTGTTACTGTGTGCAGCAGAGTCATATATTATACTTCCATAATCTATTTTTCCTCTAATAAAAGATTTATAAAAAGTGAGCATTGTCTTAGTGCTTGCACCTCATCCATTACCTTTCAAATATCTTAATAAGTTACGTGGTTTTTCCCTGCCTCGTTGTACCTCTGTTACCCAAATAAAAGCGTTATAATGCAATCAGCAGGTATCCTCAATAAATAAATAAATACTACACACATAAAGGTATGTTTCAGGCACTCGTGAGACATAAAGAAATAGAAAGCTAGACAACAGAAAAACAACAGAAGTGATAGGTTTGCCGGAGAAACGAACCAAGGCCTATCCGAACGGCAACACCGCCTAGCTACGGAAGCGAATCACACTATTCTCCCTGCCAACTTTGCACCACTAGGTTTTCTCAATGTGTCTTCTTGCATTTCCGGAGACTTCTTCTCAGATCGTGTTCCACTTGCACTTGTCTGATTCTTGTTATCATGTCCACATTGGTGCATCCTTCTTGTTATCATGTCCACATTGGTGCATCCTTCTTGTTATCATGTCCACATTGGTGCATCCTTCTTGTCATCATGTCCACAATTATGCATTCTTCTTGTTATGCAGATATGGACGGCAACCGTTCTCTTACCACTCATTTTCGTGTTCTCTATTTCATTCTCATGAACTTGTTTATCTTGTCAAGAGTTTCATACAAGATGTGAGAGGTACTCCTGGGTAACTTTTGCATTGTGGACAAGTCCGAGGTCTGACAGACCATGTCTATTGTCCTCCGCGTAGGATAATTCCTATCAGTAACCTTTTTATTTAATGGTGTTGAGTGGTTAGAGCGCTGGCCCCTCGCGGTAAAGGTGCCGGGTTCGATTCACGGTGTCGACAGGCTCCAGTCGACCGATCTGTAAATAATTTCTTGTCTTTACTCTCGAGTTAGGGAAGGAAAAGGCAACGATTAAGGTAACTGGTCACTCCACACTTCTCGGTACGGGATCTAGTATATCGAAGTCTCTAACACTTCTCGCCCCTACGGCAATATCTACTGTGGGACTATCTCTACCTTTTACTGTTTATTGAGACGTAGAGTGGCAGCGTTGTTAGAGCTCTTGCTTCGCTAAGAACCCAGAAAATGCCAGTGGATGACGAAATGAGAAGAAGAAACTGGTGATGGAGAGAACACGTATTGAGGAAATCTGTTGATAACATTACAAGGCTGTCCGTTTTCTGGAATTCCTAGCGTAATAGAGACAGAGGGGGAACAAGAACGTTATAGAGAACAGACTTGGATACAGACGTGAAAGGGATCTGGAGGGGATGGAAAGACCTTGAACTGATGGCACGAGACGGAATGACTTGGCACGTGTTTGTTGAAGGTCGAAGCTCATTGGAAGCCGAATGGCAGTAAAAATAAAAAATATGCACAAACACACGCATGCACGCACGCACGCACATATCAATTTTTTTTTTGTTAAGACGAAACCAAATGCTACTAATGTATTTTGTACTCCGTAAGTAACATAGAGATCATGTCTGCATTCAGTTTGGCGGCAGTGACGAAATGTAATGTTGATAGCCTTTCACCGTCATTGTGTACTTTGTACATGTTCCAAGAAATGTGGTCCGGACCTTGATCTTGACTGTGGATCTTGGCTAGCTCCCCCTCGTGTTCCAGTCAGGAAAGCACCTCTTTGCTTGTTTAAAGTCCAGGCAATGTGACTTTTGTTTACTAGTCGTTGATCGTCTTCTGCCGCGTTCACCTTTGAAGCAATTTCAGCAGATGCATGAGATACAACTCCTGAAGGGTCAACTAAGCTAATAGCGTAATTACCGTAATCATTGGCAGTTAGATAGTCTTCGTTGCCATGGTAGACCTGGGTAGCAATAAAGAAAAATGCGAGCCACTGTGGAAAAAAATAATAAATAAGAAATGAAAGTTTAAATTCTTTTATTTTAAAGGAGGTGGCAGAGCGAAGGGGCATAGATTTATCGTAATTTCAGGGAGGAGTTTGAAGTGTGGTTTCTAGTCGCTCATCTTAACTCCGCCTGTTCTTAATTATCAGACAATATCCAGAAGATGTTCTTACCTCTGCCTTAGAACGTGTTCTCCCTATCTCACGTCTAGAGGCCCTCAAACCCCGCCAAAAAACCTCCTCTGATAGAGTCAAGTTAATAATGACCTATCACCCTCACAGCACTGCTGTCAAAAGGATCCTGTTTCGCCACCTACCTCTCCTCCAAGCTGACCCAGTGGCGCGGGAAGCATTTAGTGAGCCACCCTTGCTGGCATATAGACGGGACAAAAATTTGAGGGACCTCCTAGTCCACAGCCGTCTGAAAACCGTCAACAATGGCCACTTTGGAACCAAGCCATGTAACCGTACCCGATGTAAGACATGTCAGTATGTAATCGAAACACGTTCAGTCTCGTTCCCTAACGCCAAGTTCACCATCACCCATGGCTTCACATGTGAGTCACGCAACGTCATTTATGCTATTATATGCAAACGTTGCACCATTACGTACATCGGCCAAACGGGCACACGACTGGCGACCGATTCTGCAGACACCTCTATGACATCTCTCAGTTTAATTCCTCACCTGTGGCCATCCACTTCAATGGCCCTGACCACCACGGTGCCACTGACATCCAGGTGACAGTCATCAGATACTGTTCCTCGGACGCCAACAGTCGGTTTCGCCAGGAACAACGCCTCATCCATCTTATGGGTTGCCTCAGACCACACGGTTTGAATACCCAACATTCTTTTGTCTGAGACGCCTTTCTCTATCGAGTCCCAATTGTATTATGACTTTCTACTTTGATGCGATCACCCTTTTTTTTTTTTTTAATTACCATTTTTTTAATTTAATAATTTTATTTATTTATTTATTTACTTATTATTATTACCTTTTTTTTTTAAATTTGTTTATTTATTTTATTTTATTTAAAAAAAATTTTTTTAATTATTTTTTCCTTTATTATTTTTTATTTTATTTATTTCTTTATTTTTTATTTATTTATTTATTTTTTTAAAATTTATTTATTATTATTATTTATTTATTTATATTTTATTTATTTTTATTATTATTTTATTTATTATTTATTGATTACTTTTTTCTTTTTTCTCACTCTTTTCCAGTCTTTGTTTTCATTATTTCTTATTTTTAATGTACTATCAACTTCCTCTTTCCGGTTTAGTGGCAGCCATCTTGCTTCACATGTGACTGGACTTAATATTAAGGGAGTTTTTTTCTCTTATTTTTATAGTTTCATGTTCTCTACTTAATTCTCATTTTCTTTCCCTCCTGTCTCTTGTTTGTCTGTCCCTGACGAAGGCCTTGTGGCCGCAACGTAGGTTTTTCTTGTCCTTCTCCTTGTAAGACGTATTACTATTTGTGTGGGTGTGTGTGTGTGTGTTTTTTTTTTTTTCAACTGTTCTTAATTATCAGTTTAAACGTTGGCCGTTTCTCAATGCTGTTCATTTTGTTAGGTTTAAAGTTGCCAAGAAAGAAGTCATTAAAGACATTTTTTAAAAATTAATAAATAAAAAAATGTCAGTGAAACATTTCTAAAATTGCACATTTTTAACGTGGCACGTTTTCTCTCTCGTTCGGGACAGTAGTTAGATGGCGCTGTGCGGTAAAACTGGACAAATCTAGTGTGTATTTTAAGTGTTTGTTGCCAGTTTGTCTCGGCAAATGTTTGCGGCTGTTTTTGGTTTTGTTGTCATCTAAAGACAAGTCAATGTTCTTTTTTAAACTACCATTTACGCTTCCTGCTTTCCCTGTGTAGAAGAGTGAATTTTTTTTTTAAAGTTGGTTACTTGCTTAAGCGAATGTGGGCCTGTTGTTTCGAGGATTTGAGAACATGCGAGTTGGTCATGTGTACTATAAACGTTTAGGCTGGAATTTATCTTAAATATATTCGTACATTTAATGCTGGTGTCCTTGCATTTCTGTGACTGTGGACGTTTATTCTGAACTCCCACTGTTATGTAAGTACGTCTTTATTGTTCTAAAAGTCATTCACATCATCATTATTGTCATCACTAGTGTAAAAGTCCGTCAAAAGACGGGAATTAAATTCAAAAGTACCAATACCTAAACGGCAACAAAAGTATTTTTTAAAAACCGCTGTGCATCACTACAGTACACGAACTACGTAGCAGCAGCGAGGATCCCAATGAGTGTATACGGGATCACACATTCTATAAATATATTTTTGTGCACACCGTTATTTGCGCATTGTTCTTTGGTAAGTGTTGCTATTTTCGAGAGAGTATGTGTAAGGGAACTACTATCCCTTTAGCGTTAGTGACAGAAAAAACTGGGATTTTATTGATATTGATTATTGTCTTTTTTTTCTTTTCGCTGCCTGTGGAGCATGGAGCCACCACTACAGCTGGTCCTCTTGTAGGAAGCCTGCACCAGACATTTACATGCTGTTGTAGCGGTGGTTTCTGTAACAACAATTAGTTTGACATGATGATATAGCTAGCTCCATTTACAAACTCATTTTAGTCGCCTTGTACGACATGCATGAGGGCCTAGTGGTCCTATTCTTTCTTTGGGTTGAAATGAAGAAGAGTGGGGCGTGACCTCGAGGTCATCTAAATAAGTCGCCGACGTCGTTAGGCTTTGGGGTTATGGTTTAGGGTTAGGTTTAGGATTCTTCTTCTTCTTGGAACCTTAGTCCATGACTGGCAAACCAGTCACTGGCCATCACGCCTAGTGACGTCTTTAGGGCAGCAACAAACTGTCCTCATTTTGCTTGGTCGGTGGAGATTTAGGATTAGGATTCCTGAAATTAACCCTACGCCCAGATGTACCGCACACAAGCTACCATGTTGGTAACAACAGTGCTTCCATGAAATGATAGAAAATGTTCCTGGTATTGAGAGAAAGAACTGCCAAAATGAAACAGGAAGGAGAGTCCTAACCACAAAATATATAGAGAAACATTACCCAAGCAACACCTGGATCCATGCATACACAGATGGATCAGCAACTAATGCAACAGAAGATGGTGGTGGAGGAGTCTTCCTGAGCTTAAGCAATGGCACAAAAAAGATAGCAATCGCAACAGGGAAATTTTCAAGTAACTTCAGAGCAGAGGCAGAGGCCTTAAAAATTGCAGCAGAAATCCTAATGACAGAAGACAGCTCAGAGAGACCAGTAGCTATCTTCACAGATGCGATGTCAGTAATTACAACGCTAAAAAATCAAATAAATGCTGAACTGGATGATCAAAGAATAACACAGACTATGTCAGCAATACAAAAGAGTCGTGATACAGTGGATCCCTTTTCACTGCAACATCCCTGGAAATGAAGAGGCTGACAGATTGGCAAAGGAAGGGGGAAAGCTTCCACAACCTGACACAAATATAACTTATGAGGAGTCCAAGAGTTTCATTAAGCGCAGATACAGGCACAAGTGGGAAGCAGAGCATCCAAGCCATCAAAAACATGATCCATATTACCAGCTCAGCAGAAATGAACAAGTGATAATCTTCAGACTTCGCACAGGTCATAACAGATTGAGATACCATCTGTTCAACAAATTAAAGATAGGAACTACTGATGAGTGTGACTGTGGCACTGATATAATGACTGCCGAGCATCTGCTTCAAAGGTGCCCAACATATGAAGAACAGAGAAAACGCATATGGCCATCACCAGTACCATTCCTGGAGAAAATCTACGGAGATATCAACAGCCTCAGACTGACCTCTGCTTTCTTTGAACTTACTCAAGTTGACATCTGAGGGTGAACTTTGAACTTACTCAAGTTGACATCTGAGGGTGAACTTTGAACTTATTCAAGTTGACATCTGAGAGGTACTTTGAACTTACTCAAGTTGACATCTGAGGGTGAACGAAGAAGAAGACGCAGAAGAAGAAGAAACTAACCCTAACCCTTACTCCTTTTTACTGTTTTTCTAAATCCTCTTTTAAGGCCGTGTAGACCAGACCGCCCACTGTTCTTCATTTCAACCCTTTCTTTGACTCATAAGAGATACTCCGGAACGAAATGTCATAAAAATTCAGAAATTTTGCTGACGTACTTTGTGTAATGCTATATACCTGTTGCTGCTGTGTTGATAAAACCCGACTTCCATACATTTACCTGTTGCCAGTAGCCAGTCGCTCTTAGTGTGGTTTGTTTCAAAGTACAGTTGTCTTGTTTACCTTTTTGTTCACTAACTAAATTGCATATCTAAACAGTCGGTGTACAAATTTAATGAATCGTAATATGAATTAATCGTCTGTTATGTGAATCACTCAGCTGTTTTGTAAACAAAGTAAATGTTGAGTGAGTCAATCAACTATGTAAAACAATCAATCTGTTATGTGAATGAATCAGATATTGTGTGGATAAATAACCTATTTAATAAATTATTCTGATGCGCGAATGGATCGACAGTTTTGTATGTGAATAAAATATTTGCTTAATCTGTTATGTGAAGGAATCAAACGTTGTGTGCGGGAATAATTATTTAATAAATTCGTCTGTTAAGGGAATGAATCAGCTTTTGTTTGGTGAATCAGTCGACAGTTACAAAAATTACTCAATCGTTTTGTGATTGCTTGCCCTAGACTGATCTATGAAAAACTCGAATTTGTTGTTTGAATGATTCATCTGTAATGTAAATGAAATCAGCCATTATGCAATTCTTCTGCTGTAAGTAATTCTACCACACGTGTTAATTAATGGTATTTTGAATGAAGGTATTCGATATTATTATGTGATTCGTTCACAGGTCTAATTATTTCAAAATGAAAGCAGATAATGTTTTACTGGACGCACTATTGATAATTGGAATGTCACGTTCTAGTTTGTAAGATCGGGAATTATTGTAAGTTGTGTTACGTAGCTCGGACTTGCTCTTTAAATCATTTGCAATTTTGTTTTTTAAATATATAAAAAATATTTTTTTTTAAATCAAGAAGACAAGAAACGTAAAGAAGCAAGGGAAATAGGAGTTTGGCATAGTTTTTATTTACTATACCAGGTGTATAACTGAACAAAACACTTAAAACGCTGGAGGTATCGGAGTTACCCTTGTCACAGCCAGTCGCAAACGCTAGATGAGCAACATTTTAAAACTATAAATAAAGGCAATAAGAAAAATGACCAAGGACATAGCAATAAACAAATAAGCATAATGAACAAGACAAATATGAACTGAAAGAAACGGGCTGCAAAGAGACATAATCCACGTATATACAGAATATAACCACACATTCCAACGCGACGGCTGACAGGTAAATTCTACACCCGAGATACCACTGTGGTGAAGTGGGATGTTATAAATATTTATAAGGGACTTAGTGTACTGACTGAGATCAGCTGTGAAGGTATATATATATCTAATAAGAGTAGTATATTATATATATAACCTTACTTGCTACCACATATCTATATATCTCAGTCAGAATTATTCTGGAATAGTGTGATGCTACGTTATGTGTCTAGGGTATGAGTATGGTGAAGTGTAAGTCACAACAACAGACAGATAAACAATTTAATTTAATCCACTACTCTTGACAACACTGTGACACTCACATACATATAACACTCTACAAAGATATCTTAAAAGAGTCACTGATAAACTTTCAAATAACAATATGTATTCATTACTGGCATGAATGAATATGTGTCCTGATTCAACTACAAGGGAACCAGGAATCACAATCAATTTAAATTACAAGTTATGTACAGAATGTATTTAATATGAATATTGTAGTGACATATATTAGTACAAATGTTCTATGTGTGTCAGTTGTGTAGTAGTAAAATGAGGTAATACTGGTTTTGTTTTGTTCAAGCTCTGTTGGTATTGGTCATCATGACTTCAATAGTTTGTCTTTAGGGACTATTATTGGAGATGTTCACAGTTCCTGATTTTAAGACAAGTAAATTCCCCTCTGAATGGTATTTTTATAAAGTTATTTCAAGATGAGGGGACATAATGTTGAGCTCAGCTGGCCAACTCTGCTTATCTTGAGTGATGGCGGCAGGAGAGGACTCCTCTGCTCGAATTCTCTTCTGGGCTCTGGAGACACCTCACTGATAGCTAAAAGGACCAAGGAGTATGCTGTCCGACACTGGATTCAGCAAATCTCTGACCAGATGCTGCTCAGTACCATCAAGACCACTGTCCCACAATTCATACGAATAACACAGATACGTTGATTAGCAATGAATTCTGGCACAAACTGGCACAAATTCCCATCTGCTTATCTTCCAGGCTTTTATTGAGTCAAATATAAGCTGGCTTCAACGCACTGATGCTTTATCAAGTGTATTTAAACAAGTGGTTTCGAACTAACGCTCCCAAGTGTGTATATCAGCGAGACTGGCCAATGAGCCACGTTTCGACAAGTGTTTGAAAAAATGTTATCTTTTCCCGTCTCCCCTAACAACCAAGATAGTATTTATAGCCCGACCAATCGTGGTTAGGCTTTCATTTGTTGCGCTCCAATCAATTTGGAGTTTACATGGTAGGCTATTTCTGTAACGTAAATTTTTTTCAAACACGTTAAAAAAAAATCTTATGAGCAGAAATGATTTTATGCTGTCAGGCACCCCCAATATTTTATTTTGGGTATAATTTATTAATTCCTGGACTATTTGCGTAACGTTTTACATATTATTTGTCAGCAAGCCCTAAGGAACCCAAAAATACTAATTTAAAGGAGCTACGTGGTTGCGTTCAAAATATGCAATTTCTTCTACCTCCTGTTTCGAAGATGTGCTGTCTGGGTACTGTTATGTGTTCAAACGTAAACCCATCTATTGTTATCTTTTCTAATAAGAGTCTGTTATGATTTATAAACCTAACTCTGGGAAAGGGTAGTGTATTTTATCACTGTCCGTCTGAAAAAGTTAGTGCTTGTAGACTTACACGCGTGATGCCAGCATTTGTATATCGCGCGTCGCGTGTTGCATGCGTTCCTGATTTTCAGCCCTCCCCTCTCGCTCCTTTTGTCCATCTGTTCGTTCGTTTTGGTAACGTAATATAATTAATGTTAGGATTAATTTAGGTCATTACGCAGTCCGTCTCAATGTTTTTCTTAGAAATGCAGCACACGTTTCATTGAAGAAGGCGGGTAATAATACAGTAAGCTTTTATATCAACGTGAAAGCGTTACAATTTGTAGACGAAGCAGAAAACAAGGGGGATTTCGAGTACATTCTTTGTGACAGCACTGTTATTTTACCATTGCTCTTCTCTTTATTAATTTTATTTGTTAGGCTTCATATTTACCTAATAATTTATATATGTGGATTAGAATATTTCATGACACCTCCCCTCTTAAAACAGACATTATATGTCAGTCCTTTATTCTATATACACATAGAGAAATTTATTATTATTTCTGGGGTTTACGGTGATTCTCATCACACGGATGGCGGCTTAAAAAATCCGCTCCCAGATTGGTTTTTTCCAGATATATATTCAATGCTAAAATTATATGGAGCCAGAAGCAAAGACCATCGGAGTAACCTAGAGTTCTCATGCTTAGCCTGTGCTAAAAACGATAAAGGTTTGTGGTCAGTTTGCAACTTAAATGCCTTCCCATATAGATAAATATTGAATTTCTTTATTGCCCATATTACTGCAAGACATTCTTTTTTCGCTAGTTGAGTAGTTGATTTCAGCTTTATTCAACTTTCTGCTAGCATATGCCACTGGGCTTAATTCCCCATCCAATGCATCTGATTTCTGTAGTAAAGTTGCACCTAGCCCAATATTACTTGCATCCGTCCTTACTATGAATTCTTGACTTAAGTCAGGTAATTTCAAAATGGGTTTACTTGTGAGCTTTTCCTTCAATTCTTGGTAAGTCATTTCACATTGTGGTGTCCATGTAATGCGATCTGGAAGTCCTTTACGTGTCAATTCAGTTAACGGTGCACATATGGAATTAAAGTTTTTGATATACTTCTGGTAGAAACCACATAATGAGACAAAGGATCTCACGTCCTTCTTGGTTTGTGGTCTCGGGGCTTTCTGTAGTTTCTCTAAATAAATTCTTTGGGTCAGGGTCATGTTTCCCTGATAAACTGTGTGTCCCAAAAATTCCAATTCTTTACATCCAACGCAACATTTGGTTGGTCGGGCTGTTAAATTTGCCTCCCTAAGTCGATCAAACAGCATGTTCAGAGAGTCAATGTGTTCCTCAAATGTTTCTGTTGCTATAAGGATATCATCCATAAAATTTGTTATACAGGGATTATTCAGAGGATCCAATAATTTTCTCATCATTCTAGAGAAGACACTAGGCGCATTCTTCAATCCAAATGGCAATCTATTAAACTCATAGTGTCCTTCTGAGGTACTAAAAGCTAGGTATGGTCTAACCTCAGGCTTTACTGGAATCTGATAGTATCCTTTACTCAGATCCACTTTTGAGAAATATTTAGCTTTATTTAGTCTGGCAAACAGCTGATTTGTATCCGGCAATGGATCCACCTGTCCTTCTGTAATAGCATTCAGTCTCCTGTAATCTATACAGAGTCTATGTTCTCCAGAGGGCTTCCTTAAGAGTACCACCCCCGGAACTATACGAAGACTCACTGTGCGAAATAATTCCTTCCTTCAATAGATAGTCTATCTCTTCCTTCAAAGCTTTTTCCTTAGCAAACGGAATCGAATATGGTTTCATACAGACAGGTGTGGAGTCTATGAGTTTCATATCATATTCCAATAGGTTTGTATGCCCTGGTCGGTCTGTTAACACCTCTGCATGATTATTTAGAACCTGTTGCACTCTCTCTTTCTGAGTTTTCGTTAAATGTGTACTGATTTTCACCTGTGCTGCTGTCTCACAGGGGTGTAATGGATATTCAAATGATGAAAGTGGTTCCTTTTTCATCTCCATGGCGATGGACAAGGTCAACAAGTGTGTCTCTTCCTGATGTTCTCTTTCCAAATATTTCTTCAGGAGATTCACATGATAGATTTTTTCTTTCCCCTTCTTATCTATCTTATAATTTGTTCTAGACACCTTCTCTAGAACTGTATATGGACCCTGCCATCCAATTTTTAACTTATTCTGACTCCCGGGCAAAAGAAGCAGTACCTTCTCTCCCACAGCCAAATTTCTGTCTTTCGCCTTCCTGTTATAATAGGCAGCATGTTTCTTCCTGGCTTGTTTCAAATTTTCATTGGCAAGTTTCCAGCCAGTTTTCAACCGAGTGGTCAGCTCATTCACATATTGGTATGAAGATGTAATGTTTTCCTCTGCCTTTTCATCAGTCCACGTTCTTAACATAGCTACATATGGACCTTTAATTGTGTGGACCTATTTGTCCTTGCACCGGTATGGTCTCTTCCACTCGAAGCTTTATAGTGATGATTTTTCCTCCCAGGGTTATCATTCACAAAACGACCGCTACCAATTTTTCTTTTGGGGCTGTCTCCCCTCTTAAAATTCTTGATGAGAGATTTCCTCTCTACATCTTCTTCCTCCAGTTTGTTTAAGTCCGATTGAGGGATTTTCGGCTTATCCTGGGGTAAGACATCTGTTTGCACTCTCCGCATAGTGGCCATTGTAAAACAGTTAAGTGAAGCTTGTCCGTGAAAAGGGGCTTCCCATTCCATTTGGTCCACTTTATCAAATCTATTTTTCCTTTTATTGTCAGGCCTGATTTTGCCCCATGGCGTGTCCAGGTCCTGATCCATGTTCCCACTTGTGGGTGTTCCCTCATGTGCTATGCTACACCTTTCTACAAAATTTTTCAATGTCCCATCTTGCTTTGGGCCAATAATAATTGTGAGCCACCTTTTGAATGATGGTACCTATCTTCTCATGGTCCCCATCTGGTTTCACATGTAGGCTCCTTATTAATTCTGTCCTGTATCTTTTTGGAAGAACCAGCTGTCCGTGACCATGGGATCTAGTTCCGGCCTTCCTATACATCAACTTGTTTTTCATGTAAAAATCTCCCTTGCCTGGAGTTGCATGACAAGTTGACAATTTTCTGAAACAAGGCTTGAGTGTTTTATCCCCAGCCTGTGCCTTCCTCATCTCTTCTGGAGTGGTATCTAACATAATATCCTCCTCCTGTCTTGAGGTCGACCTGACCTGAAGGGTTGCCATATACACAGGTTTCCTTCTGCAACGGTCAGTGTCATGATTGTCCATCTGACAATTTTTACACCACCTTTTTCCTTGGTTGAAAGATTTTCTTTCATCATATTTCCTTTCATCGAATTGTGGGAATTTATTTTTATTGTCATACCGTGGCCTATCAAATTGGTGCTTACCTTTATTTTGATCCTTAGGATCAAATTTATTAAAGTTCTGTGGTGCCCTAAAGTTGTCCACCTGTTTCTTTTTATTACCTGTTACCTCTGCTTGAGCTGCTTGATACCTTTCAGCAACATTTAGCAACTCACCCAGCCTCTCTGCACCTTGTTCCATGAGAAACTTTCTCAGGTCTGGAGCCATGGACTCTCTTAGTTGCTCTATAAGGACCATTTCCTTAAGATCTGGGTTTTCCCCAGAGAAGTCCATTTCTCCAAGTATGTCTCTATTCGTGCAGAGAACTGGTGATATGTTTCACCTGACAGTAGTTTAGCATTCCTAAATTTTTTCCTATAAAATTCTGCATTCTTTTCATACCTTAACAAAAGAGCCTGCTTTAGCATGTCATAATTTTCCTGATCACCTCTGCTCATTTTTTGCAAAAACTTCATAAGCTGCCCCACGAAGTCCCTGAGATAACTTTAAGCTCCACCTTTCTCTCTCTAACCCATACGTGGTAGCTAATAGTTCGTACCTATTTATATAGCTCTCAATATCATCGTCTTTCTCAACAAAATGATCTAAATGAAAGTTCATAGCTGAGATTGAGGCTCCTTGAGTAACCGTAGCATCAGAGGCAAAGGGACTGGCACCATTTTCAGGAGCATGGCCTTGAAACTCAAACTCCCTTAGTCGTAATTCATGTTCCCTTTGTAATCTTTTATCTTCTGCTTCCCTTTCTGCAGCTAATTTCCTCTCTTCCCTTTCTGCAGCCTGTCTTCTTTCCTCGGCTTCCCTTTCTGCAGCTAATTTCTTCTCTTCTGCTTCCAATTTCTTAGCCTCTTTGTCAGCCTCAATCTGCAACCTCTTAGTCTCAGCCTCAGCTTGCAACCTCTTAGTCTCAGCCTCAAACCTTCTTTCGGCTTCTTTTTCTAATCTTCTTTCTTCGCGTTCAATAAATTTGTCACATTCCGTTGTGACATAGGCAACCATAACTTGCCCATCTAATCCTAACTCTTTTGCAGTCTGAACCGCAGCAGATCGAAATTTGGCCAGGTCCGCCATTGTCTATCAGGTAAATTTTTATAATGTCTACCCAACAATTCAATTTCTAACTATATATCTAATGGACAACACAGGCACCGTGAGCTCAACCTTATTTAATTCCACCCAAGGATACCTTTTAATTCTTATATTCCCTGAAGTGAATTACCCCCAATATTTTTAATAGTTAAAGATTCAAAATCCCAAGAGCGAGACCCCAATATATGTGGTGAAGTGGGATGTTATAAATATTTATAAGGGACTTAGTGTACTGACTGAGATCAGCTGTGAAGGTATATATATATCTAATAAGAGTAGTATATTATATATATAACCTTACTTGCTACCACATATCTATATATCTCAGTCAGAATTATTCTGGAATAGTGTGATGCTACGTTATGTGTCTAGGGTATGAGTATGGTGAAGTGTAAGTCACAACAACAGACAGATAAACAATTTAATTTAATCCACTACTCTTGACAACACTGTGACACTCACATACATATAACACTCTACAAAGATATCTTAAAAGAGTCACTGATAAACTTTCAAATAACAATATGTATTCATTACTGGCATGAATGAATATGTGTCCTGATTCAACTACAAGGGAACCAGGAATCACAATCAATTTAAATTACAAGTTATGTACAGAATGTATTTAATATGAATATTGTAGTGACATATATTAGTACAAATGTTCTATGTGTGTCAGTTGTGTAGTAGTAAAATGAGGTAATACTGGTTTTGTTTTGTTCAAGCTCTGTTGGTATTGGTCATCATGACTTCAATAGTTTGTCTTTAGGGACTATTATTGGAGATGTTCACAGTTCCTGATTTTAAGACAAGTAAATTCCCCCTCTGAATGGTATTTTTATAAAGTTATTTCAAGATGAGGGGACATAATGTTGAGCTCAGCTGGCCAACTCTGCTTATCTTGAGTGATGGCGGCAGGAGAGGACTCCTCTGCTCGAATTCTCTTCTGGGCTCTGGAGACACCTCACTGATAGCTAAAAGGACCAAGGAGTATGCTGTCCGACACTGGATTCAGCAAATCTCTGACCAGATGCTGCTCAGTACCATCAAGACCACTGTCCCACAATTCATACGAATAACACAGATACGTTGATTAGCAATGAATTCTGGCACAAACTGGCACAAATTCCCATCTGCTTATCTTCCAGGCTTTTATTGAGTCAAATATAAGCTGGCTTCAACGCACTGATGCTTTATCAAGTGTATTTAAACAAGTGGTTTCGAACTAACGCTCCCAAGTGTGTATATCAGCGAGACTGGCCAATGAGCCACGTTTCGACAAGTGTTTGAAAAAATGTTATCTTTTCCCGTCTCCCCTAACAACCAAGATAGTATTTATAGCCCGACCAATCGTGGTTAGGCTTTCATTTGTTGCGCTCCAATCAATTTGGAGTTTACATGTTAGGCTATTTCTGTAACGTAAATTTTTTTCAAACACGTTAAAAAAAAATCTTATGAGCAGAAATGATTTTATGCTGTCAGGCACCCCCAATATTTTATTTTGGGTATAATTTATTAATTCCTGGACTATTTGCGTATCCTGTATCGATCAGTAAATAAATATTAGACAAACATAAAGGTATGTTTTCAGGCACTCGTAAGAAATAAAGAAGTAGACCAGGACCTTCCGTGCGACAACCCCGCCTAGCTATGCAAGCGAATCACACTATCCTCCCTGCCATCTAGGCATCACCAAAAAATGATGCTTCGATGACGGGTCATTAGTGCAACCCGCAACACATAACACCGGAAATTTACCATGAGCAGTCCAGCCTATTAATGACGCAATCACTTCTGTTGTTCCCCTATTCCTGTATCGATCACACGACAGCAACATAACTAGGAATAAACAACAACACCAACAAAACACAACATTGTGTTTATGTTCACGCGTTTAATATTTGTATTCTTCCGCTATCTTCCCCAGCCAGGCGACATCAGATGAGACGGCCTCAGGAATCTTCCGCTGATATGGACAAGGTAATTCTGTTTACTTGTATGTTTATCAACAAGAGTTTGTGTTATTTTTATTTATTATTGTTGTTGTTGTAAACGCTATCACATTTGCCTGTTTTTCGCTTTGTAGTGTGCTTACTCGTAGCAAGCAAGAGGACATGCACACCATCATAGCTGGCAGACGCTGGGGCTGGATTGGTCATGTCCTCAGAAGAGACCCCGATGCCATCACAAGAACAGCTATGCTTTGGACCCCTGAAGGAAAGCGAAAGAGAGGCCGACCAAAAACAACTTGGCGGGAGGACTGTGGAGGCTGAGATGCAAAGAATGAACCAGAGTTGGGGCACTGTACGAAGGATGGCCACCGACCGTGCAAAGTGGAATCAATTTGTTGTTGCCCTACAAGACGCCACTAGGCGTGATGGCCACTGACTGCTTTGACGGTCGGTGGTTAAGGATCGAAGAAGAAGAAGAAGTGTGTGAAAGAACGTGTTTTTATAATTTTTACAATTCATTGTTCTCATATGTCTTCAACACGCGCATGTGACTGGTTGTATTTGTTTTCTTCTTGAGATAAAGTAAAAATGAAGAATTTGATGAAATGGAAAGAAAAAAAAAATGAAAGATACTTATGGGGGAACGCCCGATCGACCTTCCCAGAGTTGCTCTGGTACCCAGTTGGGGCTGGGTCGACCCAGGAGCCGTTTGCGGCCTAAAAAAAAAAATCACACCTCATCTGGGGATCGAACCATAGACCACTGAGTTAGGAAGCCAGTGCACCAACCACTATGCTACCGCGGTGAGTCTGGCCTGGAAGAAAACTAAATTTGTAATCTCTTATTTCACCTTCAGCACTTATTGAGTCTTAATGTCTTGTCAGTTAAGCAATGGAAGAGCCAAGGAGGGCACCATTGTTGGGTTGTGCATAAGGCATCAGTTGGCCTTAATCCGGCTCTGAGCGCAGGTTTCTGGTAGCGGCAAAGGTGCCAGGTTCGTTTCACGGTATGGACACCATCCAATCTACCTGGATGTAAATTGGCACATGACTTTGCTCTTGAGTTAGGGAAGAAAAGGCAGCGAGGAAGGGAACTGCACACCTCAACTCTCGTGTCCCGGGATTGCCTCCCCTGCTCTGCAGCAGACGTCCAACACGTGACCAAACAGAGTATAAAAATGATGGTCTTCAAACCTTCGCTCAAAACACCCTATATACCCCAATATAACCGTTTATAACCCTTCAATGGGTTTTGGTTGAACAGGGTATCACAGCCAAATAATCAGACGCAAGGAAAAAAAAAAAACCTTGGCTCAAGATTACTCTTGGCAGAGATACAAATAGAAGAATGATGCTTCTATTTCAGGGAGCCTCACAGGAATTTTAAGAAAGCAAGCACAATAACTGAGGTCATCTAAGCTGTCATGAACTTTTTATCTTCCCGCCCCTTCTGTGAGGAAAAAGGAATGTGATCGTATTTTCTGAGCTCCCAACTAAAATGATTCAGTAAAATATTACTTTAATAGCTCTGGAGGGTTACGTATTTAAAATAACTGAATAATACGGGTGCGGTTCACTCAAGTATGATTAAATCAGCTACCAATTTGTAACTGCATATAACAAATTTAATAAATGTTTGAAATCCAATCATTTTATATGCTGTTTTTGCCAGCCTCTTATAAACCTGTACATCCACAAGCAACTTACACATGTTAAATGCAAAAAATATAAATGATTAAATGTATATATTACGACTTACCTCGATTATTGGGAATGAGTTTGTAGACTTCTTGCATAGTGAGAACTTCCGAATAGTGTCGGGCCACTGGTTTTAGTAGGGGTATTACTTTAATTATAATCTCAATGTTATTCTGTATGTATGTTCCTATGACTCGTGGTTTCCAGTACTATAGACGAGTTTTCTTTCTGTCTAATATCAGACGATACTCTAATACTTGGTCCTGTCTTTGTGTTGAAATCTTGTTTCTATTCGTTATTCAGGCTGTCTGAAATATCCTTTTGAAGAGATGGAAATGCAGTGAAGTAGTCTTAAATTGTTACAGATTATAAGCAACATTTTCGCTCACACGCTCATGTGTTTTCGTTGGGAAAACTCCAATCAGACGTGGTTTATTTTAGCACTCCCATGCCAATCCAACCACGAATCAGTGTTTGACATCAGTAGAGGTCTCTCCCCCCCCCCTCCCATACCTCATCTGTAGAACACTCTGCATGACACACAAGATATTTTCTTTACATGTCATATACACATTCATCTGCCTCTCTTTCATCGCCCTATAAGGTCTTTCTTCTTCTGTTTCGCCTGTCATGTTTACAAACCACTATTTCACGGATCTCTCTACACCTCACGGTAGAAGGGGAACGACTAAGTAAGTAAGTATTTCACGGATCTCACGTTATAATCTACTCCAAGATGTTATTTCCTTGTAATTGTTTAGCACTGCAAAGT
Organism: Oreohelix idahoensis; assembly: GCA_024509875.1. Taxonomy (NCBI): domain Eukaryota; kingdom Metazoa; phylum Mollusca; class Gastropoda; order Stylommatophora; family Oreohelicidae; genus Oreohelix; species Oreohelix idahoensis. The sequence goes on from JAMPIV010013887.1 coordinate 310,977, forward strand.
CCATCTGCCGGAAGTATTACATCACTGTCCGTGTCTTCAGCAAGATGGTAATTTCCTACATCCCAATGAGATCTGCAGTGTATTTTATCATGTCATGTTTGCGAGCTCGCACCTTTTCATGCGGCAACCTGGTAGCGTGTATCTTCCTAGACAAGAAGTCGGAGTTAACAATAGGAGTGTTGCTCAGTGTATATTCTTACTCTGTCTGGAGCTAGCGATAAGCGAGAAATCAATGTGGCAAGTTCACTCCTTCGCTAAGCGTCATCGATAACAAAGGAGAAAATAACCAGGAGAGAGGGGTGGGTGAGAAATATGACAAGATGTGATAAGTATATCTTGAACGATGAAAGCGAAACAAAGATAAGAAGCGGGTGAGAAAAAAATAAAAGGAATGACACAGAAGAAAAGATAAACGAGGTCATAGAAAAATGTAGGGATCGAATATTTGACTTGTCACATAAAGCTGAAGGATGATAATAGTAATGATAACTTCTGTTGATCAGTAAATATCATCAGGTTGATAACGAGCTTTTATATCCCTGGTTTATCCATATCCATTACCGATTATTGTTTGCACCAAGATAGTGACTATTTACACACCTGTGTGCGGGGTTGTTGTCTTGTTTCCTTCCGTATATCTGTATTTACTTTTACATCGTATTGATGGTAGCATCGAATTATTACTATTGTTGTTGCTTTCACTTAATCGTGAAATTAAGAATTTACAGGGTATGAAATGTCTCTGCATCTATTATTTCCCTTTTTCTGTACGTCGAGAAACATTCCTATCAGCTTTTCGGGAAAATACGGAAACGGCACTCAGTGCAGTGAACTTTGAGGTGAAAGTTATCTGGAACACCCATTAGATTCACCCATGTAGAGGCTTACTGTGTATTTTAGTTGGATTTCACAGGTCACTACGCAAGTAACCCGTCAAGAAATGACGGAAAAGTTTAATAATATAGTTTTATAGTAAAAGAGTCACCCAATACATTTTTTTTTTTAAACTTTAACATTCTGTTAAAACTATAAACAGGAGACTATTTGTTAATAAATAAAAAATCACTACTTGCAGTAGTAAAGGTGGACGAGTTTTCATTGCACGCATCGATTTAGAGCCAAGCACTAATAGCCTTCCTGTCATCTTGAGACTTCGTCAGTTTCTTGTGATTTTAGCTTTTGCCATGACAATCAACAAAGCACAGGGTCAATCATTTGTACCAGAAATAGTCTTTGTTCATGATCAACTTTAGATAGCGCCTGCGCTAGGAAGGAACCCAGACATTCTTAAAAGATATATTGAGCACACAGGCCACCAGTGCAAACATTATATTGATTACCGTATATTCCCCCCCCCCCTTCCCCCCCCCCCCCCCCCCCAAATAATTGATAATAAAAATAATAAAAGGAAGATCTGTTATGTAATTACTCAAAACTACGCTCTATTTACCTATTTTCAATTTCTCAGTAATCTAATGTGCTATAGATGGTGAAAGTTTTAGATTTTGTCTTTAATTCGTCTCCCGTCATTGCTTAGACAGGTAGGCCTATACTAGCTGGTTTGAATTATAACCTTGCTCGTAATAATCAGCGTCTCATCGTTTCCCAGTCGAACTTTTTGAATGTGTCAAGAATTCTGTCATCTTTTTGCTTGTTTTTTTTAATCTATCCTTACATCTTGTGACAAGTTCTTTTTTTTTTTTTTAAGAACTTAACCATTGTTATCGCTAACACATCGTATGCTATTTTAGTGTTCTCTCTTTTCAGTCATAAGTCCTGTCTTGCGTATTTCGTGTCATTGCCTAATATTCCATGTTCCGGTGTTTGAAGGGCTGTCAAAAATCATTTGGATAGACACTCAGTGAGGCTAACGCTCGGCTTATATATATACGAGGGAAGGTCAAAAAGTAATGCCTCCTATTTTTTATGTATGTAAATACTGCATCGGTGTGCAATTTGTAAATTTAGCAGGATTCCTCAAACACTCTTCTGCACTGTATAGCATTACCAACCTGTTTCAGTAACAGGTGGCACCACTGTAACAGTTTAAAAATGGCTGCCAAAGACGTTCGGTTAAAACAACGTTATGTCATAGAATTCCTCAATGCTGAAGGCGAGACCCCAATTCGCATCCACGAACGTTTGAAGAATGTTTATGGAGATTCAACACTGGATGTTAGCACTGTCCGACGTTGGGTACATCGTAGTGACGAAGCTGAAGTAGGTCAATCCTCAATGGCTGACGCAAAGCGGACTGGCTGTCCGTCTACCGCAGTGACTCCACACAACATTCATCGAGTTGATGGCATCATTCGTGGTGACCGTCGGATAACACTGGATGAACTTTCTTCCATGTTGTCCATTATTAAAGGCAGTGTCCAGAACATCATTAAAGACCCGGGTTATTCAAAAGTTTGTGCACGGTGGGTACCCAGAATGTTGACAGACAGACATAAAGAAACAAGGAAGGCCATAGCCATCAACCTCCTGCACCGTTACGAAACTGAAGGAGAAGAGTTTTTATCGAATATTGTGACAGTTGATGAGACTTGGGTTCATTTTTTTGAACCAGAATCCAAGAGGCAGTCAATGGAATGGCATCACACAACATCGCCGACAAGAAAGAAGTTCAAAAGTTCACCATCTGTAGGGAAAGTTATGGCCTCCGTGTTTTGGGATGAGAAGGGTGTGCTTCTTCTCGACTTCTTGGAACAGGGAAACACTGTGAATGCAAACCGTTACATTGAAACTTTGAAGAAGCTTAAAGGTCGTCTTCGGCGACTTTACCCATTAAAAGATCAAAGAACTGCACTACTGTTGCACGATAATGCCACGCCACACACCGATAAACGCACCATTGATGCGATTGCAGAATTTGGCTGGACATTATTACCACATCCCCCTTACAGTCCCGATCTTGCACCTTCTGACTTCCATCTGTTTGGACCACTGAAAGAAGATCTTCGCGGACATCACTTTGAGGACACCGAGACCCTTAAACGCTCCGTACGCCAGTGGTTTAGGAAAAAGGACACACAGTTTTACCGTGCGGGGATACATGCCCTTGTGAGAAGATGGACAAAAACTTAACAAATAACGGAGACTACATTGAGAAATAAATTTTTGAAGTTTAGACTTGGGGCTACATTTCAATGTGAATTTTATCTATTTTCTTGCCTATTGAATGAAATTAAAAATTACGAGGCATTACTTTTTGACCGTCCCTCGTATATATATATATATATATATATATATATATATATATATATATATATATATATATATATATATATATATATATATATATATATATATATATATATATATATATATATATATATATATATATATATATATATATATATATATATATATATATACCTGTGTATTTTTTCTTTTCTCTTACTTTCACTACTGTCTGGTATACGGTGTAAATATATTTCTTTGTGCTTATGTGCCTTGGTATGTGCCTTGTTTTGTTTCTTCTGTTTTGTTTTTTTACATCCCACTTTAACTATGGCAGAACATAACCTTTCGGCTGAAAAGGTGAGAGTGTCTCTATTGGTCTGGTTCATTTTAGTTGACCTGTCCGGCATGTACGACCTTCTACAACAACTAGTGCTGATGCTTGTAAAACTTCTGGAATCATTGGGGTAGTTTACCTCTACTGATAGATCAAAGTGATGGTCGAGAAGGAATTTACCACCTTTCAGATCCTTTACTGGGCTATTGTCTTTCTTTGCCTTCTACTTGTATACGCTTGTGCATGTGGTGGATTTTTGATGTTATGAATTGTTGTTAGGTATTATTATTGTAATAAATGAGATTAGCTATGAAGGTCCCTGAATTTACCCAATAGTATTGTGAACTTTTCAGGGTACCTTTCCGCTACCACCCCTTTTATCTCATTCAAAATGTAATTATTTTATTATATTAAATGACTTCGTGTAGTGTCTAGGGTTATGAAGGTAGAGTGTAATGTACAATAATCAACAAACATACAAACAAATAGTTTATTATTCACAGCAGCACACAGTACTACCACAATAACATACAAACGACACTTTAAAAGGCTATCTTATTTAAGACTGTGGTTGAAATTTGTGTAAATATAATTTTTACAATTTATTATCCTGATTCTAATTTATTTTGAACCAGGACTGACAATCAAAAGGGAAATCAAAGAATCATTTACATCAGTCAATTAGCACAGTAGATCTTCTGTCCATACATCAAAATATTGAGACGATGACTGACACAGTTTCGATCTGTTTTATTGTGCAGGCTGCCTAGAAATTGTATTTGAAAGCACAGCCTGATCTCATCAATGGATGGTAGAATTTTTTTCAGGAAATAGCGTCCCCCCTAACGCTTGTTCTGACAATATCGACTCAGTTGGCCAATCACTCTTAATATTACAGTGTAAACAGTCTTTTCAAAAAATATCATTCAAACCTTTCTACGTTACTAGGCTATTTATGTTTATTCAAAGGTCAGCCAATAATATTTCGTCTCACTTCAAATTCCACCCAATCGGATTCACTGTACTATCTTAACCTATCTGTCACCTACTTTTTTCCCAAAAAATATGCGATCCAATCTAAGCAGATATGACTTGACCTGACAGTATCTCTGATCTCTATGTATTGTTTTATCAATATTTGATTAGTTAAGGGTCTATTTAGATAACTAACAACATATTCTTGGTCAGCAAGTCTTCAGGTACACGAATATACGATTTTTAAGGGGCTATGTGGTTTGGTTCAAAATTCTATCTTTTTCATCGTATTGGGGAAACCCCTATGGCAAGGCTTGCCACTATGCTATTGTTGGCTTTTAGTTTGAAATCAATGCGAAACGAATTAGCATTTTCATCTATCCTTGCCCCTCCTCGTTCCACAATGCATTTTAGGCAAATATTTCTTAGAACTTGCCTAAGAAAAATTCACCGAATCTTTTGGCCGAATACCATCACCAACCAAGATCTGCTTACTCGTAGCAAGCAAGAGGACATGCATACCATCATAGCCGGCAGACGCTGGAGCTGGGTTGGTCATGTCCTCAGAAGAGACCCCGATGCCATCACAAGAACAGCTATGCTTTGGACCCCTGAAGGAAAGCGAAAGAGAGGCCGACCAAAAACAACTTGGCGGAGGACTGTGGAGGCTGAGATGCAAAGAATGAACCAGAGTTGGGGCACTGTACGAAGGATGGCCACCGACCGTGCAAAGTGGAATCAATTTGTTGTTGCCCTACAAGACGCCACTAGGCGTGATGGCCACTGACTGCTTTGACGGTCGGTGGTTAAGGATCGAAGAAGAAGATTTCTTAAAACTAGGAAAAGTGGTTCGTTTATGTCAAGGACGAATTTGAAAAATTGGGTACCGTTTTGTTCGGCTATTCGTTAGCAAATAATAATCTGAAGGCGTAGGCGACACCAACCGTTCTAGCAGAAAATTCTTTTGTACTTTCTTATTTTTGCCTTTATGCCCTATACTTTTATATTCTAATTTAGATATGTAGTGAAATTGACAGAGATACAACGGTAAAATCCCTCCAAAGATAACATTTAAGGATAAAAACATAATGCGTAGGCTGCGAATAGTACATGATCGCCTAGACCGCGGGTCATCATCCTCCATAATAATTGACTTGCTAGACAGGAGGGGAACGGCGGATCAAAAAGGAAAAAAATATGACTGGAAAGATTGCGTGGACTAGAAAGGCTAAGGAGACGCAATTGGGGGGGAAACGGAGAAAAGTCACGTTTCCCAAGTTGACATAAAAAGTAAGCAACTCGACAGAAGGGACCATAGATATGTTACGCCACAGTCATTTATTGGACGCTTTTGCAATACCAAGCCCTTGATTTGAATTCAGCGGCTAAAACGCAGATGTTTGGAATATTACAAAATTTAAAAAGTACTTTTTTCTTAATATTAATGTTAGGAATATAAAAATTAGCTGGCCGGATGGCCTATTCTGAGCAGTGAACTAATATGTTCTTAATTTTACAGACGGATAGATAATATTGAAAATAATGACAAAAGACAGTGTTGTTCACATCATCGACAGACTGTATTGAATCTAAAAGTGTCGCGATTTGCACACAAAAACACGACCTTGGGACGCAGGTGTTCAAATTTACTTAGTATGGAGGAGAGGGTTTTTTGGGTGGTAGCTGTGTCTAAAAATAACTTTTAACGACAAAATTTTGGAGGGGAGAGAAAGGTTGGTTCAAAAATCAAGTACATTTTTGTAGAAACACAAGTAGAGACGGACAGACTAACAGATAACCATCCATACTTGACTGAAGCATGACTGAAATGACTTTATGGTAGGAAATTTGAAATTCAAATAAACCTAGGCAGTGATTGGCCACAGACAATCATATCATTAGCGCTCAGACGCGAAAGTGGGGGCCATTCTTCAATAGTTGTTCAGTGATAGACACAGATTTTAAAGTGTGGTGATTTCCATATGAAAGAAAGTGTAAGAAGTTTAGGGACGCCATACTATAGCCAGCAGCTCAGCTGAGTTTTGCTAGCAATTCTGTGTTATTTATTCATAATCTGGTAAGATTGAAATTATTTCCTTATATATATTTTGAATATTGTTTCATGTTCGAGTGATTTGATACTGCCATATCGAAATCTAGCCTTACAAACAAGTAGGGATTTGCTCTAGACCCCCCGCCCAAGTCAGGGTCTAGGGACCAACAATGTACATAAACTCCAGCAAGGGTTAGGCAAGACAGATCAAGTGTTGAGAATAATGAAACATATTACCTATCCTCTTTTAGGGCAGAAAACTAATAAATATTTTTCAGAATCTATAGTCTGGGAGGATCTATCTGATGTAAAACCACCATGGTAAATGTGCTGTTTGGTCAGAGAGATCTGACCTGTCTGTATGATGTGGTTGTTGTGTCAGTGTTGTGTCCAGACGTGGGTAGAGAATAGATTTTGACACATGGCCCATACTTTGATTGCAGAGCTGTGAGTTTCTGTTGTCAACCAAGCAGTGTCTATTCAGTTGGTGACTTTACTCGAGTGTATCTGTGCAGTACTTGTGACAGAGACCACCATTATTGCCCGCCAGCACGGAGAGGTGGGACCACCAGATTTCAGCACCAGAGCTACAACTACAAGATGAGTGAGCCTCTGGTCTGCTGGACATTCACCAACACCGTTTAGTTACTAATAACCCCATAAAAATTCCCACCATTTTCTGGACACTGTGTAGTCAATATAGACAGGTGTGATGAGGCCACCCCAACAGCACAAACATTAACTATCCTCCCAAGTAGATGACTACTAGAACATTTTAATAAAACTAACTAGTATAGTACATATATATGTACACTATTGCATTATGATATAATATTCCATGCATTTCTTTTCATAATCTCTAAATCCTTTTAAGTTCTGGTCAACCTAAAAAATTGATCCAGAACAAAATAAATGTAATATAATTCTATCAAAAAATTTTACACACGTGAGTTAGTTCAGTGTATTTTAACATTTATTAATATTATTAGTCTTGTTAAATATCTGTGGGTATATCTATAACCTATTACACCACACTACATATCATAACCCTAGACACTTTACGTAGCCACATTCATTAAAAAAAAAATTAAGTGTGAGGTCGTAGTGGTAGCAAGAAAGGCCTTCTGACAATTCTCAACTACATTTTATCTCAGGAGCCTTCACAGCTGGCCTCATACAATTACATTTAGTAATATCACCATCATACAATACCATCAACACCACTACATATATTGGGGTCTTGTCCAGGGGATAATTAGCCCAACAGTAATATTAGGATCTCCTGGTGGGAGAAATAAAAGTAGGGAAATAAATTGTAAAATTCCCTTTAACATTAAAAGTGTCCCTGCAGATAAAAGTTGGTGAATCTTCACAGCCAGTAATAATTAATTAGTTAACTGGTTAGTTAGAATTAGTTAGACTATAGTCATAAGAAGTACTTAGTGTATTTACTGGTTAGAGATTTATCTTGTATATTATTATATTGTCTAAAAAGTATGGCGGAGCTGGCAAAATTTAGATCAGCTGCTGTGCTCACCGCGAAGGAGATGGGAATGGATGGTCAAATTTTAATTCAATACGTAACGGCTGAATGTGATAAATATATTGAACGGGAAGAAAGGAGGTTAGCTGAAGAGAAGAGGTTAGAGGCTGATAGAGAAATTAAGAGGCTGCAGATTGAGGCAGAAGAAAAACGACAGCAAAGGGAGGCAGAAGAAAAAAGATTGACTGCCGAAAGGGAGGCAGAAGAAAAACGACAGCAAAGGGAGGCAGAAGAAAAAAGATTGACTGCCGAAAGGGAGGCAGAAGATAGAAGGTTGCAAAGGGAGCACGAATTACGACTAAGGGAGCTGGAATTACAAGGCCCGGCTCCTGAAAATGGTGCCAGCCCTTTTGCCTCAGATGCTACGCCTAGTCTGGGAGCCTCAAACTCAGCTATGGGGTTTCATTTAGACCATTTTGTTGAAAAAGACGATGACATAGAGGGGTACCTAGGACGTTTTGAGTTATTAGCTACTACATATGGGTTAGAGAGAGAGAGGTGGAGCTTAAAGCTATCACAGGGATTGAGAGGTACTTCTTATGAAGTATTTGCCAAAATGAACAGGGAAGACCAAGACAATTATGACATGTTAAAGCAGGCTTTGTTATTAAGGTACGAGAAGAATGGTGAATTTTATCGTAAGAAATTTAGAAATGCCAAACTGTTGTCTGGGGAGACATACCACCAATTCTCTGCTAGACTAGAAACCTATTTGGAGAAATGGACGGCTCTGGGGAAGACCCAAGATCTTAAAGAAATGATCATGATTGAGCAATTGAGAGAGTCCATGGCTCCAGACATGAGAAAATTTCTCATGGAACAAGGTGCAGAGAAGTTGGGGGAAATTTTAAATGTTGCTGAGAGGTATCAGGCAGCCCAGGCAGAGGTAAGTGGTGCTAAGAAGAAGCACATAGACAATTTTAAAGCTCCACAGCAATTTAATAAATTTGATAATAGAGAGCAGGGAAATAAAGGTAGGACAAACTTTGAGCGGCCAAGAAATGACTATCGCGACAGAAACTCACAGTTCAATGACCAAAAGTTCAATGAAAGAAAACCGTTGAACCAAGGAAAAAGATGGTGTAAATGGTGCAAGAAGGATAACCATAACACCGAATTTTGTAGAAGGAAACCTTCAAACATTGCTGCAATGAAGTCGGGGACGCAAAGATTAAAGGTTAATCCTAAGGGACAACAGGAACCTTATCACCCCCCAGTTTGTGAGGATGTTATTTGTAATGGGGTCACCATAAGGTGCCTTTATGATACAGGTTTGGATTATGATTCAGTTGTGAAGTCTAGCCTAGTGGACCCAAGTCAGTATACCACAGAAACAGTGGAAATACAAGGGGCGACTAAGGACATACCACTCATGACACTTCCCATCGCAAGGATAACGGTGAAAACTCGCTATGTGGAAGGAGAAATCAGAGCAGCAGTGATAGATGAACCAATCTACCCTCTGATATTGGGGTGTAGATACGTCTTCTTGGGGTATCCCGAGAAACCTGTGATCATGGCGACAGTGCAGACCAGGTCACAGAAGAAGGAGGAAGAAGGTGAACCTATAAATGCTCATCCAGAGGAGATGAGGAAGGCGCAGGCTGAGGATAGGACACTCAAGCCCTGTTTTAAAAAATTGCCCAAATGCCACACACCTCCGAGCAAGGGGGAATATTTCATGAAGAACAAACTCTTATACAGGAAGGCCGGAACTGGAACAAATGGTCACAACCAGCTGGTTCTTCCCACTTCATATAGAGATAAAGTGATGGAACTCGGGCATGCGATTCCCTTCAGTGGTCACATGGGGATCAGCGCCACAGGACAGCGTATAGCTTGTCATTACTTCTGGCCAGGGATAACGGAGGATATAAAAAGATATGTCAAATCCTGCCCAGAATGTCAAAGGGTAGCTCCAAAGCACTGGACTGCTCCTGCAACTCTAGGGGAAATGCCCATAGTGGGAACACCTTTTGAGAGGGTTGCAGTGGATATTGTAGGACCTCTCACTCGGACCAAGAGGAGGAACAGTTACATCCTTACTCTGGTGGACACTTGTTCTATGTGGGGAGAGGCGGTAGCCCTGCCATCAATTGATTCAAAACATGTAGCAGAGGCACTACTTACAATATTTACCCGATTAGGATTCCCGCATCAAATCTTGACGGATAATGGATCTCAGTTCAAGGGGAAACTAACGGAAGAAGTTTTTAAGCTATTTCAAGCCAGGCACTTTCATTGTAGTCCGTACCATCCACAAGGGAACGGCCAGGTAGAGAGGTTCAATGGGACTCTCATTTCTATCCTGAGAAAGCTGGCACACGAAAAACCGGATCTGTGGGATCAATTCCTGCCCGCCGCATTGTTTGCGTACCGGGAGGTACCACATAGTTCAACCGGGATGGCTCCCGCAACTCTGCTATTTGGGAGGCCAATAAAAGGTCCATTAGAAGCTCTATTAAGGACCTGGACAGATGAGAAGGCGGAAGAGACTGTTACCTCATCGTATCAATATGTGAACGAACTGACCACTCGTTTGAAAGCTGGATGGAAACTGGCAAATGATAATTTGAAGCAAGCCAGGAAGAAACATGCAGCATATTTTAATAGGAAGGCAAAGGACAGGGAACTGGCAGTCGGAGAGAAGGTGCTGCTTCTACTACCGGGAAGCCAGAATAAATTACAAATTGGTTGGCAAGGTCCATATACGGTTCTAGAGAAGGTGTCTAGAACAAACTATAAAATTGACAAAAAGGGGAAGGAAAAAGTTTATCATGTAAACCTGTTAAAGAAGTATCTGGACAGACCACTCCAGGAAAGCACCCCCTTATTGACCTTGGCTATTGCAACCCAGATGCAAAAAGAACCACTCACCTCACATGAATACCCATTACATCCTTGTGAAACAGCAGCACAGGTAAAAGTCAGTAAGCACCTGACTAAAAACCAGAGGGAGAGAGTTCAAAAGGTTCTGGAGGAACATACAGATGTATTAACAGATAAACCAGGCCATACAAATTTGCTACAGTATGACATGAAACTGGTAGACTCAAACCCAATCTGTATGAGAGCCTATTCTATTCCGTTCGCGAAGGAGAAGGCATTGAAGGAAGAAATAGAGTATTTGTTGAAGGAGGGGATTATTTCGCACAGTGAATCATCTTTTAGTTCTAGTGTCGTTTTGTTGAGAAAACCGTCTGGGGAACACAGACTGTGCATAGATTACAGGAAACTGAATGCTGTCACAGAAGGACAAGTGGATCCATTACCAGACACAAAACAGTTATTTGCCAGACTGAACAAGGCAAAATACTTTTCAAAGGTGGATCTTAGTAAAGGCTATTACTAGATCCCAGTGAAGCCTGAAGTGAGACCTTATTTGGCTTTTAGCACTTCGGATGGACATTATGAATTCAATATGCTACCATTCGGACTGAAAAATGCTCCGAGTGTGTTTTCAAGGATGATGCGCAAATTGTTGGATCCCCTGAATAACCCATGTATCACAAATTTCATGGATGATATTCTCGTCGCCACCGAGACATTTGAAGAACACATTGAAGCTCTGGAGATGTTGTTTGATAGACTTCGGGAGGCGAACTTAACTGCTAGGCCAACAAAATGTTGTATTGGATGCAAGGAGTTGGAATTCTTGGGACACACTGTATATCAGGGTAATATGACCCCTGATCCTAAGAATTTGGAAAAACTGCAGAGAGCACCTAGGCCACAAACAAAAAAGGACGTGCGATCATTCGTGTCGTTATGCGGATTTTATCAGAAATACATCAAAAATTTTAACGCTATTTGTGCTCCTCTGACTGATCTGACTCGCAAGGGACTTCCAGATAAAATTATTTGGACTGCACAATGTGAACTAGCGTTCCAAGAGTTAAAGGAAAAACTCACTAGCAAGCCTATTCTCAAACTGCCTGATTTGACACAGGACTTTGTCTTAAGAACCGATGCAAGTAATGTAGGACTAGGAGGGGCTTTGTTGCAAAGATCATCTTCACCTGATGGGGAACTGAAACCAGTCGCTTATGCAAGCCGCAAATTGAATAAGGCGGAACAAGGATACTCCACAAGCGAAAAAGAATGTTTAGCATTAATCTGGGCAATAAAGAAGTTTCAAATCTATCTGTATGGTAGGACTTTTGTGGTGGAGACGGACCATCAGCCTCTCGTGTTTTTATCTCAGGCTAAGCATGAAAACGCAAGATTGCTGAGGTGGTCTTTATTGCTTCAACCTTATCAGTTCAGTATCCAATATATCCCAGGCAAATTGAATGTCGGTGCAGATTTCCTCAGTCGGCACCCCTGTGATCAAAATTAGAGTAGTGGCAGACGTGAGGAGTAATTTTACCTATGTGTATCGCTGGTTTTGGAACTTGCCATAGGCATGTTTTCAAGTGGGGAGATGTGTAGTGAAATTGACAGAGATACAACGGTAAAATACCTCCAAAGATAACATTTAAGGATAAAAACATAATGCATAGGCTGCGAATAGTACATGATCGCCTAGACCGCGGGTCATCATCCTCCATAATAATTGACTTGCTAGACAGGAGGGGAACGGCGGATCAAAAAGGAAAAAAATATGACTGGAAAGATTGCGTGAGACTAGAAAGGCTAAGGAGACGCAATTGGGGGGCAAACGGAGAAAAGTCACGTTTCCCAAGTTGACATAAAAAGTAAGCAACTCGACAGAAGGGACCATAGATATGTTACGCCACAGTCATTTATTGGACGCTTTTGCAATACCAAGCCCTTGATTTGAATTCAGCGGCTAAAACGCAGATGTTAGGAATATTACAAAAATTTAAAAAGTACTTTTTTCTTAATATTAATGTTAGGAATATAAAAATTAGCTGGCCGGATGGCCTATTCTGAGCAGTGAACTAATATGTTCTTAATTTTACAGACGGATAGATAATATTGAAAATAATGACAAAAGACAGTGTTGTTCACATCATCGACAGACTGTATTGAATCTAAAAGTGTCGCGATTTGCACACAAAAACACGACCTTGGGACGCAGGTGTTCAAATTTACTTAGTATGGAGGAGAGGGTTTTTGGGTGGTAGCTGTGTCTAAAAATAACTTTTAACGACAAAATTTTGGAGGGGAGAGAAAGGTTGGTTCAAAAATCAAGTACATTTTTGTAGAAACACAAGTAGAGACGGACAGACTTACAGATAACCATCCATACTTGACTGAAGCATGACTGAAATGACTTTATGGTAGGAAATTTGAAATTCAAATAAACCTAGGCAGTGATTGGCCACAGACAATCATATCATTAGCGCTCAGACGCGAAAGTGGGGCCATTCTTCAATAGTTGTTCAGTGATAGACACAGATTTTAAAGTGTGGTGATTTCCATATGAAAGAAAGTGTAAGAAGTTTAGGGACGCCATACTATAGCCAGCAGCTCAGCTGAGTTTTTGCTAGCAATTCTGTGTTATTTATTCATAATCTGGTAAGATTGAAATTATTTCCTTATATATATTTTGAATATTGTTTCATGTTCGAGTGATTTGATACTGCCATATCGAAATCTAGCCTTACAAACAAGTAGGGATTTGCTCTAGACCCCCCGCCCAAGTCAGGGTCTAGGGACCAACAATGTACATAAACTCCAGCAAGGGTTAGGCAAGACAGATCAAGTGTTGAGAATAATGAAACATATTACCTATCCTCTTTTAGGGCAGAAAACTAATAAATATTTTTCAGAATCTATAGTCTGGGAGGATCTATCTGATGTAAAACCACCATGGTAAATGTGCTGTTTGGTCAGAGAGATCTGACCTGTCTGTATGATGTGGTTGTTGTGTCAGTGTTGTGTCCAGACGTGGGTAGAGAATAGATTTTGACACATGGCCCATACTTTGATTGCAGAGCTGTGAGTTTCTGTTGTCAACCAAGCAGTGTCTATTCAGTTGGTGACTTACTCGAGTGTATCTGTGCAGTACTTGTGACAGAGACCACCATTATTGCCCGCCAGCACGGAGAGGTGGGACCACCAGATTTCAGCACCAGAGCTACAACTACAAGATGAGTGAGCCTCTGGTCTGCTGGACATTCACCAACACCGTTTAGTTACTAATAACCCCATAAAAATTCCCACCATTTTCTGGACACTGTGTAGTCAATATAGACAGGTGTGATGAGGCCACCCCAACAGCACAAACATTAACTATCCTCCCAAGTAGATGACTACTAGAACATTTTAATAAAACTAACTAGTAAAGTACATATATATGTACACTATTGCATTTATGATATAATATTCCATGCATTTCTTTTCATAATCTCTAAATCCTTTTAAGTTCTGGTCAACCTAAAAAATTGATCCAGAACAAAATAAATGTAATATAATTCTATCAAAAAATTGTACACACGTGAGTTAGTTCAGTGTATTTTAACATTTATTAATATTATTAGTCTTGTTAAATATCTGTGGGTATATCTATAACCTATTACACCACACTACATATCATAACCCTAGACACTTTACGTAGCCACATTCATTAAAAAAAAAATTAAGTGTGAGGTCGTAGTGGTAGCAAGAAAGGCCTTCTGACAATTCTCAACTACATTTTATCTCCGGAGCCTTCACAGCTGGCCTCATACAATTACATTTAGTAATATCACCATCATACAATACCATCAACACCACTACAAGATATTGTATTTAGAAATTCACTACAGTGCACGTACACATATGCCACGTATAGTTCTCGGGGGGAGAGGCGTGAAGAAAGAAAGAATAAGGCTGGTGCTCCCTCACGCATGTCGTAAGAGGCAACTAATATGAGATTAAATATGTGGCAACATGTAAAACAAAGTTCAACAGAGACTACCACTGCAAGAGCACATAAATACGTTGGTATAGACTTGATGACCTACATGATGACCAGGCGCAGTTGTGGCCCAGTGCTTTATAAGGAGAGACAATAGAAATGGTGATTATATACACGTACCCAAACCAGTCAAAAGTAAACACGCACTTCCGCTGTCCACGTAAGTCTTGTTTAAAACAAATAACACAACAACAACAAAAAACGTAACAAACGTGTCGAAAACGTAACATTCTGACGTTGTATAATTGTATAGTTCTGCACCTTCACAATCAAAATGTCAGAACTGGAATCTAATGTTTATCGGTCTCTTTTTCTTTATTTCTACTGTACACACGACAGCATATATAGATTTAACATTTATGTACATTTGGGACCCACACTAGATGTTCGGGTTCTTACGCGAGACGTTCGGGTTCTCACCCACACTAGACGTTCGAGTTGTCACCCACACTAGACGTTCGGGTTCTCACCCCACATTAGACGTTCGGGTTCTCACCCACACTGGATTTAATGGATTTTCGGGTTCTCACCCACCATTAGACTTTCGGGTTCTCACCCACCATTAGACGTTCGGGTTCTCACCCACACTGGATTTAATGGACGTTCGGGCTCTCACCCACACTCGACTTCGTGGACGTTCGGGGTTCTGACCCATACTAGACGTTCGGTTTCTCACCCATTAGACATTAGGGTTCTCACCAGTTCTGAACATTCATATAAATATGAATGCGTGTTTATGTACTCTGTGAAATCGAGTATATGCTGTATAGATTTACGCTAAGTGTTTAATACACACACACGCCTTAAATATAATCTATGCACACAATGGAATAGAGAGTCAAGCCCGTACACGTCCATGTTGTGTACGTATAAAAGCACTCTATCGTACATATACCATTATTTATAAACTCGGGGAAATAGAACTTTTGGTGCAAGGGAAGTAAGAGAAGTGCGCGAGATAATTTCCTCCCTTTACAAGACTCTCGGTATATTCAGGTCAAATTTTAAACCTACATCGAATGTAAACATTGACACTGTGTAGAAAAGTAAACTCGACACCGTCTGCTGATTTCTGAGAAGTTATTATTATGGTTTTTTTTATATTTATGTCTGCGTTGTCTGCCTTTGTTATAAAGTAAACTGCTTCCAGTGGCGTATTCTCTATGCCCGAAGGAAAATAAAAATTTAATGTATTATTCTATAAAATGGGAGCCGCGCTAGCGTAGTGGTTGTTTTTTGTGATTAATTTTTGTTAGTTGCCGGGAATGCAGATTATTACAGTGACAGTGAGTTTCAAGTTGTAAGTTAATTAGTATTTCGGAGATAATTAACATATACCCCTAATAACTATCGTTGTGTAATTGAATATAGCTGGTTTTTAAATTAAGAGGGGAAGAAGTTAAATAGTAGGCGTACATATTCATTTTAAGTAGCAGCACGCCTAGCTCGCATTACCAGGATACGCCACTGACTGCTTCTCTCATCTCCAACCAGGCGTATATGTGTGTATGTGTGTGTGTGCTGGGTTAATAGCACTACTGTACTTATATTTACGTGTGTTGTTTTGTATTCTTAAAGATAAAAACAAAACAAAGAAGGAATGAGAAATAAATGCTGCAGAATGTTCCGTTGAAGGAAGTTTCTAGACTGAAACACCTAACTACACTTAATGGTAGGTAACCATGGCACCATGCGGTACTTAGCAATGGGGTGGCAGTTTTAAAATGGAAACAAACTTTTGCACCTGCACGTGTACAGGTGTGTTGCTTTCTGAAGTTCTCTTCATCTGCCTTTTCGCTCCTTCTGGAGTATAGAACCACGACTGCACCTGGTTTCCTTGCAGGAAGCCTGCATCAAAGCTTCGTGCGCTGTTGAGTCAGTGGTTTCGGTAGAAATTTGTTTGACGTGGTAAGGTTGCTAGTCCATGTACAACCTCATATATGTCACCTCTTAGACGTGGTAAAGTTGCTAGTCCATGTACAACCTCATATTTGTCACCTCTTAGACGTGATGAGGTTGCTAGCCCATGTACAACCTCATATATGTCACCTCTTAGACGTGGTAAGGTTGCTAGTCCATGTACAACCTTATATTTGTCACCTCTTAGACGTGATGAGGTTGTTAGTCCATGTACAACCTCATATTTGTCACCTCTTAGACGTGATGAGGTTGCTAGCCCATGTACAACCTCATATATGTCACCTCTTAGACGTGATAAGGTTGCTAGCCCATGTACAACCTCACATTTCCTAGGAAGCAATATTCCTATTCTTTATTTATCTCCACAGATATCCCCACCACCCCCGGGGCTACATAGGGCGTATTCTTATGTGCACACGCTTTGTACGCACGCTTTGTACGCACGCTTTGTACACACAAGGTCGTTCTACAAATATCATTCTCTGCTTTATGACCAAAGAAAATCAATGTTTCTGGGACATTACTGCAACGGGGCACCTCTTACGTTGATTCTAAACCAGTGGTTCTCAACAAGGATCATATGCCCCCAAGGGGGCCATGCCATATTTATATGGGGCCACAGTAAGATAGGAAAATGCCTTTTTTACAGCTAACAGTGACTATCAAGGAAAAAAAGAGGGGGGGGGGGGGTTGCCACAGAGGTAAATGGGGCTAAGAAAAGGGGGGGGGGGGGGGCATGAGCAAGAAAAGGTAGAGGATTCCCGTTCTAAACTAGTGACGCCACTGGAATATGATGACGTGTTGGTCGATGTGATAAATGTTGGCAGGATACAGAGCACGAAGAGAGTGACAACCTTTTAAAAACAGAATTGTCACGTGCCCCAACACGAAGACAAAACATGAGCAGAACAATTTATGATGTTAATAAAACGGACAGTAGATTGAAGGGCGCCATGTTGACTGAGCTGGAATTATTGTTATTATTATTTATTTATATTTAATACGGCATCAGTGTTTATCGGGTTTACTAGTTGTGACAAAGCTAGAAACATGGGTGGGGTCTGGTTTAACGAACATATGGATAGCCGCTGCTGGGGCGACATGACGGGCGCAGTCTACTGTTTCAGCTTCTACCATTTATTAAAGCGAGGCACTACTTTGTTCTGAACTTGGAGTGGCAGAGTATATAGAGCTCTTGCTTCTCGGGGCAAAGTTACCGGGTTCGGAACCTGGTAGTGCCATGCTCCAGTCTGCCTGGCTGTAAATGGGTACCTGAATGATCTGAGTTAGAGAAGGTAAAGACAACGAGGAAGGGGACAGGTCATCCTACCTCCTAAAGCTGAGACCTAGTATAGTCAAATTTCTTACCTTTAACTCTCCTACGGCAGTATCATCTATGGGATGAACTATCTTCACCTTTTGTTTAATCAGTTTGCTCAGAAATGAAATAGGTTACAGGCAGATTGTCAACTCTTACCCAGGTTACGCCATCAATGTAACGTCTTAGATATGAGCTAAAAGACGTAATCTCCATTGCTCTCATAGAAGCTTAGGACGTTTACTCTAGTTGTCCTGAATGTTCGGCCCAGACGCATTTGTTTTGCTCTCATCCAGTTCATTTCAACGCACCTGAGTTGTTTTTTTTTTTTTCCCCTGGAGTTTCGCTGTAACGTTTTGAGCACTTTCAGTTTGACCGTTTCCGTTGTGGTCCAAAAAAATGATTGTTTGTAAAATGTTGCTTTCTCTCATTCCTAGGATATATCTTCCCTTGGGTTCTTTTCTGCTGTTGTTTTGATTTAATATTTGTCATAATCATAATCACCACCACCATCATCAGCATCATCATCATCACCACCATCATCATCATCTCACCTTCCGGCTTCCCCAGGATCAACTTCTTCTTTCTTTGACCTTTCAACTCCCAAAGGTTAAGTCTTCCTGACCTGTACTTCAACTCAAGATCTGTCCATGTCTTCTACATTCTCTGTATACCTGTCTCCAGTTGTCTCCGTGTGTTCTTTGGTTTTCATCTTCCTGTCTTACCCTGAGGATTCCACAATAAGCACTGCCTTGTAATGCTATCAACAAGTTTCCTCAGTGTGTGTCCTATCCATCTCCAGCTTCTTTTTCTCATGTCTTGTTGCACTGGCTCTGACGGTATTGCCTCCCCTGCTTTGCAGTAATGGTCCAACAGTGGCCAAAACTCAAGAGTATCTAAAGGGGGTCATCAAAGGTGTCTACCTTCGCACAAGATTACTCTTGGCATATTTGTAGATAGAAGGGTAATGACGCTTCTATCCCACGGTAGTTTCCACAAGATATTCAGAAAAGCGAAAACAATGCTGCATTGGCTAACCAATTTAATTCTAGGATCTGCCGACAACTTTTGTGAAGGGTGAAGGATTAAGCAATGATTAATTTTAGCTCGTTAAGCCCCCACCTCTGATTTACTCAGTGGAATTCTTATTATTCTGGTATAGCTCTGTTTAGAGTGTGTTTATCAAATTGACTGAGACTAACATGCAGTACATTTAAAATGATTGAATCGAAGTTAAATTTGTATATTAACAAATAACGTTTAATAATCATTTAGTTTTAACAAGGGTTAAAATAATTGAATAGTTTAAAAGAAAAGGTTCATCATTGAATGATAGTAGGTTTTATGAAAAAAGTTCACTTTGGCAGCTTATACGTTTCACTTAGCTGCCAATAGCAATTTCTGCTCCCGTTAATGGGTTCTGTGCAGATAGGTCACTGGAGTTCTCACGTCTCTAAGATTACAGGTGCAGCACGTTTCAAGTACAATCAAGAAGTAACTGCCAAGCTGGTCCCGCGTTTCTACGTCAGTCCACTTATATCCTCCCTTTGTTCCAGCGATTAGTACTCTCCTGGTATCACCAACAACAAGCCATTCCTAACTCACAGACTTTTTGCTCAGATGAATGAAGTTAAAGCACTTGATTATGCCTCTTACACGTGTTCTTGGGGTCGTTACTTTTTATAAGATAATTCCCTCTGTGACTCCTTGTGTTTCAGTTTCCTCGGCCTTCTTTATTAAAATGGGTTTTTTGGGCTATGTAAGTCCTTCAAGATTGTTCATCAACGTCCGGCCTGGTAAATGGAAATTCTGAATTCTAACTTCTGGCAAGTCTGGTTGTGTCTTGGCAAGGGCGAATCTCACAGTGTCTTAACACTGAAGCGTGTCAGGTTATATTCCTGTCCCACCCCAGCATCTGTTTGTTATCATTTCAAACAAAAACGTTGGGTGCGGTAATTTCAAAATATTCCTGGCATGGAAAAATGGTGAACGTAATGTAGAGGTCACCTTTCCCATATATGGCATGAAAATATCCGATCCCTGGCAGACGAACTCACCAACGCATCAGCAAACTCATACGACAATGTGTTTCAGATGTAACAATTTATTACTATCTAAAGTAATCTTCTCATAACAAGTCGGATAGGAAGCGATTAGGTCATCCTTGTCTGTCTAAAATGTGTCACCCAGACAAGTAATCTGTTATCTGTCTCGCAACCTGGCTTTATCAACAATTATACAAATACGCTGGGGATTTTCGTGTTAATCGGTAGCGGCCAAGGTTGGGTACACGAGAATATGCCTGTCGTTCAATATTGCATCACTTGTCTACTTTCTTCAGCAGGGATGGGCAGGTAAACAGACAAGACGAAATACACTGAAGGGAGTGTAAGAATGAAAATACCAAATATCTGCTACACATAGCAGAGAAAGAAAGTGCGACAATTGAAAGCACGCAATAAAAATCAGTAAAAAAATGTAACTGATACTGCCGTAGTGGAACAGAGATCGAAAAGGGTCGCCCCATTCTGTCACACTGGCACTTGTCTGGTTCTTGTCACTAGTTCCACATTGGTGATCTTGTTATCCCACATCACTCCTTCTATTGTATGCAAGCACCCATTTATGAAAGTCTGTCGGTTTTTGGATGTTGTTTTTTGTTGTTCTCCATGTTTGAGAGTCATGCATCATAGTTCTTCATTGGAAAATCTTTCTAACCACGAACTCACATTGTAAGATGTCGTCAAATGTAGATGAAGATCTGTGGTTTTTGATTCGGGTTCTTTGAGTACCTCAGTGTCTGCTCCATCTTAACAGCAGAGTTGACAATCTTGTCCCTTGGTTCTCTAGTGCCGTACTTTGCAGGGTACGTAATCGTTGTTAATACCTTTGTTTTTAAAATTTTAACCTGACCAGATGTTCGTACCATGTTAATTGTTGCTGCTGTGTATATGATTTATGGAAGTGAGCAATATAAAGTAGCCTTGTCCATTTCCCTTGTTAATCACGCCTGTTTGAGTTGCGTATTTTGCCAATAAATTCTAAATTGTAGATTTTGTTTATGATGTTCTAAAATGTGAACGTCTAAAATTCTCAAGCGAATTTAGAACGGACTGAATGCTGGGGAATGTTGGGGGAGAGCTTGTCTCACTTCAGGCAGTTGTCCTTGACCCCATGACCCGTGTTTTTTTTTATATGTACTCACAAGAATTTATCGCCTGCGCATTCCCAAATATGCAACAATTTGCAATTCATTATCGCCTGAGGGTGATGATGACAAAACTTTTGGGGTCTGGGGCATGACCTGAACTCAAGATAATTTTGAGTGACATTTAACTAGAGACACTAAAACGTGCGGGTAATTGGCTGCTCTAAGCGTGCTGTAATGACAGTCCATTTAACAGCACGACACGATCAAGAGAATAACAGATTCCATCCGCTTGTTGATATTTCCATACAGGAAAATGGCTCAATTTTCACTTGTACAGTTTATATTATCCTCTCCTGGCCGTCCGATTGGCAGAGTGGTTAGAGCATTGGTTTCTCACAGCAAAGGTGCCTGGTTCAATTCACGGCATCGACACGCTCCAGTCTACTCAGCTGTAAGTGGGTACTTTACTTTGCTCTTGAGTTAGGGATGCAAAAGGTAGCAATGAATGGAACTGATCACCCCACCTCACGATGCTGGACTTAGCATGCATAGTGATGTCTCTAACGCCACTCCCTTACGGCAGTACCTGCTATTGGACTACCTTGACCTTTTAATCCCCTCTCACAGAATAAATTTCTATGAAATTCTTCATCTTAATCTTCTTTAAGTGCCACACCAGCTGGCATAAGTGATCATGTATGTGCACAACTTCCTATACGAGTGGTGTTTATCAACTCATTTGTGGATTTCTTTTAACGTTACGGTTAAAGTGTCCAGTCTCATCTCACTTTGTCGTGGCCTATCTCTCTTCCCTTCAAACTTTCCTGTTGTCACATTACATTCCAACTTTCCTGTTGTCACATTACATTCCAACTTTCCTGTTGTCACATTATATTCCAACTTTTCTGTTGTCACATTACATTCCAACTTTCCTGTTGTCACATTATATTCCAACTTTCCTGTTGTCATATTATATTCCAACTTTCCTGTTGTCACATTATATTCCAACTTTCCTCTTCTCATAACATGCCCACAGAAAGAAGATTGCTTCCGTCTAAAATGTGTAATGTGCTTCATTTGCTACTGACCTCTTTCAGGGCATCCTGGTTACTCTTTCTAGCTGTCCCTGGTATTCCTTTCTTTCGTAAAACCAAATCTTCCTGTTGCCTCCAGGGATTTCCTAGCTTGTTTACTGATTATCCATGTGACACGACTTCATCTTGTCTCTTCTAATATTTCTTCTTAACTTTGTGTTTGCTTCTATGTATGGTTCATCAGCCTTGGCTGCAGAACCTGGTTCTTCTTCTGCTTAAATTTGCTGTCTTAAGGTTTTTGGTTTCTTTATCTTATTGATGGCGTCTGTTATTATCCAGACGTTATACGGGCGTTCTATTTTTCCTAGAACTTCACCACATGTCTCACATCTCCGCAACAGACTGGGATACCATCTATTCAACAAGCTAAAGAAAGAAATTAATGATGAGTGTAACTGCGGCACCGACAAAGTGATTGTTTCAAAGGTGCCCAACATATAAGGAACAGAGAACGCACATATGGCCACCACCAGAACCATTCCTGGAAACACTATACGCAGATACCAACAACCTCAAGATCACCACTGCTTTCTTTGAACATATTCAAGTTGACGTCTGAAAGTGAGCGAAGTAGCAGAAGAAGATATAATGACGATCTAGACTTCTTCTGGTGAGATTCTGTCCTGACATATGATGATATCCTTGGTGCTTGATATGTTCTGTTATGTGAAAACATATTTCCTCCTATAAAACCCCATCCATATACAATACCCTTTATGGCAGCCCAAAACAGCTTATCCGAACTGCGCAGTACCACATAATGGCGTCAAGGTCATCAAGAGCTGACGCTCAGTGACAGTGGATCAAAGTCATTTTCCCTATGGCAGTTTTGAATGCTGGTAATGCCAGCTTGGGTCCCATTGCTTCCCACTCTATGAGTGCTTTCAGTGGCAGTTAGCACACCTTCACTATGAGGTGCGCTTTCTTTTTCATGTGCTGAGGTTTTAACTATTAATCTTGTGTCCAATTCTTCCTTTATTGTTCCATTCCACCTTGTTTCGGTTAGTTCCAAGATGAAGGTTTTATAGTAACATTTCTGCAGCCATTTGTGCAGTTTTCCCGTGTTTGATTAGTGTTCGAATATTCCAAGAGCACGAAGTGGAGATTCTGTTTTAAGAAAAAAGGTTAGTGCTGTTCAGACTCATGTTGACTTTTTCCAACTTCCGCCATAAACCTCCTTAATAGAGGAAATTTTTCTGTCGTGGATTGCTGAGTAGTTTTGCCTGAATTACTTGCTTTGAAAAATTTGTTGTTGTGGCTTTAAGTTTCTAAATAGTGGCAGAATGGTTAGAGCGCTGGCTTCTCAAGGCACAGCTGTCGGGTTCGATACGCCAAGCTCCAGCCCACCCATCTGTAAATGGGTCCAGACTGCGTTCTTGAGTTAGGGGCGGCAAAAGCAGCTAGAAAGTGAACCAATCATCCTACCTCATAAAGCTGAATCTAGTACGGTAAAGTCTCTAAACACTTCTCTCCACTACGTCAGTATCTGCTATGGAACGACCTTTATCTTTCCTGAAGTTTATACAGGAAAGGGTATCTGCCCAGCCATCCTTAGTTGCTCTCGCAGTACATACATGGTAGGGTACAATATTACTATTCTTTGCTGCCCTTTCGAGCCTCGGTAACACGCGGGTAACACCAACGTTGCCACTCTTAATTTTGAGAAAAAAAAAAACTAGATATCGGCGACTTGGGCTATTTTGGTCGATTTTTGGGCTGTTTTGTCCGATTTTGGGCGAAATCTAGGTGGCGTTCTTCAACTAATGAATAAAAATGACACTGAACGGATCCAAAAAAAAAAAAACCTAGATCTAGATTAATTCACCTAGGAGTGGCAACGCCGGTCAACACAATAAATGCTGAAAGGTTTGTTTGTAGCCTTTATCTTAAAACTGTAGCGTACTGTTCTCAAGCCTTTATTTGACGTCTAGTTCGGGGTGGGAAATTGTGGCCTGCTTGCAGTGTATACACAAGCTTACAATCTATGTCTACGCAGTGTCGTGTCAGCTTTCCTTTGTCCCCGGTGAAAAACTTATTTACATGTTCCTGTCCCGGGAACTCTGATTACGCCGCGACCTAGAAAGAACAACGCGACCGTGCATACTTACTAGGAAGTAAATTTTAGGAAGGCTTCCTAGATCGAAAGGTGTAGAGATTGGATCAAATTAGGCGCCGTATTCACTGTAATTCAATCTCCAACGTTTATCCTTTGCGTTGATGGTACGCGCTGATAATTGTTTTCTTCATCTCTTGTGTCCTCCCATTTACAGCTCGTGCACATGTCCCGTGAACCCATTTTTATTTTTTGTTCCATTATGATTGTCAACATGTTTTGTCTCCTTATATCGGTTCCTTAATATTTGATTTGCCTGCTTTGTGCCTCTTTCATTGTTGATTCTAGTTTTCCATAACTTGTTTATTTGTTTGCTTCTGTTTCCATTAAATTTGAGTCATTGTCTTATAATGCACAATCACAGGGAGTAGGTTATTTCTTTCATCTGTTCGTTTTTGCATCACACCAATAATGGACAAAACTTGCATGTTATGAGACAATAAAATACGGGATATAGGCCTACTGTGACAAGGTTTGGTTTGGTTTTTAGGGACTATCTTCATTGCACACGGACTACTCCATCAGTGCTCCGATCTCCTCCCTTAGATCACACAAGGAGGATCTCAGCACAGTGCACGAACTCCGTAGCACCGTCGAGAATCCCAACGTATGTACATATAGGAATCACACATTCTATAAATATATATATTTTTTTAAACTGAAAAGGGAAAGATGGAAAACAAAAATATATAGAGAACGACAGAGGGAAGATACTAAAGTTAAATATCGTGGCATGACAACAAGTAAACAGCAGAATTGATAAGCAATGGGCAGACATGATCGCCTACGCCGGCCTGGAAATGT
This sequence comes from Oreohelix idahoensis, assembly GCA_024509875.1. NCBI lineage: Eukaryota > Metazoa > Mollusca > Gastropoda > Stylommatophora > Oreohelicidae > Oreohelix > Oreohelix idahoensis. The sequence continues at coordinate 336,339 of JAMPIV010013887.1, forward strand.
AAATTGAAGAAGGTAATAATGAAGATGATAACACTTGACGACTGTCATTTTTTTTTATTGTTTACTATTTCTAGGGATATCTGATTTCTGTTTGTTCAATGTAGTCTTGGTCATTTCTATTTTCGTATGTGCATCAAACGACAAACAACGCAACATTCTATCTAGGGATAGATTGGACGCGTCCTGCCACACTTAAACAGGACAAAGTCAATTAATTTCACAGGCAATAGGTGTCCCAGTGTTTCTCAACGATTTAGCACGCGCGGACACGTGGTATAGTGTCGCTTATAATTATTCAGAGACCCTTCCCAAAATCATTGGCGTATTTAGGACTTCTTTTCGAGGTTTGCTATTCAGGACGGAGGCCTCTATTCGGAGGCTCAGTCTTCCCTATAACCAGCTTTATTATAATTTATAAGTGTTGCTGAAAATGTAGACACGCTTAATTAATATCCTTATGAGCAAGTGTGTAGTGATGCATGCATAAACACAACAACAATTTTGAGCCACCCATCACATGCTGGGAATAACTCGAAATATAAGGGAGGGGGGAGGAGTGTGCTGAATCTCAAAAGCCCTCTCTAAAACGCCACTGCCCAAAATTATGTCTAGACGAGAGCCGAATGGCGCATGTGATCATGTCTCTCCACAACTTCCTGTTTGCAGTACTGTTGATCAGTTCCGTCGCTGACTTCTTTCCAATCCACGATATCAACTGTCCAGTATCTTATCTTTTTTGTCATCCTTTTTATCTTTTACCTTCAATATTTCCTCTAGCCTCAGTATATTCCAACTTTCCTCTTCTCATGACGTGCACAAAGAAAGTCGACTCCTTCCTATTGACATGAAAAATAAACTTCTTTTGTTCACTTGCTTCTTTCTGGACATCGTCTCTCATCTTTTTTAGCTGTCTTTGGGACTAAAATGCTTCCGACCTAAAGGTCTTTTATATTTGGACATGCGCCCTAATATAACCGACTAGGTTGAACGGGACGCGCCTCGCCAAAACGAGGCAAAAGTTTTACATTAAAATAAAAAAAATAAAAAATAAAATAAAAAAATAACTGTCTTTGGTGTTCTTAATATTCTTCTGTAAAACCACATCTCTGTGGTCTCCTTCTTGTGTACTAATTGCCCATGCCTCACTTCCATATGTCAGCGTTGGCTCTATATGACACTGAATGACGCTCTTTATAACATCTACTGACAAAGATGTGATGCATAAAATACTTTTCATCTTCTGGAATAATGTTGTTATCTGGATCTTTCAACTCATCACCTGTGAAATGCTTGTTTCGTCTGATGTTACTAGCGTGCCCAGGAATCTCAGTGTATTGACTTGTTTTAATCTGTTCCCTTTACTTTGGTGGTGCATTATGGCTTATCACAACATGCCGAAAACACATGGACGATTGTGTTTGATGTGCGTAATAATGTGGCTTTGCGCATTGGCCTGTTTCAGTACATCCTAATTAATCTTTTTAGCGGCCTCTGGAATCCTTAACATTCTTCTTGAAAACAACATATATGAAACAGGCAGGATTTTCTTGTTTGTTTAGTAAATGTTCACGATCTCCTGCCATGTGATAAGATTTGATCTGTGTATGTAACAGTGAAGAGATCTCTTCTTGTCTTGCTTCGACGGATTTGATTCGTGTATGTAACAGTGAAAAGATTTGATCTGTGTATGTAACAGTGAAGAGATCTCTTCTTGTCTTGCTTCGACGGATTTGATTCGTGTATGTAACAGTGAAAAGATTTGATCTGTGTATGTAACAGTGAAGAGATCTCTTCTTGTCTTGCTTCGACGGATTTGATTCGTGTATGTAACAGTGAAAAGATTTGATCTGTGTATGTAACAGTGAAGAGATCTCTTCTTGTCTTGCTTCCACAGATTTGTTTTGCAGGGTGTTTGTCGTTGTCTTGTTCATTGACCGATAGCCGCTGACGTACAAAGTAATCACTAACCATCACGCCTAGTGACGACGTGTAAGGCAACAACAGAGTCTGTCCAATTCACTCGGTCTGTGACCATCTTTCGTGCCATGCCTCAGCTCTGGTTCATGTTGTTTGTTTCAGCCTCCACAGCTCTCCTTGATTGTCCTCTCTTTCGTCGTCTTTCTGGGGTCGGTAGCATGGCAATTCTGGAGATGGTGTCGCAGTTTCTTCAGAGGACATGGACAACCCGATTCCAGCGTCTACCTGCTTGATGATGTGCGTATCTTATTGATCGCTCCGAGTGAGCAATTCTTGGTTGGTGACAGTGTTGGCATGGGAATCACCAAGTGGTCGGGACAGAAACCAGATAGACCACATCATGGTTAACGGCAGATGGAGACATGCATTACAAGATGTGAAGGTAAGAAGAGGTGCAGATGTGGGAAGTGATCACCATTTAGTAGTAGCAAAACTGAAAGTGAAACTAAGAAGGGCTGGACCAACTGTAACTACACAGAAAAGGTTTGACATCAGCAAATTGAAGGACCCCTGTAAAGGGCAATTTTTACTATCTTGCAATATAATACATTTATATACTTATTATGTTCGCAAATATTTTGTAAACAAAGTATTTCCTTTTTAAATGCTTAAGGAGAAGTCATTTTTGAGTTACTTCCCTTGAAAGTAGTTCCGTCATCTTCGATCGGACTCCGCGGACGATTCTAGGCCTACTGCGATTTATTCTTTGGCTGGGTAGGAATAGATTGTTCTTGCTTCAGTATATCTATGGCCTGAATTTATACGTAGTGTTTGTATGAGTAGGACGAGTCTGTCTTATATATGGATATCTTTACATTTCTAAGTCGAACTATGTTGGTTGTCGCTAGAAAAGGTCAAAGGCTATGCAGCGGAAGTATCGCTAGCAAGGGGTGTGATTCATGGCTGTCATCCTGTCGAATTTTGTTGTAGCCGGCCTATCGCCGAAAAAGTGATCTATAAGTAAATGGGGAAAAGTGATAGTCATTTAGACATGTTGTATGTACTTTACCCCAGTGTTTATTCTCTTTTGCCAAGGAATGGCAAAGTTATATTTCGCATAGAAAGGTAAAACCACAATTTATTATGAACTTGGGCTTCGCCATCGTTGTCGATAAGCAGATGCACAGTGGTACTTTTGAAAAGAATATTTATTCAAAGGAAGATGACATTCCTATGTATCAGCACTAGATTATATGATATTATTCAATTACCTCTATGAGAGAAGCTATGAAGAAATGAGGACATTTAACGAATGACCAATTTTGGTCTGTATCCAATAGTGAGTGAAGCTCACGAGAGAAGCACAGCCATGTTGAAAGCCATATACTTTGTATTTATCGAGTGAGAAAAAGGGATGCCTGTACTATCGCTCGATGAACCAAGAGATCACTGCTACATGTGAGAACCCATGTCTGGGATTCCTATATCTTTATGAAAAATATATATATTGAACTTTACGTGAAGGGATATTCGCTAGACGAGGTTAGGTCTAGGAGCCTTCCTATATATTGGTTATGGTCTGACGTGCCCAGTCAGTAAAGCCAGATGATTTACATGATGGAACTCTGAATGCTTATTTACGAATGCTCCATTATGATATTTGCCAAGCATGAATGCTAACTTAAGATGATATTCCTGTGATCAACATTATGCTGTCTATGTCGACATTTGTTCCTGTAACCATACACGTACTGTCCAAGTGTGCGTCTCATTAAATGTTATAAAAAGACCACCGTAGTTCCAGTACTTCTTGAATTCGAACAGTGTGAGTATGAGTGATGTACTACCAACCTGTCAACTCTATCGAATCATTCTACCATTCGCGTACTGACATTCATATACACACTCATTGTCTACACTCACATTCTTGTCGGAGCCTCATCACGTTCCGGGACAAGATGACCTGTATGACCAAAACTGTGCTGGGTTTAATGAGTTGACAATCGTTACACTTTACTACACCAGTCCCAACATCTACATTTATCAACTGGTGGACATTCACGTCATTTAACAAATAAAGCGTGATTCAACAACTAGTAGCCAGTATGAGTTAACAACTACACAGAGTTTAACAACTGGTGTGCCAGCTTCCTGGGTCAACCTGCACAGTGACCATATTGAGAAGTAAACTACTGAGACCAGACGTTCCTTGGGGTCTGTTACGACACACAAATACATCAACAGTACAACTCTACAGTGATGTCAGCGTGACCTGTCCTGTCGACAGTATGCAGTAACTAGGTCAGCGTTTGTTGACATTTGGTTCGTTGGACATTTGCCATACAACTGACAGTGTTACACAGCAAGCTTGGTTGAAACATAGAACATTACACATCAGGACTGGAGAATATTTGACAGTGTTTGCGAAAGGAAATGTTATTGAACTGAGAAGTCCTACATCGATTGTTATCATTCACATCAACGATGGAGCTTCTATTTCTGTGTTGAATTTAAAATAATTAGACCAGAAGTATTTGTTTAATAAAGTACCACAGTACTGTACTATTAGGCAGTGTAACTGAGCCTTCATTCCAACACATTCTTTCTGCAACACTCTATTTACATCATATTGCCATACTATTTATGAATTTATGTATTTATGTTTAAATATTTATATGTGATATTTGTTTGTATCCAGCGGGTTGTTGTTTTGGTTGGGCGGTGTCACACAACAGAGTATCCCACGTAATAGAGGGTCTGATGTGTGCGTTTCTATAGGTGCAATTTTCTTGATTGAAAATTTGCTGCGACAGCTGTTGCTATTAGTGTTAGCTGTGAAGACTGTACTCATTGTTGTTTTTGTAATATTCCTCTGTTCTTTAGTTTGTTTTGATTTGTTTATAGTTTGTTGGTCTACCCTATTCTATCTTTCAGTTCTATTCTCAATTTATATTTATATACTGTGGCGTTATTTGTATTTGTTATCCTCTTGCGGTTTATCTTTTATTGTTTTTCCCATTTGATTTATTTCATTTCCGCAAATGTTTTCATGTTCTTCTGTATAACTGTTTTGTTTTGTGCCTGATCGACATACACTATTTTAAATATAGTTGATCATATAAATTGATGTACAAGAATCAACTGATAGTTAATTGCTATTACTAAAGGTACACAGTTGATGATATATGTTGAGGACTGTCTTGCGGCTTGCAGGCATGTGGATTGTGGCCACATTCCACATGCGTGCACCACTAGACACCTCAAATAAACTAAGACCAGAAATCGCGCAAATCAATGTATGACGCGTCTAGCTTAGTTACATTCTAGTCTATGTGTGGCCATTGAGCCTAACGGCAGTGTTGGAATGTGTGGTAAACCCACTTAAGGATCGTGTTTGAATATGTGGCACAGCCACTGATTATATATATATATGTGGAACGGTAGATCCACTGGAAAGTGTAAGATAGCGTAATGATCCGTATCGAAGTTGATTATAGGACCAGGTAGTTTCCGTATTAGAAACAAAATGGAATTTTGAAAAGCAGATTACGTTTCACCTTGAACTTATATATGGCAGTTTAAAGCCTTTATTGTGAAGGAATAATAATTCTAAGGATCGGATTCGTTAAGAGTTGGTTGCACACTCTATTACGCTATAAACTTAACGGTTAACCCAGACGAGCTAAGTCTGTGAGAGGAACAATTGTGTAGAGCTCAGAACTATGATGAAGCCAATTTAAATGTGTGAAATGATGTTGCACCCCATTGTGTAAAAGGATATATTAAATTGTTCAGTCGTCCATGGAACTTGTTGGTTGCCTGAATTATACAAGTTCTCACTCTGTGCTGTGACTGTCATTAATCCTTGCAAGGTCAGTCCAGATTATCACAGGTATTTTCTAAGACTAACTATAATCTAACCAACACTGCGGAAGAATTAATATACGATAACGACACTGAATATAATAATAATTTAATCACACCACAATGGCTTAAAACTGCACTCGAACTAGAAATCTGGAATTAGAATAGATGAATTATAATATCTGAAATATTGACAAGCAACCCAATAAACTCACGTCCAACGGTGCTGAATCTTTTAATAACATCTAGCAAGAAAAGATACAGCGGGAGACCGTAACAATATAAAACACTATTTCTGGTGCACTGCACTTATATTATAGAGTGAACCAGCAACTTATAGCTGTTATTATATAAGGATTTATACAAGACCTTTGTAAGGCTTGTTTCCCACAGTGATTGGGATAGTTAAGTACTATTTTCCACAGGTTAAAAAGTTATCATACAAGGTCTTTGATTAAGGCTAAGAAAGTGAATTTATTTACTTTTGCAAATTACTGATCTTATTAGACAAGATGTCTACATTAGATTATTTTATCACACAAGGCAGGGCTCTTGATAAGACTGGTCAGCAATTAGAAGAATGGGCAGTTGCTCAATATGACAAAGCATTAGCTGCAGAAGAGAGAAAACTTGCTGCTGCTGCTGCTGAAGAAAGAAAAGCATTGATTGAGGAGAAAAGATTAGAAGCTGAGGAAAAAAAATTACAAAGAGAGGATGAACAAAAGAAATTGCAGATACAGACTGATGAAAAAAGATTCCAGATGGAAATGGAAAAAGAGAAAAGAAAGGATGCTGCAGAAGAGAGAAAATTACAAGCTAAAGCTCAAGAGAAAAAAGCAATAAGAGAACATGAACACCAAAAAGAACTTTTAGCATTTGAGTTAGAAAAGTTAAAGTTAACAAACATAAGTGATGGTAATCAAGCATCTGGTGGTAATGGTAAACCCTTTACTTACAAGGTCAAGGTACCAGCGTTCAACCCTTCCAGTGATGACATAACATTCTGGCTAATAGATTTGAACGCTCGTGTCGAGCCCATAATGTGGACAAATCACAATATGCTAACCAGTTATCAGAAAATCTGAAAGGTGATTCTCTGACTAGTTTAAGTTTGGTTGAAGAGGCTGACAAAGATAACTATGATGTTATTAGGGCAGCCTTATTAAAGAAGTATCAGTTGTCTGAAGAGGGTTATCGGAAGTTGTTTAAGACAATGGTGCCTGAGGCAGGTGTAGAATTCTCAGAATTCATTGCAAGGACACGTCTTACATTTGATCGTTGGATTGAGCTATCCAAAACAGAAAAGACTTATGAAGCCCTTATGGACTTGATACTCAGAGACAAGATTATGTCAAGTATAAATAAACCTTTCCTCGAATTCTTACATGAGCGTAAACCTAAGTCTCTAAAAGAAATGGAACAGTATTGTACCCAATACGTCACTGCACATCCGGACGTAGCTATTAGCAACAGTAAGGTTAAAGAAGGTATGCCAGTTGCTTCTGCAACACCATACAACCCTAATCACTCTCACAAATTCCAAGGACCTCAAAATAAGTTTAATAAAAAAGGTAACTATTACAGTTATCAGAACCAAGGTAACCAATCATTTCAGGGTTCTTCTTCGAATACCTGGAGAAGAGCTGACAGCCCTCGATTCAGGGGTGGTCATAATTACAGGAACTTTCGCAAAGGAAGTCATTCTAGAAACTATCCAAGTTTTCCTTCATGGAGACAATAGGATCATAATTACCGAGATACTCATTATAATGAATATGATGATAGTAACCAAAGGAGCTATGATTCAAACCCGAGTAGGGGTTATAATAGTGGAAACAATGATAAGTACAGAGGCAATAATAACAGAGGTAGAGCACAATTAAAAAAACATAAAGCTCATTACCAGGCGAACTCTGCACAGCAAGAGTCCCACGAAGCCTATAAACAAAATAAAGATAATGATGACTCTAATAATATGGCATGTGCCGCTTTTGATTTTGGGAGAGCATCTCAGTGCCCCCAATGCAAAACATTATTTGAGCCAACCACAGTGTCTACTTTAAGCTGTGGGCATCCTCTTCCCGCTCTTCCTGCGTCAATCGCGCATGATGGGAGAGGTTCTCTTGTCTTACACAAAGGTTTAGTAAATGACAATCCAGTCTCAGTACTTTTTGATTCTGGATGCACAACTATTGGGGTTAGGCAGTCACTCATAGATCCTTCTCATTCTACAGGCAAAGTAGTCAAATGCGTAACATTTGGCGGCACCATAGAGAAATACTCTACCGCTATCATTAGGATTGCTACTCCTTTCTTCACAGGAGATGTACACGCATGTCTTTTGCCGGACCCGATCGCTGATCTTATCATCGGTCGCATTCACGGAGTCAAAGAATGCACTCCGGAGCAAATTTCCGTTTGGGAAAATCAAAATATGCAATCTGCTAATGCGGTAGTCACTAGAGCTCAAGCTCTCAATATGCCTGAAACTTCATCTGTTGAAGATAATGAAGTGCATAACCAAGATGATCCCTTGGTAATTTCTCGTGACTCGTTTATAAAACAACAAGAAGAAGATCCGACTCTTAAGAAATTCTTCACTCTTGTAACGAAAGGTGATCCGAATAAAGATTCAAATTGTAAATCTTGGATTACAATGAAGAATGGCGTACTTGTACGTATGGTGCAAGACTCCACTAAGTCAAGTCATTCTCAGATTCTTGTACCCAAGAATTTGAGAGTTAAGATCTTACAACATGCACACGACTCTCAGTGTGCTGGTCACATGGGTTTTTCCCGTACAAAGTCAAGAGTTCTTGCGGCTTTCTTTTGGCCTTTTGTGAACAAGGACATACGGATCTATTGTCGATCCTGTAAAGTATGTCAAGAAGTCAAATCCAAAGGTCCTCGTCATGCTGCGCCTATTCAGGCTGCAGATATTCCTATTCGTCCATTCCAGAAAATGGCGATAGACATCATTGGTCCATTCAAGATCAAATCTGCTAGAGGACATCAGTTTATCTTAACGTGTGTAGACATGTGCACACGTTGGCCAGAGGCTATCCCTCTAAAGAGCATTACTACTGCTGACATTGCAGATGCTCTTTGGCTTATATTTTCTCGGCTGGGATTCCCCGGAGAAATATTATCAGATCATGGCACCCAACTGATATCGGATACCGTGTCTCAAGTAATGTCTACTCTACAGATAGAGAGATCTTTGAGTAGCATCTATCATCCTATGTCCAATGGGATGGTCGAGCGACTAAATAGAACACTTAAGAACTTATTAGGGAAGATAACTGAGGATCATCCTCAAGATTGGGATAGGGTTTTACCCGCGGCCCTCTTTTTGGTCGGAGAGGTCCCCAATGAACATACAGGGTTTTCTCCCTTTGAACTTGTCTTTGGCGCGCGACCGCGCGGCCCAATGTCTTTGCTGCATGATCTTATAACAGCTGACAATATTGACGATGACACAAAATCTTCTTACGAGTATGTCATCGCGCTGAGACAAAAGATTATCGAAGCATGCAAATTGGCAACGTCCTCTTCTGAATTTGCTAAGCAGAAGGCAAGACAATTTGCTAATAAGAAGAGAACTTTACGACAACTTTGTCCTGGTGACAAAGCATTTGTTTTGCTACCTTGTCGTGAAAATAGACTCCTTATTAGTTGGAAAGGTCCGTACGATATAATATCGAAAATTTCAGATGTTGACTACATCGTCGATATCAACGGGAAGCATAAAACCTTCCACATCAATATGCTTACGGAGTTCCATGAACGTCCTGACTATCTACAGCCTATTTTCCAGGCAACGGACGATTCTCATGTCAAACATGGTCATTACTCATCACTGTCTGTAATACAGGATGAGGAAACAAGTTTTTCGGATGTTAATCTTCCGCTTCCAATGATCCCACTTCATTCTAGTGAATCATGGAAAGACGTTACTGTTTCTCCTGATTTGTCTCTAGGAGAACGGCGACAAGTTTCGTCTATGTTACAAACATTTCAGGATGTCCTCACTGACATCCCTGGACAAACTCATGTCATTGAGCATGACATTGTTCTAACTGAACATACTCCAATTAGGGTTAGACCTTATCCTATCCCTATACATTTCCAAACACAGGTTGAAAAGGAGTTGGATGAAATGATAGATTTACAAATAATCGAACCATCCACTTCTGCATATTCTTCGCCGATGGTTATTGTTCGAAAAAAAGACAATAACATACGTCTTTGCGTTGACTATCGCAAATTGAATCAAGTTACGAAGTTCGATGCTGAACCTATGCCTTTACTAGAAGAACTACTTACTCGTCTTTCTAAATCGCATTTTTTTCACTAAACTTGATTTGTCTAAAGGATATTGGCAAGTTCCATTATCCGAACGCGCCAAACCTCTTACCGCTTTCTCTACTCCCAGAGGCCTTTTCCAATGGAATTTTATGCCTTTCGGCCTTATGAACGCACCAGCTACATTTGTACGCATGATGCGTCGAATCCTATCGTATCGGTCAGATGTCATTGCTTATCTAGACGACATCTGTCTTTTCAGCGATACTTGGGAAGATCACTATTCAGGGTTAGTTGAATTATTATCAACTCTGCGTGAGTATAACCTGACAGCAAAACCATCTAAAGCTTGTATTGGCTTTAGCGAAATTGCTTTCTTAGGCCATCGAGTAGGTCACGGTTTCTTGAAGACAGAAGACCATAATATCACTAAGATACTTAACATCTCTATCCCTAGGACTAAAAAGCAAGTGCGAAGTCTTTTAGGTCTCATACAATTTTATGGACGTTTCATTCCGAATCTGTCCTCTATCATGGCACCTCTCTCTACACTATTAAAGAAAGGGTCGCCTAACATGGTTCACTGGTCTCATGAATGCCAATCTTCACTAGAGAAGATCAAAACTATGTTTTCATCACCACCTATTTTAGTGTTACCTACAACAGATAAGACATTTGTTCTTCGTAGTGACGCTTCATCCACTGGGATTGGAGCGGCACTAATGCAAGAGTACTCTGGAACTCTGCATCCTGTAATGTATATATCCAGAAAACTTAATGCTGCAGAAAGGAATTACTCGGTTTTAGACCGTGAATTATTGGCAATGGTTTGGTCAATTCTCAAACTCCAAAGATTCCTTCTGGGCGCGCATTTCGTAGTGGAAACTGACCAAAAAGCTCTTACGGCTATCCAAAGTAAGAACTTGAAGAGCTCGAGATCAACTCGATACGCAATCGCTCTTCAACCTTTTCATTTCTCGGTACGAGCTATCCGTGGTTCAGAAAATGTGATGGCGGACATTCTGTCCAGATGCCCACATGATGCCACTTAACTGTTAAATATTGGATCTTTTTAATATGTATAACTTTACAACAGTTATTTTTTGTTTCTTTACTAAGATACACATTTGTAATTTAATAATAGAATGATGGTATCTCTACTTAGCGGTTTATTGATGTTTATTCACCGCTGTTCTTTGATGATTGTTTCTTCATAAATCATAAATTTAAGATTATAGTGTGAATTTTTGGTATGCATTGTATAATTACCAGAATTGTATTATACTTACATCACACCTTCCTGGAAACATTTATTCGTAGAGAAACAATTTCTCTCAGATTTTGAGATATATTCTCACCGGTCATATTAGGAATTATAGTTATTCCTGATATTTTCATCTGCGCAGTATTCTTGCGTTGTGAGCCTATTCTACGTTGCTCCTAGATGTATTTAAAAAAAAAAAAAATTTTTTTTTTTTTTTCCCGGGAGGTGTGGTAAGACTGTAAAGGGCAATTTTTACTATCTTGCAATATAATACATTTATATACTTATTATGTTCGCAAATATTTTGTAAACAAAGTATTTCCTTTTTAAGTGCTTAAGGAGAAGTCATTTTTGAGTTACTTCCCTTGAAAGTAGTTCCGTCATCTTCGATCGGACTCCGCGGACGATTCTAGGCCTACTGCGATTTATTCTTTGGCTGGGTAGGAATAGATTGTTCTTGCTTCAGTATATCTATGGCCTGAATTTATACGTAGTGTTTGTATGAGTAGGACGAGTCTGTCTTATATATGGATATCTTTACATTTCTAAGTCGAACTATGTTGGTTGTCGCTAGAAAAGGTCAAAGGCTATGCAGCGGAAGTATCGCTAGCAGGGGGTGTGATTCATGGCTGTCATCCTGTCGAATTTTGTTGTAGCCGGCCTATCGCCGAAAAAGTGATCTATAAGTAAATGGGGAAAAGTGATAGTCATTTAGACATGTTGTATGTACTTTACCCCAGTGTTTATTCTCTTTTGCCAAGGAATGGCAAAGTTATATTTCGCATAGAAAGGTAAAACCACAATTTATTATGAACTTGGGCTTCGCCATCGTTGTCGATAAGCAGATGCACAGTGGTACTTTTGAAAAGAATATTTATTCAAAGGAAGATGACATTCCTATGTATCAGCACTAGATTGTATGATATTATTCAATTACCTCTATGAGAGAAGCTATGAAGAAATGAGGACATTTAACGAATGACCAATTTTGGTCTGTATCCAATAGTGAGTGAAGCTCACGAGAGAAGCACAGCCATGTTGAAATTCATATACTTTGTATTTATCGAGTGAGAAAAAGGGATGCCTGTACTATCGCTCGATGAACCAAGAGATCACTGCTACATGTGAGACCCATGTCTGGGATTCCTATATCTTTATGGAAAATATATATATTGAACTTTACGTGAAGGGATATTCGCTAGACGAGGTTAGGTCTAGGAGCCTTCCTATATATTGGTTATGGTCTGACGTGCCCAGTCAGTAAAGCCAGATGATTTACATGATGGAACTCTGAATGCTTATTTACGAATGCTCCATTATGATATTTGCCAAGCATGAATGCTAACTTAAGATGATATTCCTGTGATCAACATTATGCTGTCTATGTCGACATTTGTTCCTGTAACCATACACGTACTGTCCAAGTGTGCGTCTCATTAAATGTTATAAAAAGACCACCGTAGTTCCAGTACTTCTTGAATTCGAACAGTGTGAGTATGAGTGATGTACTACCAACCTGTCAACTCTATCGAATCATTCTACCATTCGCGTACTGACATTCATATACACACTCATTGTCTACACTCACATTCTTGTCGGAGCCTCATCACGTTCCGGGACAAGATGACCTGTATGACCAAAACTGTGCTGGGTTTAATGAGTTGACAATCGTTACACTTTACTACACCAGTCCCAACATCTACATTTATCAACTGGTGGACATTCACGTCATTTAACAAATAAAGCGTGATTCAACAACTAGTAGCCAGTATGAGTTAACAACTACACAGACTTTAACAATAGCGAACAGTACAGTCAACTGGACAGGGAAGTTAAACGCCAAACCCGAGCCAACAAAAGGAATTTCCTAGACGATCTTGCAAAACAGGCAGAAGAGGCAGCACTGAGAAATGAACAAAGCACAGTATACAAAATAACTAAATTCATCAGCGGAAAACAAGGTGCAAACAATATTACATTAGTAAGAGATAAGCAAGGAAATCTCATCAAGACAGCAGAGGGACAGGAAACAAGATGGGCAGAGCACTTCAGAGAAACGCTGAACAAGGAAATACCAGAGACACAATTGAATGTTCCTGAGGCTGAAAACGATCTAGATGTAAATACAGACATTCCACGAAAAGAAGAAATCATCACAGCAATCAAAGGATTAAAGAACGGTAAAGCTCCGGGCCATGATAACTTAAATGCAGAGCTATTTAAGACAGACCCTGAGCTAGCAGCAGAACTATTAGAACCACTATTTGCACAAGTGTGGAAAACGGGGACAACACCATCAGAGTGGAAGAAAGGAATAATTGTCAAATTGCCCAAGAAGGGAGATCTTGCAGATTGCAATAATTGGAGAGGAATCACTCTTCTCTCAGTTCCCAGCAAAATACTAGGCAGGATAATTATACAGAGAATTTCAAAGTCAGTAGACTACAAACTGAGGAAAGAACAAGCAGGATTTAGAAAGAACAGAAGATGTGTAGACCATATATTCACTCTCAGGAACATTATAGAGCAGTGCTCAGAATGGCAAAGACAGCTTTACATAAATTTTGTTGATTTTGAAAAGGCTTTTGACAGCATACATAGGGACAGTTTATGGAAAAAACTGAGGGCTTATGGAGTTCCAAGCTGCATAGTGTCAATCATAAAAAGCCTCTGTGCCAACTTTACGTGTAGTGTTGGGCAGAGCAACCTAACCTTCGAGGTGAAGACAGGAGTACGACAGGGATGCCCCTTATCAACCACTCTATTTTTAACAGTCATAGACTGGGTGATGCGCCAGACAACAGAGGGCAGTCCAAGAGGAATAAGATGGACTACATTTTCTACATTGGAAGATCTGGAATATGCAGATGACATTGCACTGCTGGCACATTCACATCAACACATCCAGGAAAAAACGGATAGACTTAATAAAATTAGCCAGCAGGTGGGCTTGGACATCAATTTAAAGAAGTCTGAGGTCATGACGCTCAATGTGAGCAACCCTGAGCCCATATCAGTAAGGAATCAGCAACTGGTACAGACAGATACCTTCACATACCTAGGAAGCATAGTAACACCAGACGGTGGGGCAGGCAAAGACATCAACATCAGAATGAATAAGGCAAGAACAGCCTTCTTTAGCCTAAATAACATCTGGAAGTCCTCCCAATACAGCACAAGCACAAAATTAAGATTATACCAGAGTTGCGTGCTTTCTGTGCTTCTCTATGGTGCGGAATGTTGGAGAGTCACAGAGAAGGAAATGTCAAAATTGTCCTCTTTTCACACAACATGCCTAAGAAAAATTCACCGCATCTTTTGGCCGAATACCATCACCAACCAAGATCTGCTTACTCGTAGCAAGCAAGAGGACATGCACACCATCATAGCTGGCAGACGCTGGAGCTGGGTTGGTCATGTCCTCAGAAGAGACCCCGATGCCATCACAAGAACAGCTATTCTTGGGACCCCTGAAGGAAAGCGAAAGAGAGGCCGACCAAAAAAACAACTTGGCGGAGGACTGTGGAGGCTGAGATGCAAAGAATGAACCAGAGTTGGGGCACTGTACGAAGGATGGCCACCGACCGTGCAAAGTGGAATCAATTTGTTTATAAACTAATAAAACGGTATTGAATCAGTTTTACTAATAACACTTCACATGAGACAAGGGACGTTTCGGGTTTTACCCTTCATCAGCCACAGTTACAAACAGGTGACAAGGACAAGAATTACATATAGATACTACAAAGACAAATGATGATGAGAAACATACAAAAAATGAGCGATACAAGCAGATGTAAAAAATAAACAACCACAGTGATGAGCGAAAAATGAACAATAATAATACAAGAAAATCGTAATACCTGAAAGAAATACCGAAACAAGAAAGTAAATATTCAACGAAACGAAAAAATGAATAAACAAAACTTAAGAACAAGTAAAAGGTCACTTAGCTAGATCGGAAGATGCTTGGAATAAAACACTGAGGCACTTTATCAAAGAAATCCCGTATCAAAGGAAATGACGTATAAGATCGCGACAATAAGATACGAAACGAACCAAAACAAAAACATAAGAAGACAGATCGGAAAAAAATAACGAAGAATGAAAAAGAGAGAAAAACCACCAGAATTTATGCAAAATGATGTTGTATATTTAAACCGCCGGGAGCTAGAACGCCCATTTTAAAAATAAGACGATTCTCCAACGAAAAGCGAGTCTTGTCATTACCGGCACATGAACGCAGGGCAGTGACATGTATATCGGAATTACCTGAATGGTCCAGTCTATTGAAATGAAGAGCCACCGGTAAATGTTTGTCCTGATAGATGTCATTCAAGTGCTCACGAAACCTGACTGCCAAACGCCTACCAGTTTCACCAATATAGGGTTATGCCACATCTCTTGCAGATAATAGCATAAATATCCGATATACATGTCACTGCCCTGCGTTCATGTGCCGGTAATGACAAGACTCGCTTTTCGTTGGAGAATCGCCTTATTTTTTAAAATGGGCGTTTCTAGCTCCCGGCGGTTTAAATATACAACATCATTTTGCATAAATTCTGGTGGTTTTTCTCTCTTTTTTCATTCTTCGTTATTTTTTCCGATCTGTCTTCTTATGTTTTTGTTTTGGTTCGTTTCGTATCTTATTGTCGCGATCTTATACGTCATTTCCTTTGATACGGGCTTTCTTTGATAAAGTGCCTCAGTGTTTTTATTCAAGCATCTTCCGATCTAGCTAAGTGACCTTTTACTTGTTCTTAAGTTTTGTTTATTCATTTTTTTCGTTTCGTGGAAAAATTACTTTCTTGTTACGGTATTACTTTCATGTGTTGCGTTTTTCTTATATGATTATTGTTCATTTTTCGCTCATCATTGTGGTTGTTTATTTTTTTCCATCTGCTTGTATCGCTCATTTTCTGTATGTTTCTCATCATCATGTGTTTTTGTAGTATCTATATGTAATTCTTGTCCTTGTCACCTGTTTGTAACTGTGGCTGATGAAGGATAAAACCCGAAACGTCCCTTGTCTCATGTGAACTGTTATTTGTAAAACTGATTCAATACCGTTTTATTAGTTTATAAACTTATATTCCTTACCAGTTTTACTGCAGCCCCTTATTTATTTACTTATACTATACTGGAATCAATTTGTTGTTGCCCTACAAGACGCCACTAGGCGTGATGGCCACTGACTGCTTTGACGGTCGGTGGTTAAGGATCGAAGAAGAAGAAGAAGACAGTGTTGGACTAACAAATTCTGAGAATTTTCCGTAGGACTCATTTTCTTAAACAATATTTTTACTTGACCTGTTCTTTCTGAGGTGCATCCGCCTTCAGATATTATTAGGTGTGCCTACGTGTTTAAGTCTACATATATATTTCTGAAAAGTCTCATTTACTTTGCCATGAAAAACTGAGTTGGACTGAACATAGACAATGATAAACGTGGGGGTAAACGAACAAAAAAAAAATGCCTCTTGCTAGGACAAATGGCAAAGAAATACTGTTGTCGTGAAACGAGTTGTGTAAACCCACTACTTTGTTAAATCCCTATGTCGAGAGCCCAACCAATCAACGAGCACCGTTCACCAGTCGCTGAGCCAGAATAAATTACAAGAAGTTACGCCAGGAGAAGAAAAAACTTAAGCCCTGTTTTTTTCGGATGTGGGTCGCGGCCATCTTGTTCACGCAATATGGCGGAAGAAAACTGAATAAAATTAGACTGTACGGAGCATAAGAAGAAACTGCAGACAACCAATCAGCTTGCCCCACCAGGAACCAACCAAAAGCTTTCCTTAAGCATTCATCTACCTATATAATCGGGCGAATTTTATGCATAATCACACATCACCGACACGACGTCAGAGAGAGACGACCGACTGTGTGAGAGGAGCTGTCAACCTTGATTTATTGTTTACCTGAGTGCATTGACCTGCAGCCTGCTTCACTAAGTCGAGTCAAAACCTGGCCAGTTTAAAAATCTTAGAGGGTAAATATAATTTACTATAAACTGATAGGAAAATAGGCTTACAGCAGGTCTATAATGTTGGTATTTGTCGTGTGTCATTTATAATACCTACACCTGTATATATTTAATATGTATCAGGTTACTGATTGTATCTTGGGGCATTAGGTATAATGATTGTATTTCCTGATATGGATTGATGAAGACGAAGACTAATAGGACTCATACTTCAACCTATTGTCTCCTATAACTTCAATCTATTATCTCAGACCAACTGCAATATAACCAAAACAGTCCTTGTTAGGACTCAACCTATTGTCTCCTATAACTTCAGTCTATAACTTCAGTCTATTGTCTCAGATAACTCCAAGCTGCAATATAACCAAAACAGTCCTTGTTAGGACTCATCAATCTATTATCTCAGACCAACTGAAATATAACCAAAACAGTCCTTGTTAGGACTCAATCTATTGTCTCATCTAACTCCAATCTATTGTCTCATATAACTCCAACCTGAAATATAACCAAACAGTCCCTCGTCCTCATATACTCCTATCATAAGAACATAACAATATGGGTTAGGATATATGTTACCAATAGCACTTGTCAGAGAGGGCCTGGTATATTATAGGGGGAAAGGAAATGGTTGTATCAAACCTAGGTGTACATATTATTGCATGTATTCATGTATTGAATTTATATTATTGGATGTATTCATGTATTGAATTTATATTATTGAATGTATCCATGTATTAATTTATCAGAAAGAAGGTTTTGCAAGTAGACACCTGTCTTGTCTCGCTATTGCTAAATCATACTGATCCATGTTGTCATTCATCCTACATGCAGACACCTGAGACACGCTCATCTTCACCCACACTAGAAATATGTGGGCTTGAGGACAGAAAATTAGCCCCTATTTTTGCTTGTTACAGGTTTTATTCGTGTTCATCAAACCTGAGGTCGTATGTCCGTGTCAATCCAGCTGCCTGGAACGTCGCAGGAGCCCAGTGATTGCACAGGTATCAACCTCTTTAGTCCAGGTTCCCCCTGGAACGTCCGCAGCGAGCCCAGTGAATTGCACAGGATTCAACCTCTTTAAGTCCCCCTCAGTCTTGGGTGGGCTAACGAAACGACCATCAGCAAGTGGTGTGTGCGAGAAACTAAGAAGGACATAACTTTTGAGAGATGAGTACACAGTCGTACCATTTCCGTCGGCAATTGTGAGCATAGAAACTGTCAGTGGCGAAAAACTGAGTAGCATAGCAAGAGACAAAAATAACAGCATAGCTGATAAAATTTATATATTTAATTAACAGCACAGCTGATACATTTACTATAAGTGATTATCAGCCCAGCTGATATAAATTTGTTTCCTATAATTGGAAGACTTGTAATAAATATAAATATATAAATATATGTGAATCATTTGTAACCTTACAAATCCATTACATTCCATTGTTTCAACATCCACCCTTCAGCACAAGAGTAGATAGTGTATATACTAAATACATAATAAGGAAATTGTATTTGAACGACTTGTCAATTTTATCATTGTTAAGTAAAAATCTGTTTCCTTGTTTTTTTTTAATATCACAGTTACACAGCGGAGGTGGCACTTTATGTCGGTCTCCTCTCTACTATTGTTTTCGAGATCAGATCATTCACAAGCCGTAACTAATTTGTGATACCAGTAGTCCTCTCAGACACTGGGACTTCACCATTTTCTGCAGAAATTCTATTTCTGTAATTGTCAGTACTATACTGATCCTACAGCCAATAAAAACCTCACGCCACAACTGTAATGCTGCATTCTCGCGTATTCCTCTTCTTCCCCACCTCGAGGTGACCAGTCCTTACATCTTTCTGTTATTTCCATTTCCACTCCACTAAGTTATTGTTTCATACCAAAACGAATGACGAACGTGATTGGGGTAGCGTGTCAAAAATATATTGAGAAACGCTGAGGTGCGCGACCGTTCCGTGGAACACATTAAAAATCACAGCCTCGGCACATAGGACATTACCTTCTACGTGCTATGAATAGCATATACTGTAATTATGTTTTAGCGGGAACGCAACCCTCTGGTGTACCGGTAACTAATGCAGGCTGTACTTTCGTACTGATGACTAGGACACGGAAATCAATCATATACAATCTGGAGGGCATGTTAAATGACACAGCATTAGGTGGAGTTATATCAGTACGAGATAACCAGGCACATATATTTGTAGCAGCCAGTCAGATTCACACACGCACATACACATAACATAATATAATGTTGTGTTTGATCAGCATGTCCTAGGGCCAAAAGACTGTCTGGAGGGGTCCAAGTTTTGGTCAAGATTGAAAAAATTACTACATTATTAAAGATTCTACAAGTGAGTTGGGGGGTGGGGGGGGGGAGGGGGGTGGGGGGTTATAGGGAAGAGATTTTACCAGAAGGTTCTTTGGGCCCCGGGGGGCCTCATCATGACAAGGACCTCTCACCTCAGCCAAGGATGCTTGAATGAAGGAAATTTGTATCTCTCTTCCTGAAGAATGAGGGGGGCCTTACAAAGTGAAATGACTAGGGCGTCATCTTATCTCTTGGATGGCCTGCCTTATTTCAAGTGTTGGGGGCAAGCAAAGTTCAGTAGCTACTAAGCCGGGCGCCCTTTTTTACCAGCCGCAAAAAGTCTGGAAACCAGTTAAGTTAAAAGGTGTTTTACCATGTTGTTGTGAGCTACCTAGAATAGGCACGTGATCTTTTATACACATCTGTTTTTATACTAGATACATGAGCATTGGAAGAGCTTAATGCACAAAGTTAATCTGGTTTCTTTACATACTTTCATTGCAAAGATACGGTGTAGAAAAAAAAAACGATTTGTAGAATGGAAAAAGCTATTTCCATTAATCGCTGCCTTGCCGTTCTCGTCATTCCCCATTGGTTATTGGCAACCGGGTCACCCAATCAACAAACAGCGCGCTGTGTGTCAGCGGTCGTGTTGTGAAGTTAGTGGGGTGCAAGGGGCGAAGTCATGTGACCTCAATCATTCCGAACAACATCTGCGGCCATTTTGGACTACCTGTGTTTTCACCTGCTTGGGCCAGGTAGATGTGAAGAAACACTTCAAATTTGACTGAAGATGTTAGACGGTGCAAGAAGAAATTACCATTTCAGTGGTCAGGTAGGATTATGTTTAGTCATAATAAAAGTTACGTTCTCTAGGATCACCAGAAACAGCTGGAGACGTTTGTTGTGTGACCTGGAATATCCTGGCTATTGTTTACGTTAATCTTCGGTGTAGAGCCTGAGGTAGAAAAACACGTCTGTCACTGAACCAATCCCAGCGTAGTTTACGCGTTCCAGTCCAATTCGTATACATTCTTTTGTAGAAGGGAATGTCCATCCTGGATTTAAACCTCTGCCCGAGGCAAACTGAGGTATTAATATTAGACAAACATAAAGGTATGTTTTCAGGCACTCGTAAGAAATAAAGAAGTAGAACACTTGGACCCAGTATCAAACTGAGGTATGAATGACGGCTTTGAATGTGACAGTTAGTTGTCACATTGTTTATATCCGGGGTGGCAACCCTGTCAGCAGTCGCCACAAGTGGCGAATTGGTCATGAAAGTGTGGCGAACAATTTTGCTCCAATATTCTACTACTTGTCAGACACAATTATTGTCCAATTTCGCAATAAATTTTCTTTTTTACAGTTTTTATATATAGCCTAGGCCTATTTCATTATTAGCGCCTGAAACTGTTGTAACTGAATATGCCCTATCTAGTCACAATGTAGGCCTACACGTTTTTAATAAACTTGTTCATTGTGTTATTTGTTTTACATTTTTATTTGAGCAACCTAATTTCTCAATTTTTGCATAGTCTGGCGACTATCACTCCTCATTCGCATATTGTAGTGGATTTGATGGTATTGTATGATTGTGATGTTACCTAGTGTGATGCATGAGGTCAGCTGTGAAGGCTCCTGAGATAAATGTAGCTGTGAATTTACAGAAGGCCCTTCTTGCTACCACTACGACCTCACACCTATCTTTTTTACTAATGAATGTGGCTACGTTAAAATTCTAGGGTACTGATATGTAATGTGTTGTGGTAGTTTACATACACACACACAGATATTTAATAAGTCTAATAATATTAATAAAATGTTATAACACACTGAACTAACTCAAGCTGTGTAAAATTTTGATAGATAAATTTTGTCTTTTAAGTTTATTTGTTCTGAACCAAGGTTTTATTTTGGTCAGAACATATGAAAGGTTTTGCAATTATGAATGAAATGCATGAATATATGGCATAATAAATGAAAGGTGTGTACATATGTATTTTACAAGACTAGTTAATATTACTACTGTTTATAGTTGTAATTTATCTGGGAGAACGATTAATGGATGTGCTGTTGGGGTGGCCTCATCACTCCCTGTCTATGATGGCGCGACTAAACATTGTCCATTTATTGATGGGAATATAGGTTTGGTGTGTTAGAAAATAAGTTGAGTGGTGAATGTACCAGCAGGCCAGNCGCTCACGTATNTTGAATGAGTAGTTCTGGTGCTGGAANCTGGTGGCCCCACCTCTCCGTGCTTGGGGGCAATGTAAGGATGCTCTGCCAAAATNTTAGACTGCACGGGTCCACTCTTGTATTATTCAACACATCATTTGACACCACATTTGGTGCCAAATAAAAAAAACTCACAGTTCAGAATTATGAATAGAGAACACAGTTTATATGCTAGCAAAACTCAGCTGAGAGCTGCTGGCGCTCTAGTATGGCGTCCCTCTAAATATTTCAATTAGCTTCTGGGAAATACACCACTGAATTATTTACTGTGTCTACTACTGGACAATTTATGATGAATGGCAAAAATGCGCGTCTGAGCGCCGATAATATGTTTATCTGTGGCCAATCACCGCCTTTTTTCCTTTTCAAATTCAAACCTCCTACCAAAATTCAATTCAGTCATACCTCAGTCAAGTATGTATAATTGCCTGTTGGTCCGTCTGTCTCTACTTGCGTTTCACAAAAAAACACACTTGTTTTTTGAACCAACTCTGCCGTCCCCTACACAATTTTGCCTTTAAAATTATTTTTCGCCACAATTCTCCACCACATTCTCTCTCTTTCCTTCCAACTAGAGTTTAGCACTTGAGTCTCAAGGCCGCAGTTTTTGAAAATTAGTGACATTTTTTGTTTCAATGCAGTCGCTCGCTGATATGAACAACACAGTCTTTTGTCAATATCTTTCTTATTATCTATCCGTCTGTATAAATGAAAGCATATGATTTCACTGCTCAAGATGGGCCATCAGGCCAGCTAGGTTTTATATTCCTAACATTATTATTAAGAAAAAGTTACTTTTCAAGGTTAGTTGGTTTTTTTTTTTGTTTTTTTGAAATATGTTCGAGCATCTTCTGTAATGCGTTTGCCGCTGAATTCAAATATAAACGGACTAAGTTATCGCAAAAGCGTCCAAGAAATGACTGTTGCGTATAATAGCTAAGTGTCCCCCTTTTGTCGATTTTCTTTACCTTGTGTCAACTTGGGGACGTGAAATGTTGTTTCCTTTCCCCACCAATTGCGTCCTTTTTAGCATAGCCTTGCTAGTTTCAAGCACGTGGTTTCATTCATATTTTTTCCCTTTTGATCTCCGTTCTCATCCCGTTCCAAGGGTAAACGTTTTGCCTTCACGTCTAACAAGTAAGTTTTCCATGGCGGGTGGGTTGACCCGCGGCAGCGGTGAGGTGCGATCTTGTATTCTAGTAGCTTACGCAATGGTTATTTGTATCCCTACAATTTTATCTTTGGAGATATTTTAACCGTTGTATCACGGTGAGATTTTATAACACACATATTCCTAATTAATACGTGCTTTAAATTAATTATCTAAATGTTGTTTAGCCCTTTTCTTCTGTCTCGGATCTGATTGATAATTTCTTGTGTTGCCTTTGTCTTATTCACTTTTGTATGTCACGTGATTAGAGACTTCATTGATTTGAGCGTCAGTACACAGAGATATTCAACAGGCAGTGGATCATTGGCATAGGCTATTTAGGAATTAATCCAGAAGTAGGAGAGTCTATCGTGGTTCAATCTAGGAAGCACCCTCCCACCGTTCCTGCACATTAACAACAACGTGCGCCATGTGTTAACCGAGAATACGAGGTTAAAAGGTAACATATATCCTTAAAAAACAAGTACGTAATATGACATTTATAAGGAGCAAATAAAAATTTATGAGCTACTCAGTACACGTTAGGAAATATTTTAAAGGGGCCCCCTAATGGCTGGAAAGGCCCCCCTCCTACCTTTAATATACGCCACGATGTATTACAACATGACGTTCTGTAAACTGTTTCAGACTACACGGACTGTTAATTCTTCTAACAAAATACTAGTGGCTGACTAATAAAGTCATTCCCCAGATTTTACATTGAAAATCTAGGCCTATTGGGATGTAAGCACAAACCAAATGTCACAATAAGGAGCCATAACTATCCGTAAGACTAATAAGATTTATTTTATATCTTACTTAATTAGTCGTTCCTCTCTAACCGTGAGGTGTAAGAGATTTGTAAGAGAAGCGCCGTTCTGTTCAATCGGCTTCTTCCATCCTGGCTTGGTTTCCACTTCTAGTCAACGGTCCCTTCAAAGATTGTTGAGATTTATTTTATTCACGAAACAAATAAACGAAAAAACCAACAACAATGAAGACGAGAACTGGACGTACCATGAGAGCCAGTCCAAATATGCCAGCCCGCCATGAGACCTGAGATCAGGAAGTTTGGTGTACAGCGGGTGATAGTTTGGTTGGATCGTCACTGCACATGGACCACTCCATCAGTGGCTTCCCGATCTCTTCCATTATATCACGCCAGGAGGATCCTCAGCACAGTGCACGAACTCCGTAACACCGGCGATAATCCCAATGTGTGTATATAGGAATCACCATTCCTAAAATATTTTTTTTGTGTTTGTGTAGGTTTATAATTTTTTAAATTTTCCAGGCCAGCGGCCCTTAATGGCCTACTCTTTACGAATATCCAACAGCCGTGGAATTTTTAACGGTGCGCCATCTTGCACACGAAAAAGATACAAAGACCTACTATTTTTTTCGCCCTTATCCGAGAAGGCTTAGTATCCGATCCTCACCACCAGGAGACCATGGGGAAGTATGATCAACATTAGTGACCACTAGGTTCTGAAACAATGTGTTTTCCATAAAATATATTTCCCTCAACGGGGAATCGAACACCGGTAACCTCTAGAATTTCGCAGGCGGACGCCCATATCACTTAGCCACTACCGTCCGGGCCGCAACGGTGGTAGAGATGTTAGAAACAAAAACATAATAGCTAAAGGACAGTTTTATAGGTCCATAGTGTTGACAGTTTGTCCCATTTACTGTATATCCAGTAGAACGTTCGACTTGACAGAGTGGTTTAGAGCAAAGGGGCCGGATCAAATCACGGTACCAACACGCTCCCAGTCTATACCCAGCTGTAAATGAGTAACAAGACTCTGATCTTTGAGTTAGGGAAGGAAAAGACAGCAATGAAGGGAACTGGACCACACCCAACTACTTTTCGATGCTGGACCTAGTATGGGAAGTCTCAAACACTTCACTCCATACGGCAGTATCTGCTATAGATACAGATGAGAATATAACAATTTTAAAATAGGAAGTGGCTTTCAGTCAGTCCTATAGTACTTCTATCTGGTAAAAAACTGTCCCAAATTGTCTTGACTGACGCTAAAGTGTGACGGCTGTTGTGAAAGAACGCGTGTAGAGTTAGAACACAGAAAAGTACAAGGCTATTGGTAATAAAACGTCATAAACACACAAGGTGCTACAGAGTTAATAGACAGAGACAGAAAATGAGATGTGGTGTTGTGGACCAGAACAAGGAAGAGATTCATTATTCATTCATATTTCCTTTCAGCTCCCCTAACCTACCAAGCATGGAGGGCACCACTGCGACTAGCCCGATTATCCGGATGCATGAGCCCGGACATGCGATTATTAATGTAGCAGGTTATCTACATAATGACGTTACCAGTCTCATGTAATACCTCATATTTGGAATCGTCCTGTACATAATATGGGAAGAGGTTGCCGAGCATAAATACGAAAATGTCATGTAGGGGGAGTCTAAAAAAGATATTTGGTGACAGTAGGCGTAACACGGAAGAGCATTGCCAAACAGGCCCGGCTGTGGAGTGGGAAATGTATTGTTTTATGTAGTCAGCGTCGTAAAAAATATCGAACTTCGACCCTCTAAATTTTGATGCCATAAGACAGTAAATAAACCAGTAGGAACGAGTCGGGATTCGGACTTCCTTAACATTTCAGGAGTGGGTAACATTTGTTTCGCCGATCCTACAACCTTGTTGTCAAACAGTAGATAAGACAACGGAGAAAACGACTTTGTGTGAAGAGATAAAAGCAATTACACTGACAAACAACATTTTTCTTTCTTATATAAGAATAAGTGTTCTTAGGTCAGTTTCTTGCGCTGATTTCAACTTTGAAATCCGTTTATCTCTATCACGTCGGGTTCTTAAGATATTTGTGAATAAATATATTTTTGGGAAACCGTTATTTGCTCCGTTTCATTTTTACTATATAACTTTTTAAAAATTAATAAAAATGCAAAATAATTCTACTTTTTTATACTGCTAAAAGATGCATGACATATGTTACGTTATATTTCAAATAGTTACTGTATTTTGAAATAATTCTGAGTGAAATATGGCTTCTAGAAGTTGTAGAAATTCGGCTGATCTGTTCTGTTACGTGTGCGGATATTTTACCGATCGTGTTCACCAGAAAAACTTTACACCCTTGCTAAAGAAAGCATATGAACTTTATTTCGATTCGAAAGTTGATGATGCAAATAAATCTTGGAAGCCAAATGCAGTTTGTTCGACTTGTGCAAATACATTGGCAGGTTGGTTACGAAAATCGCCGAAGCATAAGTCGATGCCTTTTGGAGTGCCAGTAATATTGCGTGAACCGACAAATCACGCTACTGATTGTTACTTCTGCTTGACAAATATCTATGGTTTCACTTTTAAAACTAGAAAGTCTGTGGTTTATCCAAATATTGAATCGGTTTCGAAACCAGTGCCTCATGATCCAATCACGTGTCCGATCCCAGTTCCACCAGAACAATATCCGTTGGACGTGAATGAACCATCAGAAAGTGATAGTTTACCTGCTTTAGAAACTAATTCTGACTCGGATTATATACCGGTGAATGATGGTCTTCACTTAATTAACCATTCAGAACTTTCAGATCTAATACGTGATCTCGCTCTTACCAAAGGACAAGCGGAATTACTCGGTTCGCGACTCAAAGAATGGAATCTTTTAGCGCCCAATACTCCGATATCTAAATTTCGTCATAGACACAGAGAACTTGTTCAATATACTTTGAGATGGATGATGACATTTGCTATTGCAAAGATGTAAAAGGTCTAATGGTGCACCTCGGTCATGAGCACATCTAGTCAACGAATGGCGACTTTTTTCATCGACCTCTTCCAAAGACTAGTCTAAAAGCCGTGCCGTTATATTGCATAATGGAAATTTATTTTCATCAATTCCAGTCGCCTACTCTGTTCATATGAAAGAAACTTATGACAATATGGCTATACTTTTGGCAAAAATAAAGTACAATGACTACCAATGGCGGATTTGTGGAGACCTAAAGGTCATGTGCAATTCTCACGGCAATTGCAGACTGGGTATACTAAATTTTGTTGCTTCCTATGTGAATGGGACAGCCGCAACAGACAGGAACATTATGCAAGAAAGGTGTGGCCTATCAGGGATCGATTGCTCCAGCTCGGGCATTTGTAATGCACTAGCCATTAGTTAAATAAAGACAGCAACAGCCACCGTTACAAAGTTGGTTAGACACTGGCTTCCTAGCCATGGTCTATGGTTTCGATCCCCCCAAAGATGCATTTGAATAGGCAGACCCCAAAGGCTCCTGGGTAACCTGACCAGGAAGCCCCAAAATTGGGTACCTGCTACTCTAGGGATCGTTAAGGCGGCCGGCAAGTGATGCCAGTGACCACATGCACAAAAATAGTAATACGGTCAAGATAATATGGGCCTAACAGCCATTAGTCCCCAAAACAAAGGACAGTGTAAACGGGTTCATCTTTACCTTTAGACCAAACCGTTACATATAAAGTTGGGGCTCATGAAGAATTTCGTAAAAGCGTTAGATAAAACGAGCAAAGCTTTCACTTATCTGCGAGAAAAGTTTCCGCAAGTTAGCGATGCAAAGATAAAGGAAGGTATCTTTGTAGGACCTCAGATTAGGAAAGTTATTGCAGACAAACAATTCGAGAACTTGTTACATGGTAGTGAACTTCGCGCATGGATGGCATTCAAATCGATCGTCGATAACTTTCTGGGAAATCACAAATCTGTCGACTATGTGCATATTGTTAAGCAGTGCATAGATGCATACAGAATTATGAGCTGTAACATGTCCCTCAAAATCCATTTGCTCGATTCGCATCTTGACTTTTTTCCCTGACAACCTTGGCGAAGTCAGCGATGAACATGGAGAACGATTCCATCAAGATATCGCCGTAATGGAGTCACGTTATCAAGGACGGTAAAGTGTGACCATGCTTGCCGATTATTGTTGGATGCTTCATCGCGATGTACCACATGCCATTCACCGACGAAAGTCGACTGCAAAGAAATTCAAGCCTACATAACTGTTATAGTTCTTGTGTAATACTGTAAGCGTTGTTAAAAAACTTCAATTGCGTATTTCTAGAGATCCCGACCTGATAGAGAAAAACGGTTTGCAGATTTAAAAACAGCGCATTAAAATTGACCAGAAAAACATAGAAATGTTAGAGAAAGAAAAAAAAATTTTTTTTGTTAGCCAGTGTTTCAACCCAAAACTTGAAAGAAAGATGACATAGGAACATACCCAAGAGCCCATGCATATATGGAACCCCAGCTGATTGGCAACTGCCAAAGGGGGAACTTGGCATGCGTTGTTTGAAGCAGGTCTGTGCTCCTGGGGGAGCTAAGCAGTGATTGAATGAAATGACGGTTTGAAAAAATACTTTCTAAATGCATAATTTTTGACAGTCCACAGAGAGTACGCGTACCCACCATGGTATACCAACTCCACAAACCTGATCAGTTTTCGACAATTGAGGGGGCCTCCGTAGCCAGGACGGAGAGGAAGACTGGGATATATGAACCCCCTTAAGGCGTAGTGCAACTCTTAGCTTAAAAAACTTTATCAACCCTCATGGTCAGTATGAGCTGAACCCGCCTTTCATGGAAAAGCGCTTCAAAGATTATTTTATTTATTTTCTTTTCTCCAAAAACTCCGTGCATTTTCATCAGGTCTTCGTCCTATCCCTGCGCTTCCTATTTTCTGTTTTGGCATCAGTTTTTTTTAATATTAAAAGGGCCGCTATTCAAGGCTTAAGTCAGTCATCACTTAATTGAGCCCTTTTGTTTTGCTGACGATGTATTCTCTTGTACATTAGAATTTGGTATGTGATTCTAGGCAGTCAATTTTTTGAATCACGTGCCATGTCTTTAACTCTCATTACACAAATGTAAGAACCAATCAGTTTTTATAACATAATATCCAGAGTGTCGTTCGTCGCCCGTTCCTTCCCTCCTCCCCCGATCCCCCCCCCCCCACCCCCCCCCCCCCCCCACCCCCCCACGTTTTTCTTGTTGTCTCTATTCAGCCAGGCATTGGTTTGCATTTTCATATTTAATTAAAAAAAAATTTGAATTCGTCTTTAAGCACATGTCCCTTTCTTTTTTGGGGATCTTTTTTTTAACACTACTAGTAAAACGCTGTTTTTTACTTACTACTAGCACCCTCTTCCCCTTTAAAGGTTTGTTCATGTGTTTATTTCTAATTGTATATTCCATGTTCTCATATCGTGTTCCATGAAAAAAAAAAACGTTTGAATGTTTGTCTGAAAGTTTAAATAAAAAGGGAACCCAACGTAAGTATCAATAAACATGTCATTAAAATAAAGGAATAAAAAACCACAAAACGTTTGAATAAAACAGGAACTTTTGTCACTGAGGTTTTAACACACGAATACTTTTTTTTTTCGGAAAATGTCTGGGAGAGAATCCCACATTTTTAAGCTAAGACAAAAGGTCCAAGGAATTTGTCCCAGA